>JAPPVO010000036.1:5052019-5652019 GCA_030407325.1 Camellia japonica
ACAAGCATATGAGCTGTATCACATTTCAATAGATAAGCATATGAGCTGTATCTCTGCAATAGGCGCGCATATGAGCTGCAACCCTGGGTTCATCCCCTATCTTCCCATAATCATTAACCGGTTTAGAGGTACATCCCCTATCTTCCCCTAAACCGTGGAGTACATCCCCTATCTCCTCCCATACACAAGTAATGCATATAAACACAAAGTCATATACACAATCAATCAATACATAAATTTAATGTAATATTCCACCCATTATACACAACGACATGGCCAATTGATTAGTTTCAGTTTTCCCTAATCCACATGCAATGTCTATAACAATCATGACTAACCTCCATCGATAGCCCAAAACAATTATTTCTAAGCAGGAAATAAATGTATCAAGACATATAATCTCAATTTCAAAGATGAGTGGTTAAATTATCCAACTACAACATTTAATCACATAACTTCCCAATATTATGAATTAAACCAATTTCCATACCTTTTCCAAAATTAATTATACGAATTAATTTTATTACAACAATTAGGGCTTTTAAAATATAAAACAAACCCTAGCTTTTCTCAAAATTACCAAACGTCCCCAACATATCAGAAATACCAAAACTTAGGATCAAAACCTATAAGATGGAGTAGGAAATCCCTACCTCGAAGCAATTAACCCGAATGAAGAAGACGGAGATGATGACCCAAAACCAAAGTGCTCCAAATCCAAGATTGTTCCGATCAAAACAAAGCCCTCGTCTCACTCTATCTTTTTAATTAAGGATCTAGGATAGAAACTCACTCTAAGTAGATCAAACCTAAGAGAGAAAGAGAGAGAGAAGTCGGACCTAGGTTTGGAATCAGAAAGAGGATGAAAAACTGTTCAAAATCCCGCTGCTGCCTATTTAAACTGGACAGGCTCGCTCGAGCGAAGACTTGGTCGCTCGAGCGACCAGACACAGAAAACCCTCGCTCGAGCGAAGAAAAGCTCGCTCGAGCCAAGAACTCGAAGCTTCAGGTCTGCAACCCAGAAGCACGCTCGAGCGAAGGACTGCTCGCTCGAGCGAAGAACTCGAAAACATACACCTCGCTCGCTCGAGCGAAGGAAAGCTTGCTCGAGCGAAGAAACACTGCTCTCAGGTCTATACTAGACGCAATCGCTCGCTCGAGCGAAGAAACTCTGGCTCGAGCCACCAGACACAAAAACAACCCTCGCTCGAGCGACCAAACCCTCGCTCGAGCGACCAACCCAAAAACTGGACAGCAACACTTGGTTTCCGAATCCAACCAACCTGCTACAAACCTGCCCATTGCATCCCATAACTCAGAAATAGGAAATTAAAGGACGATAACCACCATAATACAATGACAGGATCTACGGAACCTAAGTCCGGATACAATAAACAATGGGAAAAGATCGGGGTCGCTATAGAAAAGACCGGGGTCGCTATAATTATTGCAACACCCTTTTCAATTTCTCCATCCACTATGGTTACACACACACAAAAAAAAAAAAAAAAAAGATAAGAATTTAGCTATAGATCTCAAAAAGATATAACATCTAAATTTGAATTATGATTTAATAATATAATTATGTATTTTTTATTATGTATATCTATCAAAATTTAAATCACTTAATGGGACAAATTAATCAAACTTTCAAAATTATTGATTTTTAATTTACAAAATAGATTAAAAAAACTATTGACTGATTTATTTATTTAATAACAAAAATATTTCATAATCTCTCCCTCCTAATCTCTCTCACAAATTTCAAAAAAAAATATTAAAACTTGCATTCCTTTTCTCTTCCCAAAAAAATCAGATAATATTTTTTATTAAAGTTGTAGATATCTACCTATATTTTATATATTATATTATAACATAACAAGAAAAACTAAAAAACTAAAAAACTAAAAAAAAAAAATCTTTAAAGTTTATAAATAAATAAAAATCACATGTCTATAATATATCTAACTCACATCATAACTTACCTAAATAATAATAATTAAAAACAAATGGAAACCACAGATAAATTAAATTAAAAAAAAAAGATACCCACAACTCCATCTTAAATAAATTGGAAAAAAAAATACCCGAATAGAAACCACACAAAAATAAAAATAAAAATAAAAAGATATATCTATCTATCTATCTATATATAATTAAGAAAAATGGGGTTTCTAACCCCCCAGTCATGTGGGAGGTTCAATATCCCAATCTAAATTTCTTGATTTTTTATTGTATTAAAAAATCAGATAATATTTTTTATTAAAGTTGTAGATATCTACCTATATTTTATATATTATATTATAACATAACAAAAAAAACTAAAAAACTAAAAAAAAAAATCTTTAAAGTTTATCTAAATAAACTTTAAATAAATAAAACTCACATGTCTATAACATATCTAACTCACATCATAACTTACCTAAATAATAATAATTAAAAACAAATGGAAACCACAGATAAATTAAATTAAAAAAAAAAGATACCCACAACTCCATCTTAAATAAATTGAAAAAAAAAATATCCGAATAGAAACCATACAAAAATAAAAATAAAAATAAAAAGATATATCTATCTATCTATCTATATATATATTAAGAAAAATGGGGTTTCTAACCCCCCAAGTCATGTGGGAGGTTCAATATCCCATTCTAAATTTCCTGATTTTTTATTTTAAAAAAAAAAAAAACCTTAGCATTTATTAACTTCTCCCAACCCTCAAGTATAAAAAAAATTCTTTAAAAAGTCCAACACATATGAATTCCTTGAAAAGTCCAAACACATACAATTATTATCCCTCATAATAATACTTTAATACATTAAGAACAATCATAAAAAAAAAAATTCCTTGAAAAGTCCAACATATATGATTATTATCAAAATATTACACTTTAATATAATATAAAAAAAAGAAGATATTTAAAAAAAAAAAAAAGACATTTAAAAATCACAATTTACATATATAGAAATAATTGTGAAGTACATATGAATTCCTTGAAAAATTCAACACATGATTATTATCCCTCATAATAACATTTTAATGCATTAAGAACAAGCATGAAAAAAATTCCTTGAAAAGTCCATCACATATAAATTTCTTGAAAAGTCCAACACATATGATTAGTATCAAAATATTAAATTTTAATATAGTATAAAAAAAGAAAAGAAAAAAAAAGACAATGTGGTGAAATACAACCCGTGCATAGCACGGGTGATATGCTAGTACTATATATTAAGCAAAATGGAGTTTTGAACCCCCAAGGCTTGTAGGAGTTTTAATATCCTAATCCGAATTTTCTATATTTTTTTATTTTTTATTTAAAAAAAAAACTTAGCATTTATTGATTTGGTCAAAATTCTCTAATCAGCATTTATTAACTTTCTTCAATCCACATGTCTTTCCACATGAGTACATTTATTGATTTGGTCAAAATCCCCTCATACAAATAATTATAGATACAATCCGTGTATAGTTACTGCAGTACCCTTTTCAACTTCTCCCATACACTATGGTTAATGATAAAATTGTTAAATTATTTTTATAAAAAATATTGAAAAACATAATTTATATATTAAAAAAAATCTAAAACAAATATAAATATCTATAATTATCCCGTGCATAGCACGGGTGATAGACTAGTCTATACTATATATTAAGCAAAAGGGAATTTTTAACCCCCAAGGCCTGGGGGAGTTTCAATATGCCAATTCTAATTTTCTAAATTTTTGTTTGTTCAATACTTCTAAATAATCTTTTTATTTACTATTTTAATGGTTCTTTTTTTAATTATTTTTTTTATTATGAGAAAAATGTGATTTGTATGATTGAAGTTATCTCCTTTTATTTATAATTTCATTTTTTAATATGATTAAAGATAAACATAAACGCTCACAAAAAAAAAATGTGATTGTAGTTTGTTCAATACTTCTAAATAATCTTTTTATTTACTATTTTAATGGTTCTTTTTTTCAATTATTTTTATTATTTTGAGAAAAATATGATTGTTGTTAGATGACATTAAAAAAATTGTGATTTGTATGATTGAAGTTATCTGTTTTTGTTTATAATTTGATTTTTTTAATATGATTGAAGTAAAATAAATATAAACACTCACAAAAAGAAAAATGTGATTATAATTTGTTCAATGGTTCTAAATAATCTTTTTATTTACTATTTTAATGGTTCTTTTTTAAAAGTTATTTTTTTTATTATGAGAAAAAAGAATAATTATTTTTTTCTCATTTTTTTTTATTTTGTTTAAAAATATTTAATATCTCTAGATTTATGACTTTCAAATAGAAAGTATATAAAATATATAAAATAAAAATAGAAAATATACTAATCCATTTTAAAATTCAAATTTGAGTGCCACTAAATATGGAGAGCATTCCATCAATTTAAATTTAAAATTATAATAATTTATCCCATAATATATAAGTTTTAAATATAGATCTATTCTATGATTTATCTATATATCTATACTATATATGAAGCAAAAAGGGGTTTTTAACCCCAAGTCTTGTGGGAGCTCCAATCTTCCAATCTAAGTTTCCTGATGTTTTGATTTAAAAAAAAAAAAAAAAAAAAAAACCTCAGCATTTATTGAATTCCTCCAAATCTTTTTGACTTCTCCCATACACATATTTTTTTAACTTTTCACATACCTATTGCAATCTTTCTCACTTTTACTAAGTACGATTGAAGTTATCTCATTTTATAATTTCTAAAAAAATAAAAATTATAATTTAATTTTTTAATATGATTGAAATTACATAAACATAAGCACTCACAAAAAGAAAAATGTGATTGTAGTTAGTTCAATAGTTCTTTTTTTTAAATGTGATTGTATTGTAATTAGTTTAATGATTCTTTTTTTTCATTTATTTTTTTAATTATAGGAAAAATGTGATGTGATTATAGTTTGTTCAATGGTTCCTTTTATTTATTTATTTTTTTTATTATGAGAAAAATGTGATGTAATTGTAGTTTATTCAATGGTTATTTTTTTTATGTGATTTATCGTTTTATTTACTATTTTAATGATTTTTCTTTACATTTATTTTTTATTGTAGTTAGTTCAACGGTGTTTTTTTTTAATGTAATTGTAATTAGTTCAATGGTTCTTTTTTTTAAATGTGATTGTATTGTAATTAGTTTAATGGTTCTTTTTCTTTCATTTATTTTTTTTTATTATGGGAAAAATGTGATGTGATTGTAGTTTGTTCAATTGTTCTTTTTTCAATGTGATTTAATCGTTTTATTTACTGTTTTAATCGTTCTTCTTTACAATTATTTTTTTTGTGATTATAGTTTGTTCGATGGTTCCTTTTTTTCATTTATTTTTTTTATTATGAGAAAAATGTGATGTAATTGTAGTTTATTCAATGGTTATTTTTTTTATGTGATTTAATCGTTTTATTTACTATTTTAATGATTTTTCTTTACATTTATTTTTTATTGTAGTTAGTTCAACGGTGTTTTTTTTTAATGTGAGTGTAATTAGTTCAATGGTTCTTTTTTTTAAATGTGATTGTATTGTAATTAGTTTAATGATTCTTTTTTTCATTTATTTTTTTTATTATGGGAAAAATGTGATGTGATTGTAGTTTGTTCAATTGTTCTTTTTTCAATGTGATTTAATCGTTTTATTTACTGTTTTAACGGTGTTTTTTTTTTTAATGTGATTGTAATTAGTTCAATGGTTCTTTTTTTTAAATGTGATTGTATTGTAATTAGTTTAATGGTTCTTTTTTTTCATTTATTTTTTTATTATGGGAAAAATGTGATGTAATTGTAGTTTGTTCAATTGTTCTTTTTTCAATGTGATTTAATCGTTTTATTTACTGTTTTAATGGTTTTTCTTTACAATTATTTTTTTTTATTATGAAAAAATATGATTGTAGTTAGATAGTATAAAAATATTTTTGATTTGTATAATTGAAGTTATCTCCTTTTGTGATTTGTATTTGGTCTAGCCAAAAAAAAAAAAAAAAAATTATAATTTGATTTTTTTAATATGATTGAAATTAGATAAACATAAATACACATAAAGAGAAAAATGTGATTGTAATTAGTTCAATGGTTTTTTTTTTTTTAATGTGATTGTAATTAGTTTAATGGTTTTTTTTTTATTATTATGAGAAAAATGTGATGTGATTGTAATTTGTTCAACGGTTCTTTTTTTAATATGATTGTAGTTAGTTCAGTGGTTCTTTTTTTTAATGTGATTGTATTGTAATTAGTTTAATGGTTCTTTTTTTTTTTGTGAGTTCAATTGATAGTTAAATTACTAAAAAAAATGGTTCTTTTTTTCATTTATTTTTTTAATTATGGAAAAAATGTGATGTGATTATAGTTTGTTCAATTTTCTTCTTTTTTTTAATGTCATTGTATTGTATTTAGTTCAATGATTCTTCTTTTTTTTCATTCATTTATTTTTTATTATGAGAAAAATGTGATGTAATTGTAATTTGTTCAATTGTTTTTTTTTTTAATGTGATTTAATCGTTTTATTTACTGTTTTAATAGTTCTTCTTTACATTTATTTTTTTATTGTAGTTAGTTCAACGGTTATTTTTTTTAATGTGATTGTAGTTATTTCAATAGTTCTTTTTTTTAAATGTGATTGTATTGTAATTAGTTTAATGGTTCTTTTTTTTCATTTATTTATTTTTTATTATGAGAAAAATGTGATGTGATTGTAGTTTGTTCAATGGTTCTTTTTTTTTTAATGTCATTGTATTTTAGTTAGTTCAATGGTTCTTTTTTTTCATTTATTTTCTTATTATGAGAAAAATGTGATGTGATTGCAATTTGTTCAATTGTTCTTTTTTCAATGTGATTTAATCGTTTTATTTACTGTTTTAATGGTTCTTCCTTATGATTATTTTTTTTATTATGAAAAAAATATGATTGTAGTTAGATAACATAAAAATATTTGTGATTTGTATGATTGAAGTTATCTCCTTTTGTGATTTGTATTTGGTCTAGCCAAAAAAAAATATAATTTGATTTTTTTAATATAATTGAAGTTAGATAACATAAACGCTCACAAAGAGAAAAATGTGATTGTATTTAGTTTAATATATATTTTTTTTAATGTGATTGTAATTAGTTTAATAGTTTTTTTTTCATTTATTTTTTTATTATTGAAAAAATGTGATGTGATTGTAATTTGTTCAACGGTTCTTTTTTTAAAGTGATTGTATTGTAATTAATTTAATGATTTATTTATTTTTATTTTTTTGAGTTCAATTGATAGTTAAAGTGCCAAAAAAAAATATTTAACTACCGTTGAACAGTCACAGTGATTGTAATTGTAATTGATTTTTGAAAAATGTTAGAGGTGTCAAATTTTTTCTAAACAAATGACCAAATGTCTCACATGGGTGTGGGGTTCGCAAATTGCGGACTCCACACGCATATGAGACATTTGGTCATTTGTTTAGTAGAAAATTTGGTGTTCCTAGCATAACCCTTGATTTTTTTCTCAAAAAAAAAAAAAAATTATATGAACAGTCACGGTGAGTTTAATGGTTCTTTGATGACTTCAAGCTGACTAATTTTGACGTTCAAATCTCTGCAAAGCTCGGTTGATTGGTTCTTGGAAATACTGAAGTGACATAAAGATTGTTTCCTGTTTACCAAAAGATCATTATTGTTAACCCATGCTGATAGACAATTCTTCGTGCCATGGAAAATTGATAAGTGAGATCAACAATAGTGCACCTCTGTTCGAATTGTTCTACTTCCTTGATTTGGACAAGCGTTCAAGTATGAACCAAATATCTCTTGCGCATTTTTTCCCTGGTAAACAAAAGTAACACGTGATTAAAAAAAAAATGTGAGTTATTAATTTATTTTTTTGGGTGATAAATGTGAGTTTTTAATCTTTTAATTTTTGGTTTTCTTTACTATTTTTTTTTTCTTCCTTCTTTGACATTCTGCTTTATTGGCTCATCTAGCAAGTTTAAGTCATCGCTTTAATAAAGCAACTTTAAAGATGTCTTTAAATATGACTTCAAAGTTGACAAACAAAATCAACACGGGAAGATGATTTGGAAGAGAGAGAGAGAGAGTTCACAATTAAAATGTAATTACCAATTAACAGTGTAATAATTATTGATGATGATTAGATTATATTTTCAAAAAAAAAAATTGTAATTAATTTTTTTGTGATGTGATTGTATTTTTCACTACCAATTCATTTAATTTGTGATTGTGTTTTATTCATTATATTTTTAACTACCAATTGTAGTTAGTTCAATGGTTCACATAAATTACCCTTATTAATAATGATTAGATTGTATTTTGAAGCAAAATATTTGTAATTAATTTTTTAACTCATTGTTTTTTTTAAAAAAAATTGTTTTGTTTTTTAACTATCAATTGGCTTAATTTGTGATTTGATTTTTAACTCACTGTGTTTTTTTTTTTTTTTTTTAAAAAGAGATTGTATTCTTAGGTTCACATAAAGTACCCATTATGATAATGATTAGATTGTTTTTTGAAAAAAAAAAAATTGAAATTGATTTTTTCTCACTGTGTTTTTTGAAGAAGAAAAATTAATTGTGTTTTTTAACTATCAATTGACTTAATTTGTGATTTGATTTTTAACTCATTGTGTTTTTTGAAAAAAAAAATGGATTGTATTCATTAGGTTCACAAAAAGTCTCCATTATTGATGATATTAGATTGTAAGTATACAAAAATATTTGTGTTTTTTAATTATCAATTGACTTAATTTGTGACAATCTTTGATGGAAGGCCCACAACAATTTAGATTTTAGCTATTTTTTATTTTACTTATTCATTGAATTTCGAACAAATGTAATAAATTCTTATTTTTATTACTTTAATTATGCAATGTTAACATTTTCATTTAAAATTACATATATTTTATGCTAACAATTTTAAAATATGTTTGACATAATTATAAATAGTGTTTTTTTTTTTTTTGTAAATTGAAATCCCGTGCATAGCACGGGTCATAGGCTAGTATCTGTATTAAGGAAAAAAGGGTTTGTAATCCCCAAACCTTATGGGAACTCCAATATCCCAATCTAAATTTTCTGATTTTTTGATTTATTTAAAAAACCTTAGTATTATTAACTTTTTCCAACCCCCAAGCCTTATCCTCATAATAACACTTTAATGCATTAAAAACAAGCATAAAAAAATTCCTTGAAAAGTCCAACACATATGAATTCCTTGAAAAGTCCTAACACATATGATTATTATCCCTCATAATAATACTTTAATGCATTAAGAACAAGTATAAAAAAAATTCCTTAAAAATTCCAACACATATAATTATTATCAAAATATTAAAATTTAATATAATATAAAAAAAAGGAAGACATTTAATTCCTTGAAAAGCCCAACACATATGATTATTATCAAAATATTAAACTTTAATATAATAATAAAAAAAAAGACATTTAAAAAAAATTAAAAATTACAATTTATATATATAGATAATTGTAAATACAACCCGTGCATAGCACGAGTGATATGCTAGTCTATACTATATATTAAGCAAAAGGGGGTTTTTAACCCCAAGCATTGTGGGAGCTCCAATCTCTCAATCTAAATTTCTTGATTTTTTGATTTTAAAAAAAAAAAGGCTCTGGCTTTGGTCCAGTCCTTAATCGGACTGGACGGTGCTGTTGGGCCCGTGGGGGCCCACCACGGGTCCCGTTTTGAAAATCTGAACCGTCAATGTGTAGAACTCGTCGAGTACTATATGCCTGTGAAAAATCACGTTGATCAGATATCGATAGCTATGTGATCAAATCAGTTTTTTATCAACCGTTAATTTATTCACCGTCCATTTTTTTTTATACAAAACTGATTTGATCCCATAGCTATCGATATCCGATCAACGTGATTTTTCACAGGCATGTAGTACTCGACGAGTTCTACACATTGACGGTTCAGATTTTCAAAACGGAATCCGTGGTGGGCCCCCACGGGCCCAACAGCACCGTCCAGTCCGATTAAGGACTGGACCAAAGCCAGGCCCAAAAAAAAAACCTTAGCATTTATTAACTTCTCCCAACCCCCAAGTCTTACCTTCATAATAACACTTTAATGCATTAAGAACAAGCATAAAAAAAATTCTTTTAAATCCAACACATGAATTCTTTGAAAACTCCCAACACATATGATTATTATCTAAATATTAATGCATTAAGAACAAGTATAAAAAAAATTTCTTGAAAAGTCCAACACATATGATTATTATCAAAATATTAAATTTTAATATAATATAATAAATAAATAAAAAAGACATTTAATTCCTTGAAAAGTTCAACACATATCATTATTATTAAAATATTAAACTTTAATATAATATAAAAAAGGAAAAAAGAAGACATTTAAAAAAAATATATATTTAAAAATCGCAATTAACATATATAGTTAATTGTAAATATATTAAAGAAAATGGGGTTTCTAAATCTCAAGTCTTGTGGGAGCTCCAATCTCTCAATTTTAATTTTCTAAATTTTTTATTTAAAAAAAAAACCTCAGCATTTATTGATGTGGTCAAAATCTCCTGATCATCATTTATTAACTTTTTTCAATCCACATGCCTACATTTATTGATTTGGTCAAAATCCTTGATTAGCATTTAAAATCCCCTCATACAAATAATTATAGATACAGTCCGTGCATAGTTACTGCAGCAGCCTTTTTAATTTCTCCTGTACACTATGGTTAGTGATAAGATTGTTAAATTAATTTTATAAAAAATCTTTAAAAACATAATTTATATATTAAAAAAAAATTAAAACAAATATAAATATCTATACTATATATTAAGCAAAAAGGGGTTTTTAACCCCAAGCCTTGTGGGAGCTCCAATCTCCCAATCTAAATTTCCTAATTTTTTGATTATTTTTTTTAAAAAAACTTAGCATTTATTATCTTCTTCCAACCCCCAAATCTTACCCTCATAATAACACTTTAATGCATCAAGAACAAGTATAAAAAAAATTCTTTGAAATCCTCCCAATCTAAATTTCCTAATTTTTTGATTTTTTTTTTTAAAAAAAAAACTTAGCATTTATTATCTTCTCCCAACCCCCAAATCTTATCATCATAATAACACTTTAATGCATTAAGAACAAGTATAAAAAAAATTCTTTGAAATCCAACAAATATGAATTCTTTAAAAAGTCCCAATACATATGATTATTATCCCTCATAATAATACTAGACATTTAAAAATCGCAATTCACATATATAGATAATTGTAAATATATTAAGAAAAATGGGGTTTCTAAACCCAAGCCTTGTGGGAGCACCAATCTCTCAATCTTAATTCAGTGGTGATTGACACCCCTTCAAATCATCACCCCCACCACCCCCCCTTGACACGTGGCGGGTGGTGATTGGAGGGAAAAGAAAAAAAAAGAGAAAAGAAAAAAAATGTGACCAATCAAATCAAGAGGGGGTCCAAAAGGGGTCCTAAAAAGGGGGTCCTGCACATTATTCATCTTAATTTTCTAAATTTTTGATTTAAAAAAAAAATTCAGCATTTATTGATTTTGTCAAAATCTCCTTATTAGCATTTATTAACTTTTTTCAATCCACATGCCTGCATTTATTGATTTGGTCAAAATCTCTGATTAGCATTTAAAACCCCCTCATAGAAATAATTATAGATACAACCCATGCATAGTTACTGCAGTAACCTTTTTAATTTCTCCTGTACACTATGGTTAGTGATAAGATTGTTAAACTATTTTTATAAAAAATCTTTAAAAACATAATTTATATATTAAAAAAAAATTAAAAAAAATATAAATATTTATAATTATCCCGTGCATAGCACGGGTGATAGGCTAGTATTATATAAGAAAAATGGGTTTTTAACCTACAAACTTTGTAGGAGCTCCAATCTCTCAATACTAATTTCTTAATATTTTGATTTAAAAAAACAAAAAAAACCTCAGCATTTATTGAATTATCTCAAATCTTTGTGACTTCTCCCATATATAAACCATTTTTATTGAATTCTCCCAAATCTTTTTTACTTTCCCCATATACACACTTTTTAACTTTTCACATACCTATTGGAGGCTTCCTCACTTTTACCATACCTATTGGACCCTTTCAACTTCTTCACTTCACTTTTTGATTTGAACTTTTTATTTTTATTTTTATTATAGTTCCTCTTTAAACTAATTATCGGTAGCAGTTCCAGCTTCTCTTTTTACCGGCAGCACTTCCAACTTCTCCCACGTATGTAAAAAATGTGATTGAAGTTAGCAATTTCTTCTTTTGTGTACTATTTTAATGGTTCTTTTGATTGAAGTTATCTCCTTTGTAATTTATAAAAAAAAAATTTATAATTTGATTTTTTAATATAATTGAAGTTAGATAAATATAAACACTCACAAAGAGAAAAATGTGATTGTAATTAGTTCAACGGTTTTTTTTTTTTTTTTAATGTGATTGTAGTTAGTTACAACGGTTTTTTTTTTTAACGTAATCTATCTATATCTATATCTATCTATATCTATATCTATATCTATACTATATATTAAGCAAAAAGGGTTTTTAATCCCAAGACTTGTGGGAGGTCCAATCTCCCAATCTAAATTTCCTGATTTTTTGATTTAAAAAAAAAAAACCTTAGCATTTATTAACTTCTCCCAGCTCCCATGTCTTACCCTCATAATAACACTTTAATGCAATAAGAACAAGTATAAAAAAAATTCTTTGAAATCTAACACATATGAATTCCCTTGAAAAGTCCCAACATATATGATTATTATCCCTCATAATAACACTTTAATATATTAAGAACAAGCATAAAAAAAATTTCTCGAAAAGTCCAACATATATGATTATTATCAAAATATTAAACTTTAATATAATAAATAATAAAAAAAAAAAGGCATTTAATTCCTTGAAAAGTTTAAGATATATGATTATTATCAAAATATTAAACTTTAATATAATATAAAAAAGGAAAAAGAGAAGGCATTTTTAAAAAAAAAAGAAAAAAAAGAAGATATTTAAAAATCGCAATTAACATATATAGATAATTGTAAACACAATCCGTGCATAGCACGGGTGATATGTTAGTCTATCTATCTATCTATACTATATATTAAGCAAAAGGGTGTTTTAACCCCCAGGGCCTGTGGAAGCTCCAATATGCCAATGCTAATTTCTTGATTTTTTATTTTTTTAAAAAAAAAATTGACTTGGTGATTGGTTCAAAGATTATAATAATTACATTGACATCATGATTACATGGGTCTCTTGGGGAAGCAAAATAGCCCCTCTCTCTCTCTCTCTCTCTCATTTCATTTATTGTTTTATTTCCCCACCCTCTATCTCCTTCATTTATCAATAGTGTAATTATAAAACAACAAACCAATCACCAAGCAATCCCAATATTATATTGAAAGAATTTAATAAGTGTATTTTTTTTTTTTGAAAAAAAAAATTAAGAGAGAAAAAAATTATATTGAAAGAATTTAATAAGTGTTTTTTAAAAAAATTATATTGAAAGAATTTAATAAGTGTTTTTTTTTTCAAAAAACAAAACACAAAAATTAAGAGAGAAAAAAAAATTAAGAGCCATTGACACCATGATTACATTCAGAAAAAAAACCAAAAAATTAAGAGAGAGAAAAAATTATATTGAAAGAATTTAATAAGTGTTTAAAAATTATATTGAAATAATTTAATAAGTGTGTTTTTTTTTTTCAAAAAACAAAACAAAAAAATTAAGAGAGAAAAAAATTAAGAGCCATTGACACCATGATTACATTCAGAAAAAAAAACAAAAAAATTAAGAGAAAAAATATTTGAAAGAATTTAATAAGTGTTTTTTTTTTCAAAAAACAAAACAAAAAATATTAAGAGAGAAAAAAATTAAGAGCCATTGACACCATGATTACATTCAGAAAAAAAAAAAAAAAAAAAAATTTAAGAGGGAAAAAAATTATATTGAAAGAATTTAATAAGTGTTTTTTTTTTTCAAAAACAAAACAAAAAAATTAAGAGAAAAAAAAATTAAGAGCCATTGACACCATAATTACATGGGTCTCTTGGGGTGTCTCTCTCTCTCACATTTCATTTATTGAAGCAAAAGTGGTGGCGTGGCCCCTCTCCTCTCTCTCTCTCTCTCTCTCTCTCTCTCTCATTTCATTTATTGTTTTATTTCCCTATCTCTATCTCCTTCATTTATCAATAGTGTAATTATAAAACAATAAATCAATCACCAAGCAATCTCAATATTATATTGAAAGAATTTAATAAGGTTTTTTTTTTTCAAAAAAAAAAACAAAAAAATTAAGAGAGAAAACAATTATATGAAAGAATTTATAAAAAAAATTAAGAGAAAAAAAAATTATATTGAAAGAATTTAATAAGTGTTTTTTTTTTTCAAAAAACAAAACAAAAAATTAAGGATGGGTCTCTGAGAGCCATTGACACCATGATTACATGGGTCTCTCTCGCTCTCTCACATTTCATTTATTGTTTATTCCCCACCCTCTATCTCCTCCATTTATCAATAGTTAATTATAATCTTTGAACCAATCACCAAGCAATCCCAATATTATATTGGAACTCCACAAAAATTTATGGGTAAAAATAGCTATAAATTTTTTGCATCCCAAGAGACCCATGTAACTATTGTGTAAATGGCTCTTAATTTTTCCCTCTTAATTTTTTGTTTTATTTTTTGAAAAAAAAAATAAAACACTTATTAAATTCTTTCAAACCTTTATAACTTCTCCAATACACATATTTTTCTAAACTTTTCACATACCTTTTGAAACAGTGATTTTCCTTTTGCTTTCTCCTTCTTGAGTTCTCACTTTCATACTTTCAACTTCAGTGACTACGTATGCAAAACAGTAAGTGTTATTTTGTTTTTTCCTTCTTAACTTTTTCTTTTGTTTACGTTTTAATATTAACAATGATTTTCCTTTTTGCTTTCTCCTTCTTTAGTTCTCACTTCTACACTTCCAACTTCCAGTGACTACGTATGCAAACAGTAAGTGTTATTTTTGTTTTCTCCTTACCTTTTAATGTTATTTAATCTTTTTATAAACCCCTCACAAAAAGAAAAATGTGATTATAATTCTCCTTCTTAACTTTTTTCTTTTGTTTACTATTTTAATATTGTTCAATGTTGTTTTTTTGATTTTATTTTTTGAATCTTTTTATTATTATTTTAATTTTATTTTTAATTTTTTATTATGATTAAAGGTTGGATAAATATAAACTCTCACAAAAGAAAAATGTTACTTACAATTAGTGAATGATTCTTTTTTTTAATGTGATTGTAGTTAGTTAGTAGTTCAAAAAATGTGATTAACTAATTTAAGTTATTTAATCTTTTTATTTAATTTTTTAATATCATTAAAGTTAGATAAATAAAAACTCTCACAAAAAGAAAAATGTGATTATAATTAGTGAATGATTCTTTTTTTTAATGTGATTGTATTAGTTTAGTAGTTAAAAAATGTGATTAACTAATTTTAATGTTATTTAATCTTTTTTTTTAATTTTTTAATATGTTAAAGTTAGATAAATAATGTTTTAATATCATTAAAGTAGATAAATATAAAACTCTCACAAAAAGAAAAATGTGATTATAATTAGTTGAATGATTCTTTTTTTATGTGATTGTAGTTAGTTAATAGTTAAAAAATGTGATTAACTAATTTTTAATGTTATTTAATCTTTTTATTACTGTTTTAATTTTATTTTTAAAAATATGATTATAATTAGTTGAATGATTCTTTTTTAATGTGATTGTAGTTAGTTTAATAGTTTAAAAAAATGTGATTAACTAATTTTTAATGTTATTTAATTTTTATTCACTATTTTAATTTTATTTTTTTTTTTAATATGATTAAATTTAGATAAATATAAACCTCACAAAAAGGAAATATTGATTATAATTAGTTGAATGATTCTTTTTTATATGATTGTAGTTAGTTTAATAGTTAAAAAAAATGTGATTAACTAATTTTTAATGTTATTTAATTTTTATTACTATTTTAATTTTTATTTTTAATTTTTTAAATCATTAGAGTTAGATAAATATAAACATCACAAAAAAGAAAAAATGTTGCATTATAGACAATCTCTATTTAAATTTTGTTGCGTTGTGACAATCTCTGTGTTGAATTTATTTAACTGATTGTGTTTTTTTACACTATATTTCGATCACATGATGTGAAAGAAATTTGTGATTGTAGTTTGAGTTTATATTTATCTAACTCTAATCATATTAAAAAATAAAATAGAGATTATTTAATCTTTTATTTACTATTTAATTTATTTTTAATTTCTCAATTTTTTAATATGATTACAGCTAGATAAATATAAACTCTCACAAAAATAAAAATGTGATTGTAATTAGTAATGATTCTTTTTTTAATGTGATTGTAGTTAGTTAATAGTAAAAAAAATGTGATTAACTAATTTTTAATGTATTTAATCTTTTTATTTACTATTTTAATTTATTTTTAATTTTTCAATTTTAATATGATTACAGTTAGATAAATATAAACTCTCACAAAATAAAAATGTGATTTGTAATTAGTTGAATGATTCTTTTTTTTAAGTGATTGTAGTTAGTTTAATAGTTAAAAAAATATGATTAACTAATTTTTAATGTTATTTAATCTTTTTATTTACTATTTTAATTTATTTTTTATTTTTCAATTTTTTAATATGATTAAAGTTAGATAAATATAAACTCTCACAAAAATATAAATGTGATTGTAATTAGTTGAATAATTCTTTTTTTAATGTGATTGTAGTTAGTTTAATAGTTAAAAAAATGTGATTAACTAATTTTTAATGTTATTTAATCTTTTTATTTACTATTTTAATTTTATTTTAATTTTTTAATATGATTAAAGTTAGATAAATATAAACTCTCACAAAAAGAAAAATGTGATTATAATTAGTTGAATGATTCTTTTTTTTTAATGTGATTGTAGTTAGTTTAATAGTTAAAAAAAATGTGATTAACTAATTTTTAATGTTATTTAATCTTTTTATTTACTATTTTAATTTTATTTTTAATTTTTTAATATGATTAAAGTTAGATAAATATAAACCCTCACAAAAAAAAATGTGATTATAATTCTCCTTCTTAACTTTTTCTTTTGTTTACAGTTTTAATATTGTAGTTAATCAAAAATTAGTTCAATGGTCTTTTTTTAATGTAAAATCTTTTTATTTACTATTTTAATTTTATTTTTGATTTTTTAATATGATTAAAAGTTAGATAATATAGACCCTCACAAAAAGAAAAAATGTGATTATAATTAGTTGAATGATTCTTTTTTTTAATGTGATTGTAGTTAGTTTAATAGTTAAAAAAATGTGGTTAACTAATTTTAATGTTATTTTCAATTTTTTAATATAATTAAAGTTAAATAAATATAAACTCTCACAAAAAGAAAAATGTGATTATAATTAGTTGAATGATTCTTTTTTTTAATGTGATTGTAGTTAGTTTAATAGTTAAAAAAATGTGATTAACTAATTTTAATGTTATTTAATCTTTTGTTTACTATTTTAATTTTATTTTTAATTTTTAATTTTTTAATATGATTAAAGTTAGATAAATATAAACTCTCACGAAAATATAAATGTGATTGTAATTAGTTGAATGATTCTTTTTTTTAATGTGATTGTAGTTAGTTTAATAGTTAAAAAAATGTGATTAACTAATTTTTAATGTTATTTAATCTTTTATTTACTATTTTAATTTAATTTTTAATTTTTCAAACTTGGCCTTAATAATAGGAGCAATATTCTTAATTCACCCAATTAAGATGTTGTTTGGTGCAACTTATTCTAAATTAAAAGTTGATAATCAAAAAATAAAAACTAAAAATATTCCTCCTTGAGCTTATAAATAATTAATTTTTCTTATCTTATTTAAACTATTTTTACTTAAATAACTGTAAACAAAAATTATATCAGACAATATAATATAAATTCTTGGTTAAAAATACACGCCGTGCGTCACCTTTGTTTTAAATATAGATTGGTCTGAAGAATATCTATATCTTTCAGAAAGTAAAAAAAAAATGTAAGTATAACTTTTTTACTTTATAACGTTTTATAAATACATAATATATGTATTGTTCATTAATTATGATACTAACTATCATGTTAACAATGCAGGAATGCTGATGGAAGGCCCACAACAATTTAGATTTTAGTTATTTTTTTGTTTTACTTATTCAGTGAATTTCGACAAATGTAATAAATTCTTATTTTTATTACTTTAATTATGCAATGTCAATATTTTCTTTTAAAATTACATATATTTTATGCTAATAATTTAAAAATATGTTTAACATAACTATGAATGGTTTTTTTTTTTATTTAAATTTAATCCCGTGCATAGCACGGGTGATATGCTAGTACTATATATTAAGCAAAAGGGGGTTTTTAACCCCAAGTCTTGTGGGAGCTCCAATCTCCCAATCTAAATTTCCTGATTTTTTGATTTAAAAAAAAAAATCTTAGCATTTATTAACTTCTCCCAACTCCCAAGTCTTACCCTCATAATAACACTTTAATGCATTAAGAACAAGCATAAAATAAATTATTTGAAATCCAACACATATAAATTCTTTGAAAAGTCCCAATACATATGATTATTATCCCTCATAATAACACTTTAATGCATTAAGAACAAGCATAAAAAAAATTTCTTGAAAAGTCCAACACATATGATTATTATCAAAATATTAAACTTTAATATAATATAATAAAAAAAAGACATTTAATTCCTTAAAAAGTCCAACACATATGATTATTATCAAAATATTAAATTTTAATATAATATAAAAAAGGAAAAAAAAGAAGACATTTAAAAAAAAAACATTTAAAAATCACAATTCACATATATAGGTAATTGTAAACACAATCCGTGCATAGCACGGGTGATATGTTAGTATTATATAAAGAAAAAGGGAGTTTCTAACCCACAAGCCTTGTGAGAGTTCCAATATTTCAATCTTGATTTTCTAATTTTTTGATTTAAAAAAAAAAACCTTAGCATTTATTGACTTCTTCCAATCCACAAGCCTTTTTGACTTCTCTCATAGTACTGCAGCACCATTTTAACTTCTCCCATACACTATGGTTAGTGATGAGATTGTTAAATTATTTTTATAAAAAATCTAAAAAAATAATTTGTATATTAAAAAAATATCTAAAACAAATATAAATTTCTATATCTATATATTATATAAGGAAAATGGGTTTCTAATGAAAAACCTCCTAAGAGCTTCAAAATCTCATTCTAAAATTATTGATTTTTTAATTTATAAAATAGATTAAAAAATTTATTGCTGATTTATTTATTTAATTATTTTAGAAATAATAATTATCCCTTAATTTGGATTTCAAATGGGAAGATAACAAAATATTTCATAATCTCTCACCAATTTTTCAAAAAAAAAAATAATTAAAATTTGCATTCCTTTTCTCTCCTTCAAAAAATCAGATAATATTTTTCATGAAAATTACAGATATATATCTATATCTTATATATTATATTATAACATTACAAACAAAAATTAAAAATCAGATATACAGACAAATAAAATTAATAAATTTGATTTTTATTTATTCTGTTAAAATATTTCTTTTACCTCTCAATATCCAATTTAAAAATTTAAAAATTTATAAAGTCTATCTAAACAAATTTGATTTGAAAATATCTCTCACTATCATACTTAAATCAATAAAACTCACATATCTATCACAAATTTAAACTCGCATCATAACTTACCTAAAAATAATAATTAAAAAAATAGAAATCAAGATAAATTAATTTTAAAAAAAAGTAGAACCCACAACTTCATCTAAAATAAATTGGAAAAAAAAAAATAGAAATCACTCAAAAATAAAGAAGATAATAATTTAGATATGGATCTCAACAAGATAAACAATATCTAAATTTGAATTATGATTTAGTAATATAATTATCTATTTTTTTTTTTATGTATACTATCAAATTTTAAATAACTTAATAGGACAAATTAATCAATTTTCTAAAATTATTGATTTTTCAATTTATAAAATAGATTAAAAAAATAATTGATTATTTATTTATTTAATTATTTTAGAAATAATAATTATCCCTAATTTATGGATTTCAAATGGAAAGATAATAAAATATTTCAAATTCTCTCCATCATAATCTTTCTCGCCGATTTTTTAAAAAAAAATATTAAAATTTGCCTTCTTTCTCTCTTTCCCAAAAAATAAGATAATATTTATCATGAAAGTTGTGGGTTTCTATGTATATCTTATATATTATATTATAACATTAAAAAAAACTAAAAATCAGATATATAAACAGATAAAATTAATAAATTTAATTTTTATTTATTCAGTCAAAATCTTTCTTTTGTATCTCAATATCCAATTTTAAATTTTAAAAATCTATTTGATCTAAACAAATCTAATTTGAAAACATCTTCCACCATTATAGTTTAAATCAATAAAACTCACATATCTATCACATATCTAACTTACATCATAACTTACCTAAATAATAATAAGTAAAAACAAATAGAAACCACAGATAAATTAAATTAAAAAAAAAAAAAAAGTAGAAACCCAAATCTCCGTCTTAAATAAATTTAAAAAAAAAACAAATAGAAACCACACAAAAATAAAAAAGATAAGAATTTAGATATAGATCTCAAAAAAATATAGATAATATCTAAATTTGAATTATGATTTAGTAATATAATTATCTATTTTTCTGATGTATATCTATCAAAATTTTAAAGGGATTTTTTTAAAAGTCCTTGGTATTAAGAGTTTATAGTATAAAAGACACTCGAATTTTTCATAAATGTGTAAGGTCCCTTAACATCGATCTAGAGAAAATTCGATCCAGAGAATTTCTCTGGATAAATTTCTTCTGGACTTCACAGAGAAATTCTGGTTCACAGAAAATTTCTCTGGTCGAATGTTCTCTGAACTTCACAGAGAAATCTGGTTCACAAGGCTTCATTATTATTGAGAATTTCTCTAGACTATAAATTTGAATTGTTGAGAATTTCTTTGGACTATAAATCTGTAATTTATTACAGGGTGCATTCACAAGGCTTCAAAAATTTTCTGCTTTATTCTTACCTGATCTAGAGAAAATTCAAAGTACTCTAGAGAAATTCAAAAATTTTTTGCTTTGTTCTTACTTGATCCAGAGAAAATTCAAACCACTCCAGAGAAATACACAAATTTCTCTACTTTGTTTTTACCTGATCTAGAGAAATTTAAAACCACTCTCGAGAAATTTTTTGATAGCCTCATTATCATCATCATTATCTTTTTTCTACATCAATAAGCAGCTGTAGCAATATCATAAAAGCCATAAAAGCAACATCACTTTGATAGAACAACACAAACGCACAACAAGACAAATGATTAACTAGCGGTAGCATGAGGCAACAACAGTATCAACTCCATCCATCAATGGCTCGATTTGACCATTCTAGAATAAGTTGGAGTCAAACAACAGCTCAAAGAAAAGACAAAACACAAACCAACAACTCTAGAGAAATTCTGGGAATCCAAATTTCTCTGGACTGGACTTTTTAGAGAAATTCAACACTTGATCATTTTCAACAATCTCTCCATGAGTACTTCTCTCCCAAGCTCTTCAACACATCGTGCAATTCCTTCGTTGATATCAATCCATTCACATCTAACCCTAACTAAGGCCCAAAGCCATCAGTGTACCTACAGGACAAAAGGAGGTAGAGAAAGTGTTCAATCACTTCGACGCCAACGGCGATGGAAAGATCTTGCGACGGAGCTCATATCAGTCATGAAAGCTCTCCAATCCAACACATCAGAGAACGAAGTGAAGCGGATGATGGAGGAGCTTGACACCGACCTCGATGGCTTCATCAGCCTCGAAGAGCTCGCCAATTTCTGCAAGGGTGGCGACAACACCGTCGAAGCCGTCGGAGACGACGGTGGTATGGCAGGGCTGAAGGATGCCTTCAAGTTGTATGATCAGGACAAAAATAGAGTGATCTCATCTTTGAGATCTACGAGAGAGAGAGAGAGAGAGAGAGAGAGAGAGAGAGAGAGAGAAGAGCAGTAGGGGAGAGAGAGCGAGAGTTAGAAATCAAAAAATAATATTGTGGATCTCTTCCATTACTAAAAATGGGAATGAGACCTTAGATTAATTTTCCCAAATTTTAAATCACTTAATGAGACAAATTAATCAATTTTCAAGTCTTATTTAAATAATAATATAATTAGTCATCCCAACTCCTAGACTTCGTAGGCATTGGCAGAGAAACTAACGGATTGGGTTAGGTGAGGTTTAAGTTGTTAGAGGCAACATTCTCCTACTCCATAAATTTATTTATTTTTTAATTTTATTTTTTTTCCCATGTGATTCTTTTCTCTGCTGTTGGTTTGGTTTTGGTTTTGGTTTTGGTTTTGGTTTCGGTTTTAATGAGGTTTATGTGTTTGTTTACATGTTTGTATGATAAAGAAAAATTATTAGTGATTATAGTTGCAATTGAAGTATCTATGTCCGTTCTGTGCCAAAGATTTTGATCGGATTTTGTTTTTTTCAATGAAGTCCATAAAATTGAAGTAAAAAAAATGGGTATCAAATTTTTTTATTTTCTATTGTCATTTTATTTTATAGAAAATGTGAAAATTTATTGAGAATTCAAAATTTTACTATAACATTACATTTTTGTATAACTAGGTAAATTTAAAATTTTTAAATTTTATTATTTATTTTTATCCTCTTTCTATCTCATTATACCATTACTACTATTTGTTAGTTTGTTAATTAAAATTCAATTAATTAAAATGAAAGCTTAATATAATTTTTCATATATGTTATAGTTAATTTACAGCTATAGTTGTATATAATAGAATAATATATAGGGATAATCTCTAAATAAAATTTCTATTTTTTTATGTGATTAAAATAGTCTATCTTAAATAGAATATATAAGATTTAGATGACTTTTTTTATCTCTAAAAACTCAATCTATATTTTTTTTACTTTTTAATTTTTAAATTAAAACATTAATTGTTTATGTCCATAAAACAAAACTGATAAACACAAATCCAAAAGCTGCACTTTTTTTCCTTTTATTTTTTATTTTTTTCTTTTTAATATGTAGATATTTACAAATGAAAATGTTCGACACCTCAAATTTTTTTCCATAATCCAACTTATAATGATATAGTCATAAGTGTCAATTTTTATACAAATATGATAAGAGAATTAATTAAATTATACATTTCAACCAACCACATACTCAAAGTTTGACTATTTCAAGATGTTATTTCACTATAATTCCAATTAAAATAATCTTCAACCCTTAATATTTTTTTTTCAAATTATAATTTTATGAAAATTTAAAAATATGAAACGTTTAAAATTATTTTTTTCCATCAAAATTGGTGAAAAGAAAAAAAATTAGGATAAGAATGAAAGTTCTTTTAAAAATTGATAGAAAATTTAATGAAAAGTTGAAGTAATTCATATCAAATCAAAATTAAATAAAAATTGGATAAAAAAAATTAAAACAAAATAATTAGATAAAAAAAATTAAAAGAAAATTAAAAGAAAATGCTGAAAGTTTGAAAATCAAATGAGATAAAAATAAAAAATTAAAAGAAAATGCTGAAAGTTTGAAAATATTTTGAAACCTTCTTATTCTTAAAGATTAGAAATCTGTATTCATATTGTATTTTTAGTTATGAAATTGAAATCAAAAGAAATGTAACTTAAATTATTGGATTAATAATAGAAATATCATATTAATTCTTGTTAAATATCATTTCACTTCACATTTAATAATAAAATTGTATATTTATCTTAATTATAACTTTTAAATTTGTATATTTTCATAACAAGAAGAGATATGTCATAACCCATTTAATTAGGTTTGAATTTTTTTGTAATGCAAATTATCAAAATTGCACTAAATAGATTTATATATTTTGTAATTTTTTTAACTAACAATTTAAAAAGTTATAAATATAAAAGTTAACTTATAAATTTTATGTATATCACAAAATAAAATATTAAATTATTTCAAAATAATTATAATGATTTTTTTAAAATTTATAAAGTCCCGTGCATAGCACGAGTTACCACTACTATCTATACTATATATTAAGCAAAAGGAGATTTTTAACTCCAAGTCTTGTGGGAGCTCCAATCTCCCAATCTAAAATTTCTGATTTTTTGATTTAAAAAAAAAAAAAACCTTAGCATTTATTAACTTCTCTAAACCCCCAAGTCTTATCCTCATAATAATACTTTAATGCATTAAGAATAAGCATAAATTTTTTTTTTTGAAATTCAACACATATGAATTCCTTGAAAAGTCTCAACACATATAATTATTATCCCTCATAATAACACTTTAATGCATTAAGAACAAGCATAAAAAAAATTTCTTGAAAAGTCCAACACATATGATTATTATCAAAATATTAAATTTTAATATAATATAATTAAAAAAAAAGACATTTAATTCATTGAAAAGTATAACACATATGATTATTATCAAAATATTAAACTTTAATATAATATAAAAAGGAAAAAAAGAAGACATTTAAAAAAAAAAAGACATTCAAAAATCGCAATTCACATATATAGATAATTGTAACACAATCCGTGCATAGCACGGGTGATATACTAGTACTATATATTAAGCAAAAGAGGGTTTTTAACCCCAAGCCTTGTGGGAGCTCCAATCTCCCCATCTAAATTTCCTGATTTTCTGATTTAAAAAAAAAAAAAAACTTAGCATTTATTAATTTCTCCCAACCCCCAAGTCTTACCCTCATAATAACACTTTAATGTATTAAGAACAAGTATAAAAAAAATTCTTTGAAATCCAACACATATGAATTCCTTAAAAAGTCCCAACACATATGATTATTATCCCTCATAATAACACTTTAATGCATTAAGAACAAGCATAAAAAAATTTTCTTGAAAAGTCCAACACATATGATTATTGTCAAAATATTAAATTTTAATATAATATTAAAAATGAAAAAAAAAAGACATTTAAAAAAAAAAAAAGACATTTAAAAATCGTAATTCACATATATAGATAATCTATACTATATATTAAGTAAAAGAGGGTTTTTAATCCCACGTCTTGTGGGAGCTCCAATCTCTTAATCTAAATTTCCTGATTTAAAAAAAAAAAAAAACCTTAGCATTTATTAATTTCTCCCAACCCCCAAGTCTTACCCTCATAATAACACTTTAATGCATTAAGAACAAGCATAAAAAAAATTCTTTGAAATCCAACACATATGAATTTCTTGAAAACTCCCAACACATATGATTATTATTTCTCATAATAACACTTTAATTCATTAAGAACAAGCATAAAAAATATTTCTTGAAAACACATATGATTATTATCAAAATATTAAACTTTAATATAATATAATAAAAAAAAGAAGACATTTAATTTCCTGAAAAGTCCAACACATATGATTATTATCAAAATATTAAACTTTAATATAATATAAAAAAGGAAAAAAAGAAGACATTTAAAAAAAAAAAAAAAGACATTTAAAAATCACAATTCACATATATAGATAATTATCTATACTATATATTAAGCAAAAGGGGTTTTTAACCCTAAGCCTTGTGAGAGCTCCAATCTCCCAATCTAAATTTCCTGATTTTTTGATTTAAAAAAAAAAAATCTTAGCATTTATTAACTTCTCTCAACTCCCAAGTCTTATCCTCATAATAACACTTTAATGCATTAAGAACAATCATAAAAAAAATTATTTGAAATCCAACACATATGAATTCATTGAAAAGTCCCAACACATATGATTTTTATCCCTTATAAAAACACATAAATGTATTAAGAACAAGTATAAAAAAAAAATTATTAAAAAGTCCAACACATATGATTATTATCAAAATATTAAAAAAAACACTTAATTTCTTGAAAAGTCCAACACATATGATTATTATCAAAATATTAAACTTTAATATAATATAAAAAAGGAAAAAAAAGAAGGCATTTAAAAAAAAATTAAAAATCACAATTCACATATATAGATAATTATAGACACAATCCGTGCATGGGGGGAGCTCCAATCTCCCAATCTGAATTTTTTAAATTTTTTATTCAAAAAAAAAAAAGTCAGCATTCATTGATTTGGTCAAAATCTCCTGATCAGTATTTATTAACTTTTTTCAATCCACATGTCTTTCCACATGGCTGCATTTATTGATTTGGTCAAAATCTACTGATCAGCATTTAAAATTCCCTCATACAAATAATTATAGATATAACCCGTGCAAAATTACTATAGTACCATTTTCAACTTCTCCCATACACTATGGTTAGTGATAAGATTGTTAAATTATTTTTATAAAAAATCTTAAAAAACATAATTTATATATTAAAAAAAATCTAAAACAAATATAAATATCTATAATTATCCCGTGCATAGCACGGGTGATAGGCTAGTATGATCATTATCAAAATATTAAACTTTAATATAATATAATATAATAAAAAAAAGACATTTAATTCCTTAAAAATCTAACACATATGATTATTATTAAAATATTAAACTTTAATATAATATAAAAAAGGAAAAAAAGAAGACATTAAAAAAAAAAAAAAAGACATTTAAAAATCGCAATTCAAAAAAAAATCTTACATTTATTAATTTCTCCCAACACCCAAGTCTTACCCTCATAATAACACTTTAATGCATTAAGAACAAATATAAAAAAAATTCTTTGAAATCCAACACATGAATTCCTTGAAAAGCCTCAACACATATGATTATTATCCCTCATAATAACACTTTAATGCGTTAAGAACAAGCATAAAAAAAATTTATTGAAAAATCCAACACATATGATTATTATCAAAATATTAACTTTAATATAATATAATAAAAAAAGACATTAAATTCTTTGAAAAGTCTAACACATATGATTATTATCAAAATATTAAATTTTAATATAATATAAAAAATGAAAAAAAGAAGACATTTAAAAAAAAAAGAGAAGACAATTAAAAATTGCAATTCACATATATAGATAATTATAAACACAATCTGTGCATAGCACGTGTGATATGCTATCTATACTATATATTCAGCAAAATGGGTTTTTAACCCCAAACCTTGTGGGAGCTTCAATCTCCCAATCTAAATTTTTTGATTTTTTGATTTAAAAAAAAAAAACTTAGCATTTATTAAGTTCTCCCAACCCCCAAGTCTTACCCTCATAATAACACTTTAATGCATTAAGATCAAGCATAAAAAAAAATTCTTTGAAATCCAACACATATGAATTCCTTGAAAAGTCCAAACACATATGATTATTATCCATCATAATAACACTTTAATGCATTAAGAACAAGCATAAAAAAAATTTCTTGAAAAATCCAACACATATGATTGTTATCAAAACATTAAACTTTAATATAATATAATAAATAAAAAAAAGACATTTAATTCCTTGAAAAGTCTAATACATATGATTATTATCAAAATAATAAACTTTAATATAATATAAAAAAGGAAAAAAGGAAGACATTTAAAAAAAAAAGAAAAAAAAAGACATTTAAAAATCGCAATTCACATATATAGATAATTGTAAACATAATCCGTGCATAGCATGGATGATATGTTAGTATATAGATAATTGTAAATACAACCCGTGCATAGCACGGGTGATATGCTAGTCTATACTATATATTAAGCAAAAGGGGGTTTTTAACCCCAAGCCTTGTGGGAGCTCCAATCTCCCAATCTAAATTTCCTGATTTTTTTATTTAAAAAAAATAAAAAATCTTAGCATTTATTAACTTCTCCTAACTCCCAAGTCTTACCATCATAATAACACTTTAATGCATTAAGAACAAACATAAAAAAAATTATTTGAAATCCAATACATATGAATTCCCTGAAAAGTCTCAACACATATGATTATTATTCCTCATAATAACACTTTAATGCAATAAGAACAAGCATAAAAAAAATTTCTCGAAAAGTCCAACACATATGATTATTATCAAAATATTAAACTTTAATTTAATATAATAATAAAAAAAGACATTTAATTTCTTGAAAAGTCCAACACATATGATTATTATCAAAATATTAAACTTTAATATAAGATAAAAAAGGAAAAAAAGAAGACATTTAAAAAAAGAAGAAGAAAAGAAGACATTTAAAAATCACAATTCACATATATAGATAATTGTAAACAGAATCCGTGCATAGCACGGGTTGATATGTAGTATAGTTAATTGTAAACACAATAAAATAGGAGGACATTCATGTCTACATGTTTTTTTTTATAAGATTTCTTCCATTATAATAAGATAGCACTTTATTTTTCTCATCTTATAATCTATATTATATATATATTAATTATCTATACATATATTTAACCAAAAGGGGGTTTTTTAACCCCAAGCCTTGGGGAGTTCTAATCTCCCAATCTAATTTCCTGATTTTTTTATTTTTTTTAAAAAAAAAACAGCTTTATTGATTTTTTGGTCAAAATCTCCTGATCAGATTATTAACTTTTTTCAATCCATATGTCTTTCCACATGCCTACATTTATTGATTTGGTCAAATTCCCTGATCAGCACTTAAAATCCCTCATACAAATAATTATAGATACAATCCGTGTATAGTTATTATTATACCCTTTTCAATTTTCTCTCTCATACTATGGTTAGTGATAAGATTGTTAAATTATTTTTATAAAAATCTAAAAAAAAAACATAATTTATATTAAAAAAAGTCTAAAACAAATATAAATATCTATAATTATCTCGTGCATAGCACGGGTGATAGGCTAGTCTATACTATATATTAAGCAAAAGGGAGTTTTTAACCCCAAGCCTTATGGGAGCTCCAATCTCCCAATTTAAATTTCTGATTTTTTGATTTAAAAAAAAAAACCTTAGCATTTATTAACTTTTCCCAACCCCCAAGTCTTACCCTCATATAATAACTTTAATGCATTAAGAACAAGTATAAAAAAAATTTTTGAAATCCAACACATATGAATTCCTTGAAAAGTCCAACACATGTGATTATTTCCTTCATAATAACACTTTAATGCATTAAGAAAATATATAAAAAAAAAAATTTGAAAAGTCCAACACATAATTATTATCAAATATTAAACTTTAATATAATATAATATAATATTAAAAAAAAACATTTAATTCTCTGAAAAGTCTAACACATATGATTATTATCAAAATATTAAACTTTAATATAATATAAAAAGGAAAAAAAGAAGAACATTTAAAAATCGCAATTCACATATATAGATAATTATAAACACAATCCGTTCATAGCACGGGTGATATGCTAGTTATTATATAAGGAAAGGGGGTTCTAACCCACAAGCTTTGTGGAACCTCCAATATCCCAATCCTAATTTTCTAATTTTTTTATTTAAAAAAAAAATAACCTCGGCATTTATTGACTTCTCCAAACCCCCAAACCTTTTTGACTTCTTTCATAGTTAGTGCAACACCCTTTTCAACTTCTCTCATACATTATGGTTAGTGATGGGATTGCTCCAATCTCCCAATCTAAATTTCTTGATTTTTTGATTTTAAAAAAAAAAAAACCTTAGCATTTATTAACTTCTCCCAACCCCCAAGTCTTACCCTCATAATAACACTTTAATGCATTAAGAACAAGCATAATTTTTTTTTTTTTTGAAATCCAACACATGAATTCCTTGAAAAGTTCCAACATATATGATTATTATTCTCATAATAACACTTTAATGATTAAGAATAAGCATAAAAAAAATTTCTTAAAAAGTCTAACACATATGATTATTATAAAATATTAAACTTTAATATAATATATAATAAAAAAGACATTTAATTCCTTGAAAAATCTAATACATATGATTATTATCAAAAATTAAACTTTAATAATAATATAAAAAAGGAAAAAGAAGACATTTAAAAAAAGACATTTAAAAATCGCAATTCACATATATAGATAATTATAAACACAATCCGTGCATAGCACGGGTGATATGCTAGTCTATACTATATATTAAGCAAAAGGGTGTTTTAACCCTCAAGGTGTGGAAGCTTCAATATGCCAATCCTAATATCTTAATTTTTTATTTTTATTTTTTTAAAATTGACTTGGTGATTGGTTCAAAGATCATAATAATTACATTGACACCATCATTACATGGGTCTCTTGGGAAAGCAAGTGGTGTAAATTAAGAGCCATAGCCTCTCTCTCTCTCTCCCTCTCTCTCTCTCTCTCTTCTCACATTTCATTTATTGTTTGTTTTTCCCCATCCTCTATCTCCTTCATTTATCAATAGTGTAATTATAATCTTTGAAACCAATCACCAAAATCCCAATATTATATTGAAAGAATTTAATAAGTGTTTTTTTTTTTTCAAAAAAAAAACAAAAAATTAAGAGAGAAAAAATATATATTGAAAGAATTAATAAGGTTTTTTTTTCAAAAAAACAAAACAAAAAAATTAAGAGAGAAAAAAATTAAGAGCCATATTTATCAATAGTGTAATTATAATCTTTGAACCAATCACCAAGCAACCCCAATATTATATTGGGACTCACAAAAATTATGGGTTAGAAATAGATATAAATTTTTTTGGCATCTCCTTCATTTATCAATAGTGTAATTATAATCTTTGAACCAATCACCAAGCAATCCCAATATTATATTGAAAGAATTTAATAAGTGTTATTTTTTTTTAAAAAAAAAAACAAAAAAATTAAGAGAGAAAAAAATTATATTGAAAGAATTTAATAAGTTTTTTTTTTTCAAAAAACAAAACAAAAAAATTAAGATTATAATAATTACATTGACACCATCATTACATGGATCTCTTGGGAAGCAAAAGTGGTGTAAATTAAGAGCCATAGCTCTCTCTCTCTCTCTCTCTCACTCTCTCTCTCTCTCATTTCATTTATTGTTTTATTTCCCCACCCTCTATCTCCTTCATTTATCAATAGTGTAATTATAATCTTTGAACCAATCACCAAGCAATCCCAATATTATATTGAAAGAATTTAAAAGTGTTTTTTTTTTTTCAAAAAAAAAACAAAAAAATTAAGAGAAAAAAAATTATATTGAAAGAATTTAATAAGTGTTTTTTTTTTTCAAAAAACAAAACAAAAAAATTAAGAGAGAAAAAAATTAAGAGCCATATTTATCAATAGTGTAATTATAATCTTTGAACCAATCACCAAGCAACCCCAATATTATATTGGGACTCCACAAAAATTTATGGGTTAGAAATAGATATAAATTTTTTTGCATCTCCAAGAGACCCATGTAACTATTGTGTAAATGGCTCTTAATTTTTTTCCCTCTTAATTTTTTTGTTTGTTTTTTGAAAAAAAAAAATAAACACTTATTAAATTCTTTCAAACCTTTATAACTTCTCCAATACACATATTTTTCTTAACTTTTCACATACCTATTGTAAACAGTGATTTTCCTTTTTGCTTTCTCCTTCTTGAGTTCTCACTTTCATACTTTCAACTTCAGTGACTACGTATGCAAACAGTAACTGTTATTTTTATTTTTTCCTTCTTAACTTTTTCTTTTGTTTACTGTTTTAATATTAACAGTGATTTTCCTTTTTGTTTTCTCCTTCTTTAGTTCTCACTTCTACTTCCAACTTCAGTGACTACGTATGCAAACAGTAAGTGTTATTTTTGTTTTCTCCTTAACTTTTAATGTTATTTAATCTTTTTATAAACCCTCACAAAAAGAAAAATGTGATTATAATTTCTCCTTCTTAACTTTTTCTTTTGTTTACTGTTTTAATATTGTTCAATGGTTTTTTTATTATTTTAATTTTATTTTTTAATTTTTTAATATGATTAAAGTTGGATAAATATAAACTCTCACAAAAAAAAATGATTCTTTTTTTTAATGTGATTCTTTTTTTAATGTGATTGTAGTTAGTTTAGTAGTTAAAAAAATGTGATTAACTAATTTTTAATGTTATTTAATCTTTTTATTTAATTTTTTAATATGATTAAAGTTAGATAAATAATGTTTTAATATCATTAAAGTTAGATAAATATAAACTCTCAAAAAGAAAAATGTGATTATAATGAGTTGAATGATTCTTTTTTTTAATGTGATTGTAGTTAGTTTAATAGTTAAAAAATGTGATTAACTAATTTTTAATGTTAGTTGAATGATTCTTTTTTTTAATGTGATTGTAGTTAGTTTAGTAGTTAAAAAAATGTGATTAACTAATTTTTAATGTTATTTAATCTTTTTATTTAATTTTTTAATATGATTAAAGTTAGATAAATAATGTTTTAAACTCTCACAAAAAGAAAAATGTGATTATAATTAGTTGAATGATTCTTTTTTTTAATGTGATTGTAGTTAGTTTAATAGTTAAAAAATGTGATTAACTAATTTTTAATGTTATTTAATCTTTTTATTTACTGTTTTAATTTTATTTTTAATTTTTTAATATGATAAACTCTCACAAAAAGAAAAATATGATTATAATTAGTTGAATGATTCTTTTTTTTAATGTGATTGTAGTTAGTTTAATAGTTAAAAAAATGTGATTAACTAATTTTTAATGTTATTTAATCTTTTTATTTACTATTTTAATTTTATTTTTAATTTTTCAATTTTTTAATATGATTAAAGTTAGATAAATATAAACTCTCACAAAAATAAAAATGTGATTGTAATTAGTTGAATGATTCTTTTTTTAATGTGATTGTAGTTAGTTTAATAGTTAAAAAAAATGTGATTAACTAATTTTTAATGTTATTTAATCTTTTTATTTACTATTTTAATTTTATTTTAAATTTTTAAATTTTTTAATATGATTAAAGTTAGATAAATATAAACTCTCACAAAAAGAAAAATGTGATTGTAATTAGTTGAATGATTCTTTTTTTAATGTGATTGTAGTTAGTTTAATAGTTAAAAAAATGTGATTAACTAATTTTTAATGTTATTTAATCTTTTTGTTTACTATTTTAATTTTATTTTAATTTTTTAATATGATTAAAGTTAGATAAATATAAACCCTCACAAAAAGAAAAATGTGATTATAATTTCTCCTTCTTAACTTTTTCTTTTGTTTACTGTTTTAATATTGTAATTAATCAAAAATTAGTTCAATGATTTTTTTTTAATGTAAAATCTTTTTATTTACTATTTTAATTTTAATTTTGATTTCTTAATATGATTAAAGTTAGATAAATATAAACCCTCACAAAAAGAAAAAATGTGATTATAATTAGTTGAATGATTCTTTTTTTTTAATGTGATTGTAGTTAGTTTAATAGTTAAAAAATGTGATTAACTAATTTTTAATGTTATTTAATCTTTTTATTTACTATTTTAATTTTATTTTCAATTTTTTAATATGATTAAAGTTAGATAAATATAAACTCTCACAAAAAGAAAAATGTGATTATAATTAGTTGAATGATTCTTTTTTTTAATGTGATTGTATTAGTTTAATAGTTAAAAAAAATGTGATCAACTAATTTTTAATGTTATTTAATCTTTTTATTTACTATTTTAATTTTATTTTCAATTTTTTAATATGATTAAAGTTAGATAAATATAAACTCTCACAAAAGAAAAATGTGATTATAATTAGTTGAATGATTTTTTTTTTAATGTGATTGTAGTTAGTTTAATAGTTAAAAAAAATGTGATTAACTAATTTTTAATGTTTTTAATCTTTTTATTTACTATTTTAATTTTATTTTTAATTTTTTAATATGATAAACTCTCACAAAAAGAAAAATGTAATTGTAATTAGTTGAATGATTCTTTTTTTTAATGTGATTGTAGTTAGTTTAATAGTTAAAAAAATGTGATTAACTAATTTTTAATGTTATTTAATCTTTTTATTTACTATTTTAATTTTTCAATTTTTTAATATGATTAAAGTTAGATAAATATAAACTCTCACAAAAATAAAAATGTGTTTGTAATTAGTTGAATGATTCTTTTTTTAATGTGATTGTAGTTAGTTTAATAGTTAAAAATATGTGATTAACTAATTTTTAATGTTATTTAATCTTTTTATTTACTATTTTAATTTTATTTTCAATTCTTTAATATGATTAAAGTTAGATAAATATAAACTCTCAGAAAAGAAAAATGTGATTATAATTAGTTGAATGATTCTTTTTTTTAATGTGATTGTAGTTAGTTTAATAGTTAAAAAAATGTGATTAACTAATTTTTAATGTTATTTAATCTTTTTATTTACTATTTTACTTTTATTTTTAATTTGTGCAAAAGTTGCTATCAAAAAGTTGAATATCATTATGGTCACATTGTTTGTCGTCACTGCCTACATGATGATATTGATATATAAAAGGTAATTTTCTTTAGGTAAATAATTACTATGTACAATAATAATTCAAACTTAATAAGTGTTTTAATTTTTTATTAGGTACAATATTTCCTTTTAACAAGCGTCCTTTTTTTTTTTTGGTTGATAAGATACAATGTTAACCTTGTGGTCAAAGACAATACTGGTTCAATAAATCTTACTGTTCAAGATAAACGGGCAGAGTTTATTTTGCGATGTCAACCATCATATTTGAAGAATATAAGATCAAAGGTAGGAAATTATAAAATTTATTATAAATAACTTATTCTTACTTTTTCAAACACAAACTTATAATTCCAAAATTTTATAGGATAATGGCGTTAGAATGATTAAAGATTATATTGCGTCATGCAAGACCGTGCCTATGCATTTATCATACCTGTACCAACAATGCCACGTCAACTAGATTGTGCACCGTGCGTCACCTTTGTTTTAAATATAGATTGGTCTGAAAATGTCTATATCTTTCAAAAGTAAAAAAAAAATGTAAGTATAACTTTTTTACTTTATAACATTTTATAAATACATAATATATGTATTGTTCATTAATTATGATACTAACTATCATGTTGACAATGCAGGAATGCTGATGGAAGGCCCACAACAATTTAGATTTTAGTTATTTTTTGTTTTACTTATTCAGTGAATTTTGAAGAAATGTAATAAATTATTATTTTTATTACTTTAATTATGCAACGTCAATATTTTCTTTTAAAATTAAATATATTTTATGCTAACAATTTAAAAATATGTTTAACATAACTATGAATGGTTTTTTTTTATTTAAATTTAATTCCGTGCATAGCACGGGTGATATGCTAGTCTATACTATATTAAGCAAAAGGGGGTTTTTAACCCCAAGCCTTGTGGGAGCTCCAATCTCCCAATCATTTTTTTGTTTTTTTGATTTAAAAAAAAACTTAGTATTTATTAACTGGTCCCAACCCCCAAGTCTTACCCTCATAATAACACTTTAATACATTAAAAATAAGCAAAAAAAAATTCTTCGAAATTCAACACATATGAATTTCTTGAAAAGTCTCAACACATATGATTATTATCTCTTATAATAACACTTTAATGCATTAAGAACAAGCATAAAAAAAATTCTTGAAAAATCCAACACATATGATTATTATCAAAATATTAAACTTTAATATAATATAATAATAAAAAAAAGACATTTAATTCCTTGAAAAGTCTAACACATATGATTATTATCAAAATATTAAACTTTAATATAATATAAAAAAAGAAAAAAAGAAGGCATTTACAAAAAAAAAATTAAAAATCACAATCTATACTATATATTAAGTAAAAGGGGGTTTTTAACCCTAAGGCCTGTGGGAGCTCCAATCTCCTAATCCTAATTTTCTAATTTTTTGATTTAAAAAAAAAAAACCTCAGCATTTGTTGACTTCTCCCAACCCAACCTCAGCATTTATTGACTTTTCCCAACCCACAATCCCTTTTGACTTCTCTCATGATTATTGCAACATCCTTTTCAATTTCTCCCATAAACTATGGTTGCACACAAAAATAAAAAAATAAAAAGATAAGAATTTAGCTATAGATCTCAAAAAGATATAACATCTAAATTTGAATTATGATTTAATAATATAATTATGTATTTTTTTTTATGTATATCTATCAAAATTTTAAATCACTTAATGGGACAAATTAATCAATTTTCCAAAATTATTGATTTTTAATTTACAAAATAGATTAAAAAAAACTATTCACTGATTTGTTTATTTAATAACAAAAATATTTCATAATCTCTCTCACAAATTTTCAAAAAAAATATATTAAAACTTGCATTCATTTTCTCTTCCCCAAAAAATCAGATAGGAGCTTCAATCTCCTAATCCTAATTTTCTAATTTTTTAATTTTAAAAAAAATCTCAGCATTTATTGACTTCTCTCAACCCAACCTCAGCATTTATTGACTTTTCCCAACCCACAATCTATTTTGACTTCTCTCATAATTATTGCAACACCCTTTTCAATTTCTCCCATACACTATGGTTACACACAAAAATTTTTAAAAAAAAGATAAGAATTTAGCTATATATCTCAAAAATATATAATATCTAAATTTGAATTGTGATTTAATAATATAATTATGTATTTTTTTTATGTATATCTATCAAAATTTTAAATTACTTAGTGGGACAAATTAATCAATTTTCCAAAATTATTGATTTTTAATTTACAAATAGATTAAAAAAAACTATTGACTGATTTATTTATTTAATAACAAAAATATTTCATAATCTCTCCCTCCTAATCTCTCTCACAAATTTTCAAAAAAAAATATTAAAACTTGCATTCATTTCTCTTCCCCAAAAAATCAGATAATATTTTCTATTAAAGTTATAGATATCTACCTATATTTTATATATTATATTATACATAACAAAAAAAACTAAAAAACTATAAAAAAAAATCTTTAAAGTTTATCTAAATAAACTTTAAATCAATAAAACTCACATGTCTATCACATATCTAACTCACATCATAACTTTCCTAAATAATAATAATTAAAAACAAATGGAAACCACAGATAAATTAAATTTTAAAAAAAAAGATACCCACAACTCCATCTTAAATAAATTGAAAAAAAAAAACCCCGAATAGAAACCACACAAAAATAAAAATAAAAATAAAAAGATATATCTATCTATGTATCTATATCTATACCATATATTAAGCAAAAGGGGGTTTTTAACCCCCAAGGCCTATGGAAGCTTCAATATCCCAATCTAAATTTTTTAAATTTTTTATTCAAAAAAAAAAAACTTGGCATTTATTGATCTGGTCAAAATCCCCTAATTAGCATTTATTAACTTTTTTCAATCCACATATCTTTTACATGCCTGCAATTATTGATTTGGTCAAAATCCCCTGATCAGCATTTAAAATCCTCTTATACAATAGTTACTGCAGTACCCTTTTCAACTTCCCCCATACACTATGGTTAGTGATTAGAAAAAAATCTTAAAAAACATAATTTACATATTAAAAAAAATCTAAAACAAATATAAATATCTATAATTATCCCGTGCATAGCACGGGTGATAGGCTAGTTATATATTAAGTAAAAGGGGGTTTTTAATCCCAAGCTTTGTGGGAGCTTCAATCTCCCAATCCAAATTTCTTGATTTTTTTATTTGAAAAAAAAAAAACCTTAACATTTATTAACTTTTCTCAACCCCCAAGTCTTACCCTCATAATAACACTTTAATACATTAAGAACAAGCATAATTTTTTTTTTTTGAAATCCAACACATGAATTCCTTGAAAAGTCCCATCACATATGATTATTATCTCTCATAATAACACTTTAATGCATTAAGAACAAGTATAAAAAAAATTTTTTGAAAAGTCCAACACATATGATTATTATCAAAATATTAAACTTTAATATAATATAATAAAATAAAAGACATTTAATTCCTTAAAAATCTAACACATATGATTATTATCAAAATATTAAACTTTAATATAATATAAAAAAAAAAAAAACAGAAGGTATTTAAAATAAATAAAAAAAATATGTAAAAATTACAACTCACATATATACATAATTGTAAACATAATGAAAAGATCATTCCCAAACCTCTTCTTGCCTATAACAATGGGTTATTCAGTTCAGCTCCGAACCACCGTAGAAGTCCACTTCGGCAACTTTCAATCCAGTCATAGCCCAAACCAACAACCCAACACTTGGCCCAGATAGCTCAGACAGAAAGAGACAATTGAATGTGTACAATATTACAACCATTTTAGCCCACATGCCACTGGCCCATGCATTTCACAATGATTGACATGAAAGAAACAACATCCTATCTTTGAATCAAAGAGTTAAGAATTTGTGAAAACAAAGAAAAATAGAGGAAAAAGTAACTTTAAAAAAAATTTATATTTCATTCATTTTTTTTCTTTCACAAATACTTCGTTTAACAACATATTATTTTAGTAATTTTTTATGAAAAATTGTGTAAAAAAATAAAAAGAATGATGTGACAACTTATAGTGATTTTTTAATTTTTAAACTAAAATTGAAGGTTGCTAAATGAGACCTTATTCTTAAAAAATCCGCCTAAAGTTCATTTGCCTAATGAGTAGATATTAAGGCCTCATTTGGTAACTCACTGTTTTAACCTAAAAGTCAAAAAGTTATTAAAAAAAATTAAAAAGTCAACAACATATACTAAAAAGTTAAAGATTCTATTTTCTCTTTACTTTTACACATCTTTTTGTAAAAAATTAAAAAGTCATTCCAAACATACTAATTTTTTTTGAATAATATTATATGTACCAATTAATACACATACTAGTGTCCTAATAGATGATGTGGCATCATTTTCATGGTTTTGGATATTTGTAATTTGTATAATAAATATGGTCATTAATGATATCATAATACTAATCGGTACACTAGTGTGTACACTAATTGGTGCATGTAGCATCACCGTTTTTTTACCTCATATTTTAACTAAAAAACCAAACAGTTACTAAAATAACATATTCCTAAACGAAACTTTAGTATACAAGTAATACTACAAAGCAATATCACTAATTAATGAGAAATTTCATGCTTTTGGTTTGTAAGAGACAAGTGGTCTCCACCTAATACTCAACTATTTAATCTCACTTTACTCCCACCATCTATGAATATGTATATTCTAATCTCATTAATTATAAAAAATATATTATTTTCAGCCCTTTAGATTACTTCCAGAAGAGGTGTATTTGTATACTTCCCATAATTAAAGGAAGAAATATATAGAGATTCATGCTAATAGTTAAAAGGGTCATAGTGTAATTAATTTGGGTCATAGTTAAAAGGGTCATAGTGTAATTATTTTCAGTTCTTTAGCGACATTGAAACTTTGACTAGCCAAAGTTGCATCACAAATTTGGCAAATTCCACACTCAATGCTAGAGTTCGACTAGTGTTCTGAGCAAAATATTCTAACTTCAAAACGACATATTGCATAGAGTTTAGAGTGAACAGTTCATTATGAACATAATACTATTGAAACATTTGAAATCGACTTAGCAAGGCTTTGTTTGTCATGTATTAAAAAAAGTCAAAAAATACTATTCTATTTAAGTCACATCATCTTGTTTAAGTCACATCACCTCTCTATCACATCACTTCAAATCCAGGGGTGTTTTGAAAAGTTGGTAAAAAGCTGACTTTTGGCTTTTTACCAAACTTTTTAATTTTTTAAAAAGTGATTTGAAAAGTTGGTAAAAAACTGGCTTTTGGTTTTTTAGTTTAATATTTGTTTATAGTGTCAAATCAAATTAAAATGACCAAAATACCCTTACCCAACATAAGAAATTTTTTTTTTTATTTTTTTGTCATAAGCCCTAATTTGTAATTTTACACTTGTGTTTTTGGCACTTCCCAAACCAATTTTGTTGTATTTTTGACACTTGCGTTTTTGAACATTTTGTCCAAAAACGTGACTTTTTATTTTACTCCCAAAACGACACCCAATTCAGATTTCATAAAAAGTCAAAAAATACACTTATTTAAAACATTCCAAACTACCCCTAGTGTCCTAATCCTGGAAATGACATCAATTTATCAAGGGTAAACTACCAATAGGTCTTACTTGGGAGACTTATTACCCAATAGGTCCTACTTTGAGACTTATTACCCATTAAGTCCTATTTGATATAATTTATTAAGTGATAAAGACAAATTTTATCAGTCATTTTTTTTTTATGAATAATTTTATATAGTGATAAATTTATCAGTCTCTTTTTTTATGAATAATTTTTTAGTGATAAATTTATCACTCTCTTATTTTATAGTGTTAAATTTATTAGTTAGGACCTGTAGGTAAATAAGTCTAGTGAATAGGACTAATTGGTAAGTACCCCATTTATCAAATTCATGGTTCGAGCACCTTATCATTGTGAGAGTTTCAACCTTACAAACAAGGTCATAATTGATATTTATTGATAATTACATTTAGAGAATTATTCCCACAAACAAAATAAATATAAGACAACAACCTATATATATATATATATAGCTCAACTATACAAAAAGGATAGGCCACTTTTTTGTTCACATGGAATTATTGGAAAAAGGCTAACATTCCTTTAAGCATCCACTAAATTTTTTTTGATCATTCTGTCATGAAAGTAAAGGTGGAGAGAAAAAGAACCAAAAAAAAGTATAAGCAAATTTTTTTTTTGTCAATACCAAACAACATTCTATGCTAATAATTCCTCATGGGGCACCCTTAAGTCTAAATTTTTTTTTCATCCTTCTTTGTCATGAAAGTAAAGGTAGAGAGAAAAGGAACCAAACAAAGTTTAAACAATTTTTTTTTTTTTTGTCAATACCAAACAACATTCTATGCTAATAATTTCTCATGGTGCACCCTTAAGTCTAAAATCAAGAGTGATAGTTTACAAACAAAACATATATATATATATATATATATATATGCTTATTTTGGAAAGTAAGAAAAAAGTTGGCTTAATGAGTTTTTTTAATTTTTTTGAAAAAGCATACAAAAAAGTAGAGAAATGATATAATTTAAATAAGCCTATGAACTAATTAACTCAAATTTTTTTATGTTTGAAAAAAGCCCATGATGACATAATTACATTATTAAAATAAAATACTTATTAAAACGATATGGATTGAAAATTTTGTATAAAAATTATCTAAAAAAAGTAATTTTCTTTTTGGGTAAGTAAAAATAAAAAAATAAAAAATTTGTAATTTTCAAGCAAGAGGGAGGGGGAAGGGGAATTTTGAGTCGGTGGTTTCAACCAATTAGACAACTCCACGTTTAGAGCATGAATCATTTGTTCTAGATTCTTCCCATGTGCTGCAAATATATGCAAGACTGCAAAGACAAGCTGGAAAGGGGTTGTGTGTTCTTCAACTTGGAACCTTGTGCTCAAAAAATAAAAATAAAAAGATAAACGTTTGAGACCACTAAATTATGAGTCCTAAGAGTGCTTTAAACTGTAGAGTTCACTATTTGATTTGTTGTTTTGATCTTTATTGTTATTTTTTGTTTTTTGGAATTACACATCAGTAAAGCTCTAATTAAAATTCTACCATTAGAATTTTTAGTCACAACTAAAATAAAAATAAAACAACAACTACAACCATAAGTTGGAGCCTTTTCTTTTGCTCTGACAGAGTTATCTTTCATATAACCAATCAGAACGCAAACCTAGAGGATCCGCATTCCAAAGTTTATTTTTACAATGAATAGGAAAAAAAGAAAAATAAACAAATGTTGCATCATGCACTTGCAATACTCAAATTAAACATCTAATTAATGAAAAAACTTATATTTAATTGAAAACAATTCAATAAAATTATAATATAAAGTGTAAATGGAAGTTATACCACACTATATGCAATAATGATGACAAAGTGAAATGTAGTATACTGTTTTCTTTTTTTTTTGGTTGGGTTGGGGGGGGGGGGGGGGGTTGTGTTCTAAATGTAAAGGTTATTGAGCCATCATAACAATTGAGCAAAAATTTACTAATTTTCTTTCATATAAATATAAACTTTCTTAAAAAATAAAAATAAAAAACAAATTGTCAAGAAATTACAGACCAAGTTCACATTATGAGAGTTTGAGTGAATGAGTGATTACTTTACACAAACCATTCTTGGTCTGCAGAAGGACATTTTCGGAAATTAAACAAATTCCCAGTTTCTCTCCCACTTTTGCTCAAGAACCCCTCTACTTCCCTCTCCAGCAAGCTTGTAGATCTGCAAATCTGCCACCTTATTCTCACTCCAACTAAATTTTCATTCCTTTTCTCGAATTTCAAAAGTTCAAAAGAAACAGAGCAATGCTGTAATAAACTACAGAGCAACCGCTTAACCGAACAGAGCTAGACAACGCCGGCGGTGGAGGACTGTGATAGTAAAAGGGGAAGTACTGCACAATTGGGTTCGGAGGCGGTGGCGCCGGGAAGTTTCCGTACGGCGGAGGAGGGTACAAGCCACCAATAACGCCGCCTGGAGGAGGAGGAGGGGAGTAGGAGTAGGTGGGCTGAGAGGGTGGTGGTGGAGGGGAGTAGACGGTGGCGGAGCTGGGAGGGGACGGTGGCGGAGGACAGTTGGAGGATGGAGTGGAGGGCGGCGGAGAGGGTGGAGGAGGAGAGGGAGGCGGCGGAGAAGGGTCGTTGCATGGGTTGTCGCAGGCGGAGCACATTGTGCATTCGATCTGGTACTTTGATCCAACCCATGAATTTGCAGTTGTTGTGTCTGGCAGTTTTGTCCATGCCAAGATCATGAGAAGTGCGACAAAATACTGTCTCATTTTCTGATATTGCCAGATATACATATATGTATATATATGGAGAGAGAGAGAGAGAGAGAGAGAGAATTTGTTGTGAGATGAGTGAAGGAAGAGAATGGGAGAGAGTGTAGTAAAGAGAGGAGAGAGAGAGAAGCAGAGTGTTGTGATGGTCTGGTGGTACTGGCAGTGGTGGTAATAAGTACACTCTTACCTTTGAGGCTACATACATACATCATATGCATACATATTTATAATATAGTTTATTTGAATAATTATTTGATGGGTATTATTAAGATTAATAATTTATACATAGAATAAATAAAAATTTAAAAATATATGATTTAAGTTTGACACTTGTATGGTGTAATGTAATCACATTGATGCTGTTATTAATTGTATTTAATTTTGTAATTATTATTTGAAAAATAAATATCTTTGATTCATTTTCTAAGCACTCATTTGACATTTAAGTTTTTGGAACTACCAAGTTAAAACAGTTGTCAAAAAAAAAAAAAAAGAATAAAAAAGGTTGCAAAAAAATAGAATAAATAAAAATTTAAAAATATATGATTTAAGTTTGACACTTGTGTGGTGTAACGTAATCACATTGATGTTGTTATTAATTGTATTTAATTTCATAATTACTTTTTGAAAAATAATATCTTTGATTCATTTTGTAAGCACTCATTTGGCATTTAAGTTTTTGGGACTACCAAGTTAAAACAGTTGCCAAAAAAAAAAAAAAACTAAAAAAAGTTGGAAAAAAAATAGAATAAATAAAAATTTAAAAATATATGATTTAAGTTTGGCACTTGTGTGGGTGTAACCTAATCACATTGATGTTGTTATTAATTGTATTTAATTTTATAATTATTTTTTGAAAAATAATATAAGTCTACTTTGATCCATTTTGTAAGCACTCATTTGGCACTTAAGTTTTTGAGACTACCAAGTTAAAATAGTTGCCAAAAAAAAAAAATAGACTAAAAAAAGTTGCAAAAAAATAGGCTAAAAAAGTCAATAACATAAAATGTCATATTCAAATAATAATTATTTCATTTTTTCTTTTATAAAAGTCAAAAAAGTAAAAAAATTTATCCTAAACGAGGTTTTTAGCCTCAGGTTAAAATAGTCAAAAAGTCAATTCACATTCCAAACGAATCCTAAATCTAATGACATATAAATAATATGATTGGTTGATAATTAAGAATATATGAGAGAATGTGTTATCTTAAATATTTTAATTGATTGTTACATTATTAAATTAGATCTAAAATTTTAGACACATTGCAATGCCCTTAGTTTTTATAAAGTAGAATAATTGGTTAAAAAAATAACTTATTGAATAAAAATAAACTTGCAAAAACACTAATTTATTTGGATTTATCTACGAAGTGCGTTCAATAAATAATATTGTTGAAAACTTCAAGAATGGAATAACGCCCATAGTTTTTATATAAGTAGAATAATTGGTTAAAAAATAACTTATTAAATAAAAATAAACTTGCAAAACACTAATTTATTTGGATTTATTTACGAAGTACGTTCAATAAATAATATTGTTGAAAACTTCAAAAACTGGTATAACGCTAGCTACATTTTTATTAAGAGGGAGTTTGAAGTTATCTAAATAAGTATATATTTTAATTTTTTATAAAAAGATATGAAAAAAATAAAAATGTGATATAACTTAAAAAGATAAAAAGATTAAAAAAATCACTTTTATAAGGAATGTCAAATAGTACCTAAATATTTAAAATTAAAAAAAAAAAGTCACTTACACTGTGTTTGGTTAGGGGATTTGAGAAGAGATTTGAAAAGAGAAAAAAAAGGTAGGTAAAATGTGAATAAAATGTAATTATATTTTATGCACATTTTACACACTTTTTCATTTCTTTTTTTAATTTTTTTCTCAAATCTCTCAACTAAATATAATATTAATATATATATTTTTTAATTTATAAAATATTGTATAAGAAGTAATAACACGATGTTTCCAAACTACTTCAAAATAACATTTTTTTTGTCTAATCAAAAATTGAAATTAAAAAGAAAGGGAGAGAGTGAGAATGGGTACTAGTTTAAAGTCCAAAAGCAAAGGACGAACACCGACACGGTTTACACTTTTAACAGCTCGCATCACATTGCGACACATCAACGCGTTTACCAAGGTTAATTTTGTCAATCCATTAGAGTTCGGGGGTATTTCGGGGATTTCGTATATGTTTATATATTAAAATAAAAAATTTAATCCTTTAAATGTAACACCTTAATAATAATACGTACGAAATCCACGAACTAATTTTTCAATGTACAAATGAAATTTTACTATTTGAAAGGGAAAACTCAAATATCATAGGAACAAACAACCCAATTTCAAGTCAATTTATTATAAATTAAGCCTTAAACTTCATTTATTTGCAGAACATTAGAAGATATTTGCATACATATGATTAGATTGAAAAATATAAAAATGTACATATATAGGTTAATTTTTCATTAAACTAATAAAAATAACAACAAATGAAGATATTTGATGAGATTAATCGTGCTAAATATTACGGTAGTCCACTTTAAATGACATCTTACATTATTTAAAAGTATTGCTTCTCAAGTTAGAAACCAAAATATGTGTCTCTCGTTGAAATGTGATTATGAAGTCTTTTGAGAATAAAATAAAAAGTCAATTTTTAACTTTTTACTCATTTTTGGTCATATTATCTCCCACATTTTTTATTCATAAAAAGACAAAATAAATTAAAAAAGTAAAAAAAAACTAATTTTTTATCAATTTTCTAAAATACCGCTATGTAGGCTTATGACACTGTATAACGTCTAAGTGCCTCATCTGGTTTCATCTATTTAGTTGGCCCAAGCATCACTTTCATTATAAATTTTGTTAATATGCGTCTTTAATACCCATGTTAAATTTTTTTAAAAATTATAACATAAAAATATTTACAATAAATAACGTACAATTTTTTAATTTTTTCTTAACGCCTGCGTTAAGAAACTGTCAAGTACCTCATAATGTGTTGACAGGACAGAAAAATACGGAGCTTTACAATAACAATTGCTTCAATGATTACATACATGAATGTTCTCGTTGAGTGTGAATTTGGAATGTTCCAAGAAAATCGTAGTTTGCTCCTCATTTTACTCATGTAGCCATAATAAATAAATAAATAAAAAAAGAAGAAGAAAAGTGTCAAGTCTTATTTAGGAAAAATTATAATTTATTGTAAATTTAACAAAATTGTTTTAGATAAATGGTAAAATTTTACAAATAATAATAACTAAAATCATTCTTTTATTTTTATGAATCTATAAAAAAAAAAAATTAAATACCACTTAATTATAATTTTTCATATATTTATTCACAATGGGCCATGCCCCATACACCATCACCTGGATGTGAAGCTATAACAATTATGGATATGATGTGGAGAGCTATCACTATTATGAATAGGACGTAAATACAGCCTACGTTTGGCAAGATGGGTTTGGAGTTTTTTTTGGCTAAAATAGTCATAAAAAATAAAATAGATTTTTTTATCTAATAAGACAAAACATTACATCTAATCTATAATCATTACATTCTTTCTCTCACAAAAAGTCAAAAAAATTAAAAAAGTCAAAAGTCTTTCCCAAATCAGGCATTTTATCTCTAGGCTAAAATAGTTAAAAAAAACTAAAAAGCCAAAAAATAAACCCACTTTCCAAACGAAGCCAACGAAACCACAGTATGGTGTCTCTTGAGTTATTGAGTGTTAAAAACAAACTTTGAAAGTTTTTAAATGCCCCCACAAGTGCATTTTTGTTCAATTGACTAAATAATTGCACTGCCAGTAGGGCCACCCAATCGATAAAAGAAAGCACATAAAAATAAAATAACAGCATTCTACTATTTATAACTTTTAATATACACTTCGATAGATCAACTATATTCTTACCTAATACAATGAATTCATTCAATTATTTATCTGAATTTTTAATTTCTCTTTTCTGATGCGGCAAAAGGTGTCTTAATTTCAATTGCAAACTTAAACACGCACATACAAAAGTAATAATAAGTCTAAGAATATAAAAGCTATCAAAGAATCAGACATAGAATACACACGAATTGACAAGATTTTTAAGAGACAGGTCTCATAAAAAAATTGTGTAAAGTTTTGTCCATCCATAAACATTTTATGTTATTTTAATATTATTACTTATATTTGATTTATGTGTTCATAATAGAAATGCAAAATTAGATCTATAGACATTGTTATTTTAGGTTACCTTTTACTCCTCTAATAGTCATGGCTTTTTTTTCTTTTTTCTTTTTTCACTTACAAAAAGTTATATCTACTAGCGTTTAATTTTTAGGGCATGATATAGGAGTGCTACATTTTTCTTCCATAACAATAACAATGGTGTATATAAAAATTTGCTAGCAAAAGTTACAGAACCCCTAAGACATCACACGGTGTCACCGACCACTCAAAACTTTCCAGGCTGTGGTGGTGAACGCTGATGATCCATCTCAATTCTAAACAATTACCATGTGGGTCCCTTCATGCCTTGTGGCCTATTAAATGTTTCCATAGGCAATTTATAGGCACCCAATTTATTAATTTTTTTTAAAAAAAAAATAAAAACATATTCAAGACTATAAATTAAATTAAATTTTAAATTTAATGACATAATAATCAATTAGAATATTAAAAGTTATATTTTCTCTAATTATCAACTAATCTTATCACTTACATGTTATTAAATTTAAAAAATATATTTATATATATATTTTTTAAATAAAACAAAGATGTGCACAAAATGTAGTGCCCATGAGCCATTAATCGGCACACAAGATTAAAATGGTGACATCTTTAATAGCGCAATCAACTCAGGTACAAGCTTAAAAAATAATATGATGTGGGCATGATGGGTGCATATTCCAAGCCTCGTCTAACAGAAAGTCATGCAACACTAGTCTTCTCTACACTTCAACATATTATTTATAGGGTTTTCAGTCTCCATCTCTAAATACTCTTACACTGTATTTAATTAAGAGATTTAGTAAGAAATTTACAAGAGAAAAGAAAAAAGATATGTAAAATGAGAATAAAATATACCTACATTTCACTTAATTTTACACATCTTTTTCCTTTCAATTTTTAAATTCTTCTCAAATTTTTCAACCAAACACAACATTAAAGGTGCCTAGAGACCGTCACTACTAAAAGTTCATAATTCAAATATAATTGTTGAGTATTTTCTATTGTGTGAATACAACTACATGTAAGCCATAAGTCAAAATATGAAGGTATAATTCAAAATATAAAGGTGTTGGCCATATTTTTTTAGCTGTAAGCCATTCAATAACGTAAAATAAATAAAAAATACAATCTATAAGTCCTTTAATGAGGTGAAGAGGCAGTTAAAAGAGTAAAAAAAGTGTGTACATATATATATTGGTCCATCTTTTAATGTACCTTTAAAATCTTGCTTTTGGTAAAAGGATCAAAGGCTAACAAACTTGTTCCATCTCAACTTTAAACAAAAGTCATGTTGAAATCAGATAACCATTTGATTTGTGTACTTTTCCTAGCAATTTGATTTGTCAAAAGATTAACTCCAATAAACAAATAAATCTTGGTGCTGCTGATCCACCATTTGTATGAATACTATTTAGGAGCATAAATAAAAAAATTGAGAAAATAATTACAAATCAATGATATGTAATGAAACATATTTGTCTGGTATATGTAAAAATTGTGTAAATGTGACATAATTCTCACTTGTATCCACTTACACTTTATTGATTTGCAATTATTTTCTCAAACTTGATTTCATTTATTCGATTTCCCCTCTATTTTTGTATTTACCATAGCCATTGGATTCATATTTTGTTGGCATTGTGGTAAAAATTGAACAATAAATTGAGAAAAAAATAAGTGAATTTTTTCTTTATTGTTTGTATCATTTTTAATTACATACACCTTTAACATTTATTACACTTCTTTTTTTCTTTTCTTTTTTTCCACAAATAGGCTATGAAAATTTTAACATTTTCATTTTTTTTAATATCAATATGTTTGACATTGCTGAATTAATAACAGAGCTTTAGTTAAAAAATACCAATTTACGAAAATGGTTGAAGTCTTTGCCAAAAAGATTTGAAAGAATATTTACAATAAAGAAAAAAAAAATTAGAGAGAAAATATTGTCCACAGGGATTCCCAATTTAAAATACAAAGAAAGAATCATGCACTTGGCTAATACTTTCCCTTTTCCTTTTTTTTGGTTGTCCACATTCCAAAGGGTGCAACTATCTTTACGATTAGAACTTTTTCCTAGTAAAGTTTGTGTCCCCCAAATGTGAATACCATGAAATGTAAGATTTTAACAATGGACTTGCTCCCTTCTAGTCCATAATTTGAATTGGATTGTGGAGTTTATCACGAGTTTCATATTAATAATTCGAATAGTTCATTTTATAGGACTCTTCATGTATATCATCTATACAAAATATTAGATTAATATGATAATCATAATATATTGAATTTATCACATTTATTTTGAAATAAATATACCACAATTGTATTTTTTAAAATAAATTATATAAGAGGTTGCTATCAAGCTTAAGGGTCATTTGGGAACTTTCTAAAAAAGCTAAAAACCAGCTTTTAATTCATTTTTGATCATATCATCTCTCACGTAAAAAAATTCAAAAAAAATTAAAAGTTAAAAAATTAATTTTTAACTATCTTTTGAAAATACCTCTTAATATGTAACATGTAAGATGTAGAAATTACAGCCTTGTAGAACAATGATGGGCTGGGCTTTGGGTGTGAAGCAATAGGTAAAAGTTGGGCCTATGGGGTGTGGTCGACTAGTAAGACATGGGGGTGTATTTTTAAGTTTCGGGTTTGATTCTCTTTATAATTGAGTTATGGCAGAACATGATGAGTTAAAAGTTAACTTCTATTTTATTTTCGATCACATCACTTTTCACATAAAATAGTAAAAAAAAATTAAAAATTAAAAAATTAATTTTTAATTATCTTTTTAAAACATCCCTAAATATGATTAGTAGGGCAAATCTTACAGACCTTTTTATCGTGTGTGTGAGTTCACTGTCACGACCCCATTCCGGCCCTAGTAGAATGGTGCCGTGATGGCCAGTAATCCGAGATTACCAAAGACCAACTTACAAAAATTCACACAATCAGAGTATAAATATATGGGGCCTACATATGCGGAAGTAAATTTAAATCTAAGTAGTCCATAAGAGCTGTGCATAGATCAAATGAAATGACATACATCTTAACATGCTTTTATAACTTGGATACAAATAAAATAAAGTACATGTTACATCTTGATCAAAAGGCTTCTCAAGCCGACATAAACAAAAGAAATGAGTTATAAACTAAGAAATATAATCTTTAAGATAATACAAAACATGAATCAAAACATCTTGCACATAACATCTTAGGCGTCACCGCCTTCTTACTCGTCACCTACATATATATAAAGAGAGGGTGAACTTGGATACTCAGTAAATGATATTAGTAATAAAGATTTGAATGAATGATATCCGAGATCTTTATCAAAACAATACATATAATAACTTGTACAAAACATGGGATGAATCAAGTTCATCAATCAAAGTCTTTCAAAGCTTCTTAGATATTAATAACATCTACATAATACCAAAGGATGACATTCCGAACAAAATAAGGGAATAACCGTCCCGAAATCGAAGCACACCCGTTCACGACCGTCGGTGGCCGACCCAAAATCGGTTAGACAACCCGCCTGTACAAGACCGTCGGTGGCAAAACAAGGGAATAATCGTCTCAGAATCAAAGCACACCTGTTCACGACCGTCGGTGGCCGACCCGAGATCGATTAGACAAACCCACCCGTACAAGACCGTCGGTGGCAAAAGAGATATCTCAACAAAGGTGCTACATAGGCTTAACGTCCCCTAACACGAAAGGACGTTTCAAGAATATCATCAAAACAAACATAATACTTGATACAAAAACTAGGGATAATCATTTATGCTTGATCAAATACTTTTCCAAAACAAAGCAAAGCAAAGCTTTTATCAAAACATTATAACATAACTTTATTAAAAATACTACTCACATAGCTCTTCGGGTGTGGGGATTAAAGTAAGGATCCAAGACCTACAAATATATGGCAAAAGTCCACTGAATGCATTTTAAGAAGACAATAAGTAATGCTCAAAGATGGTCCTCCAATGCATTCTTAAAACAAGCTTTACATGAGTGAAAATGATCCCGGCAATTCTTTCCAAAACCAAGTCAAGACAAAGCAAAACATGTGCTGGGAGTTAAAGCACTGTTTTTCATCTAGGGAAAACATGCTGGGTACCAACCAGGTTTTGGAATGGATGCACAGAAATGATCTAGGCAAAAATGACTTAGCTGGGTGCACTTAGGGAGTCTTGGCCGAGGTCCCACACCTCTTGGCCGAGGTGTGGTCTCCTAGGCCTAGGTGTACGGCTGTCCTGCCGAGATGTTACAAGGTGCTGGCAATGGTGTACCATGGTCGGCCTAGGTGTGTGGTGGTTGGCATAGGTGTGCATGCAAGATAGGCTCAGGTGCGAGTGATCATGCAAGGTAGGCCAAGGTGAGATACGATGCTTGGCCTAGGTATGAGATCTAGGCAAGAGTGGTCTCAGTGACCACACTTAGGCAAATGAAGTCTGGAAATCTAGGTTTCCTCTTGAAGAACATGAAGAACATGAATGCTAAAATCATAACTTCTTTATTCAAAATCTGAGATTTCATGATATGAGTTCAAAAGTATGGACCTGGGTACCCGTACTTGGAGATTTCATGAAAACAAACACAAAAACATGGATCTTGATACAAACTTTCGGATCAAAACATGGTTCTATTTCAAGAACACAATAACATCATTTTCTCTTTCTAAAACCAAACTTTAAATTAATGCATAGCTCATGAATCATGGTAGATCATGCAACGTGATCATGTATATATAAAGAACAACCAGAGTAGATCAAGATTCTAACCTCAATATGCAAATCTAAAGATTCAAACTCTAAGAATCAAGCTTGGAATCTAGCTTTCTCACTCTAAGAACTTCTCTTCCTCTTCCTAGAGCTTCTCTCTCTTCAAAGGCAAAGATATGACAAATGATGTGGGTTTCTCACTGCTAGCTGGCTTAATCCTCTGCTGGGACACGTGGCATCGTCGGATTGGATCTCCTCAAAAGGTGCCAGAATGAAAAGACAAGAGTATGACAAAGTGTGTACAACAAGTAAGGTGGCATGGGCTCTTGACAAGGCAATGATCTCGGATTAGGACATAGGCTTCGACAAAAGGTTTCAATAATCTCGGCTAGGAAGGATAACACTTGGCCTAGCTGTACCACACCTCGGCCTAGATGTGCCACACCTCGGTCTAGGTCATACCAGTCCAGGAATAAGATCACTAGGTGCAAGGATCAAAGATCTAGGACGCCTAGATGATAACATCTCAGCCTAAATGATACACATCTCGGCCTGGGTGATACACACCTCGGCCTAGATGATGACATCTCGGCCAATATGCCTAGGTGACGGGGGAGGTCAACCAAGGTGGTTCTAAGAGGGTCCTAGGTGTAAGAGGTTCAAATGTGTAATCTAGGCTTGAGATGACTTAGGCTTAACATGACCTAGGCTTGACATAACCTAGGCTAACATAACTTAGGCTTGACATGACCTAGGCTTAACATGATCTAGGCTTGACACACCAAGCAAGGAACAAAGCATGCATATAATACGTAGGTAAAACATGTTAGCACAAAACAAGACAAGAACCTTTACCTAGGCAAAACGAATCAAAGTCTGCAGGTACAAACTTAATTAGGCAAAATCATATAAATGCATATGAGCATGACTAAGACAAAGTGAGGGTTGTTACATTCTACCCCCCTTAAAGAAGTTTGGTCCCCAAACTTAAGTTACCTTGCAAAATGTGACTTTAAAACAAAATGAACAAATAGACATGTATGCAAGTAACAAATAATCATGCCGAGATGATGCACATCTTGTCAAGTAGCAAACAATATGATGCAATCCTAACATCATTCTAAGGGAAATCCTATGTTCTTTAGGACTCAAAGTGTGTGTGAATAACATATTGTAAGGAACTTGTGCTCTGATAGTATTTTGTCACGACACCATTCTACTAGGACCGGAATGGGGTCGTGACATTCACGATTTATCATTATATGTTATATGCTGTAATTAGGCTTTTTAAAAAAGAGTGAATTACACTAACGGTCCTTATAGTTTAGGATTTGTGTTATTTTGGTCCCTGACTTTTTAATTGTAACATATTTGACCCTGAATTTTAAATCTTGTTCCAAATAAGGACAATTGAATATACCATTAGATTTTTCAAGGGCAAAATCATCAATTTGATAAAATATAAATTAATTTGACAAAAATAAATGTCAAAAAAATATTTTTGAATTTTTAAAAATTATTTCTACCCACTAAAGATAAAATTATATAAAAATTGATAAATCTTTTAAATATTTATTTATTTATTTTTTCCAAATTAATTTTTATTATGTGTTTGGATGATGATCATGTAAAATTAATTTTTTAAAATTAATCATGTAATTTTTATCAATTTTACATAATTTTATTTTTAGTAAGTAGAAATAATTTTTAAAAATTTAAAAATATTTTTTTGACATTTATTTTTATCAAATTAGTTTATATTTTATCAAATTGATAATTTTGCCTTTGAAATTTAGTAATGATATTTTTAATTGTTCTTATTTGAAACAAATTTTAAAATTCAGGATCAAATATGTCACAATTAAAAAATTATAGATCAAAATGATATGAGTCCAACTATAGAAATTATTAATATAATTTATCCTTTAAAAAATAATTCAAAATAATGGATACAGATGAAGACAAAATGAATTCAGTGTGCATAATTTTTTTTTTATTTTATATATTTGAGTAATTGGTAACGATGTATGCACACACCCCGTGTGTTTTGTCAAAATAATCCAAGACGCATGTTTTTGCATCCATCCAGCTCATTACCGAAACGTGCCCATGACGAAACGTCACCACCTAATTATTAGTAGGGGTGAGTGTCCGTCCGTTAGCACGCTTTTAATTTTATTTTTTTAAATTAAAAATATTATCTTAATCTATAGAGTCGGATTGAGTTACGCCAAGTTTGGGAGGACTAAGGTCAAGTTTGGGAACACTTCAAAAAGTCAAAAAGTCAAAAAGTTACTCAAAAAGTTAAAAAGTTATCACTATTCACCAAAAGTCAATAATTACGGCTGCACAACTCTCAATTCTAATTTTCTCTTACAAACCAATTTTTACAATTTTTTATTACACATTTTTCCATAAAAAGTCAAAAAGTTAACCCAAACATTAGGGGTGGGCGCGGATCGGTTGCGGCCACGGAACTTCCAATCCGTCATCCGTCCGCCAGATTGGCGGATTGGAGAAAATCAATCCGCATCCGTCCGCCAATCAGGTGGATGTGGATTGAGCGGATTGGCGGTTTGGCGGATGAATGCGAATCGGTTTGGCAGTTTGAAATTTTATAAATTTTCAACATAGTTCAACTTGTGCACTTCCTCAAAAAAAAAAGAAAAGAAAGTATTACAGTCAATAACTTAAAAAAGTATTACAATTACTGCATGTCTCATCCAAAGAAAAAAAGTTTGAAACTTTAGAATATCATAATCACTGCATGCCTCATCCACATATTACAATCACAGAATGCCTCATCCACATAAAGTATTACAATCTGTGGTTCTTAAAATATAAAAACAATTTAAACCACCAAAACCATGAACAGAGTAATAGTAGAGATTGTATGTCTCTGTATTGTTACATTTATATATGTTTTTGAAAATAAAAACCAATCAGCATATATCATATTTTCTATTTATTACTTTTAGAGTTAGATTTAAAAACAAAAAAATATAGATAAATAATACGTTTATTTTTTCAATTCAAAAAATATATTCAAGTTGAAAACTTTTTTTCAATAGAATATTTGAACTCTTTTTCAATTGAAAATACAAACAAAATATTTAAATAAATTGAAAACACAAAATCTTATAAATTACTAAGAGTGCTCGCGGTTTGGCGATTCGGTTGCGGCCAAATGAACCTCAAATCCGCCATCCGTCCGCCAAATTAGCGGATTGGAGAAAATCAATCCGCAACCGTCCGTTCGTCATCACACATCCATCCAAAATGTGGCGGATCGGTTTGGTTCGGTCGGTTTTGGCGGATCAGTATATCCGCTACTCACCCCTACCAAACATTCATATTTTCAACCTCAACTTTTTAGCCTAAAAAGACAAAAAGTGCACTTATTTAGGACACCCCAAACAAGTCCTAAATAAGTGTACTTTTTGACTTTTCTTGTATTATGTGTAAAAAAAATAGAGAGGAGATGTTGATTGATGTGACCCAAAAAAGATAAAAAGATGAAATAAGTACACTTTTTTAGTTTAGCCAAACTTGGCCTTAGTATTTTCCGCTCAACATATTAATGAATTGGATTTTAGATTTATACTTCCAATCTATCCCCGCCCGACCCGGCCCACATGCTGTTAAATTAATTAATTATAATACATTAAAAAATATATTTTTTTGGGAGGGATTCAAATTTATTTCTGTTCATTTTATTAAAACTTATATTTGTGGTGATGTGCGATTGAATGTATTTAAAAAATCTTTTAATTTATATACAAAATTATTCAATTTATAATGATGTCGATATATTTATTTAAGAAATACAATTTATTATTAAATTTAGTTATGAAATGTTTTAAATTTTTTTTAACATATAGCTCGATGGGAGGACTTGATGTTTATATTTTTTTAGGGGGCTGGGCTAGATAGATGGAGAGGCCGGATGTTAGGGCCAAACCAAACTTAGACAAATACAAAGTCTTTTATTATTATGTAGTGTTAGTCCAATTCAAACCTAATCCGACCTGACGTATGAACATTCCTAGTTATTGATTTGTTTGTGTTCCCATTTTGCCTCTTTAAATAAATGAATAAATAAGCTCAAATAATGTTACAAATTTTTTATTTATTTGAACAACTAAAAAGGTGTGTATTTTTTGGTGAAAAAAATCGTATTAGATTGTTGAACAACTCATTAGATAACAATAATATTGAAGTGATCAGATTTATGTTTTATTTATTAATTTATATATCATTACTGTATTAATAACATGATTGGAACCACGTGAGTTTGTACGCAAAATTTGTAAATTTTATTTATTTGTATTGCATTGTTTTCTTAAAAATTTAAGTCACACATTTTATGTTGATTTAGATTTTACACATAAATCTACATAAATTATTATCTTCATAGTGCTGTGTGCTTTTCATTTGCCTCACCCAATGCATTAAATTTTGGGCAAATTATACAAATAGTCCCTATAGTTTGGGGCTTGTGTCACTTTGGTCCCTGACTTTTCAATTGTGACACATTTGACCCTGAATTTTGAATTTTGTTTCAAATAAGGACAATTGAATATATAATTAGATTTTTCAAGGGTAAAATTGTCAATTTGATAAAATATAAACTAATTTAACAAAAATAAATGTCAAACAAATATTTTTGAATTTTTAAAAATTATTTCTACCTACTAAAAATAAAATTATGTAAAATTGATAAATCTTTTGGACATTTATTTTTTTTACCAAATTAATTTTTATTATGTGTTTGGATGATGATCATGTAAAATTAATTTTAAAAATTAATCATGTAATTTTTATTAATTTTAAATAATTTTATCATTGGTGGATAAAAATAATTTTAAAAAATATTAAAAATATTTTTTGACATTTATTTTTGTCAAATTAATTTATATTTTATCAAATTGACGATTTTACCCTTGAAAAATCTAATAATATTTTCAATTGTCCTTATTTGGAACAAGATTCAAACTTCAGGGTCAAATGTGTCACAATTGAAAAGTCAAGGACCAAAGTGACACAAGTCCCAAACTATAGGGACTATTAGTGTAATTAACCCTTAAATTTTTTTATTTTTTTATTTTTTTGGGGGAACTAATGGCGTCAACCAATATTAATTTTTTTTGAAATATATCCCTCATTAAACCTTTTTTAGAAAGAATATAATTTAGGAGAATTTTTTTTAAGATCCCTGATATTAAGATTTTACAGCATAAAGAACACTCAATATGTTCATAATATCTAAGGTCCCTCAAGTTGATCCAGAGAAAATTGGTCCAGAGAAATTCTGGACCAGAGAAATTCTGGACTTCCAAAGAATTTCTCTGGGTTCAACCCAGAGAAAATTCAAATTTCTCTGGGTTTAGTTTGACCAATTTTCAAACCAGAGAAAATTGATAAATTCTGGACTTCTCAAGCCCAGAGAAAATTGACTTCACCAATTTTACTCAGTTAAAGGCAGAGAAAATTAAACAAATTTCTCTGTCCTCCCTGCCTCGCACAACACCAGATGCTTATTTTAACAAAACCAGCTCATTCCTTGTTTTCCATAAAATCCACAAGATTGCCATGGGCATTGCTTCCCAAATTAATTTCTTCACCTGTTTGAATTTGCAGCATTACCACCATGGGTTTGTTTACATGGTCCAGAAAAATTCTTTGGTTTAGACTGAATTTTCTTTGGTTTGAACCGAATTTTCTCTGGGTTGGTCCAAAGAAATTCTCTGGTTTGGTTGGTCTGAATTTTCTCTGTGTTGGTTCAGAGAAATTCTCTGGTTTGGACTGAATTTTCTCTGGGTTGGTCTAGAGAAATTCTCTGGTTTGAATTGAATTTTCTTTGAGTTGGTCCAGAGAAATTCTTTGGTTTGGTCCATAGGAAAAATTTGAACAACCAAAGATATATACCTATCAAAATATATAATCATACACTACATCAATTTATACACACACATACAAGTGTATATATATACACACATACAAATGTATATATATATACACTCCGACGATAATCCATCTGAGATTGCAAACATAATTTAACTTTTTTAAAGCCCTAATTGATATGCTCCCTTAATTCATCAATACAACTTCTTGATATAATTAATATATGCATAAACAATACAATGTGTACATATGCCAGCATATAAATTCATTTGAGGCCTCTTTGAGGTACAAATCCCTATCCATTATGTGGGTTTCAGTGCTTGTGTGTATGCATATATAAATAGAGAGAAAGAGAATGGAGTGTGATTGAGAACTTGAGAGAGAGGATTGACGGCGAATTCAGGTACTGACAAGAACTCATCGGCGGAGATGAAGCCACCACTATTGCGATCGAGTTGACAGAACCTCTGGTAGAGCGAGACTATCTCCTGCTGAGAAACTATACCCAAAACATCTTTGCTGCTTTGAGTTTGTAATTCGAATCCTCAGACAATCGTTTGTCCCAGCTGCCAATGATGTAAAAGAGAGAGAGAGAGAGAGAGAGAGAGAGACCAAACTTAGTGGAGGTGAAGTGATGAGATTGGGGAGAGAGAGAGAGAGGGGTGGGAATTTCTCTGTGATATATGGGCGTGGGAGTTGAGGGACCTTAGACATTATAAAATAAAATTGTGGATCTCTTTCATTACTAAATATGGGAGAGGGACCTTAGACTAATTTTTCCTATAATTTAAGGGTTTCGCTTATCACAAATTAAATCAAATTGAGCCATCACAATTTGAGAGAGTATTCAGGTTTGGTAGGCCCATTTTCGAATTGATTTCGTTAATCCAAATTGTTCATATTTTTTAAGACTCGTTAAATAGAATATTCATACAAAAAATTAAAATAATCGGATATCGGTAGCTATATGTTAGAACCAATTATATATTATAAAAAATGAATGGTTATTATTAAAATTATATTTGTCATCTATTTTTTTTTAAAACAAATACGATTTAAATAGAGTATGTATTTATCAATATCCCATCATTTTATTTTTTACATGAATATTTTACTCAACAAATCTTAAAAAATGATCAGTTAATATCACTAAAATTGGTCAAAAAATAAACATACCAAAACCAAACGCTCGCGTATTTGAGCGAAGCCAAATCCATAATTTAACTATCCTTTTTGACTTACTCCTCCGCTCCAAAACATTAGTCAATTATTCTATTTTTTATTATCTCAAAATATTAGTCTATTTTCAAAAATTAAGGATTAAAATAACATGAACTTTCTATTTTGTCGTTATTTTTAATTCAATAAAATTACTTTTGAAATGTAATAATTGTATTATTAAAAGGTAGTTTTGAAAAATTCATATTTTTTAAATATAATAATTATATTATCAAAAAAAAATTAGGTAGCATTTGGTTAAGTTTTGGAATCATGATTTGAATAAAAAAAATTTCAAAACTCATAACCAAACACTCAATTCATAAAAAAACTCCAAAAATTCATAGCCAACGCTTTTCAAAACTTATTTTTGAAACAAAACAAAATTTTTAATTTTTTTATAATTATTTTTTATTTTTATTTTATTTATTTGAAAAAATATTTTTATGTATTTTGAAAAAAGTAATTTGTTATTTTTTAAGTATTGACTAAATAATTTGTAATATTTAGATATATATGAGCAATCTATTTTTAAAATTAAATATTTAAAAAAAATAAAAATATATTATAAAAAGGAAAATATTAAACATAAAAATTATATATTTAAAATAAAATTATATATTTTTATAAAATTTTAAATATTTAAAAAATACAGCATCAAATATAATAATAAAGAAAATGAGTTGGACCCTCTCAAGGAGGCACCCTTTTGACCCCCTCTCTTTTTGATTGGTCAGTTTTTATCTTTTTCTTTCTTCTTTTTTTCCTTCTCCTCTAATCACCACCCGTCACGTGTGTGTGGGGGTAGTGGGGTGGTGATTGGAGGGGGTCTCAATCACATCCCTAATTAACTCAAAAAAAATTTAAAATACAATTAATTTTTTTTTTTTCAAAACTCATAATCAAACCAAACGGATTAGATTCTCCAAAAAGCCACTTAGTGGGTTTGGTTTCAATTTTCTAAAAATTGAATTTTTTTATATATTGTGATTTTATATTTTTATTAAATATTTTAAAATTTAATTATTTTTTTATATTTTTAGATGCACTTTAACTTAGATGTATTTAAAAAGTAAAATATATAAAAAATTCAAAATTAATAAATATACAAGAATACAAAAAATATATTAAATTTTCATAATTTTTGATATTTAGTAAATTTTTAAATTTTTTTTTTATAAATATTATATTTTTAAGTATATGTAAAAATTAAAAAAATATTTAATAAATTAAAAAATATAATGAAAATAAAAAATAAAAAAATTTAATTTCTTAAAAATGAATCCGAGTTATGAAATTAAACCAGCTTATCATTATTTTCGATAGGGAGGGTAATAAAAAAAATAATAATACTACATATAATAATTAGAGCATGTTTGTTCTGAGGGATAAGAGGGTGGGATTGGACTATTAGTCCTACCGGACTAATAGTCATGGTTTGTTTGAAAATTTTTGCTCCGGACTAATAGTCCCCGGGACTATTAGTCCCACAAACATGGGACTATCCTATCCATGGGGGTGTGGGATAGAAACCATGGGATTGTATCTCATGGGATTATTTTGTGAAATGTCCATTTTACCCTCCATGCTATTACTTAGTAAACAATTAGAAAAGGATAAAATAGTCTTTTGAACATTTATAAATTATTTTTTTAGTGTTATTAAATTTTAAACTATATATTAAATAAAAAATTTAAATTAAAATATAAATTAAATTTAATTAAATAAAAATATAATTATAAAATTATGGTCTTATAAATTAAATTTTTTTAGTGTTGTTAAAAAATTAAATTTATATTAAATAATTTTTTTTTAGTATTGTTAATTTAAAATTATATATTAAATAAAATATAAATTATAAATTAAATTTATTTTAAAATAATAAATTATTTAAATTATGGCCTTATAAATTAAATTTTTTAGTGTTGTTGAAATTTAATTTATATATTAAATAAAATTATTTTTTTATTGTGGATTTAAAATTATATATTAAATAAAAATATAAAATATAAATTATTAAAATTTAATTTAATTGAAATAATAAATTAAAAATGTGGCCTTATAAATTAATTTTGTTTAGTGTTGTTAAATTATTAAATTATAGATTATAAGGGTAAAATAGTCTTTTGAACATTTATCCTTATTCAGTCCGTCTAACCAAACATTGGATTTACTAAAAATAGTCCAATCCAGATATCTAATCCCATGACTAAACAAACATAGGATACAAATCCAATCCAACCAAATAGTCCCGGGACAATGTATCCCGGGACTAACAGTCCGATGGATTACAATCCCCTCTTATTCAGTCCGTCCAAACAAACGCACCCTTAGTGTATCTGATATAACATAATTTAAAATATTTTCAATATTTATAATTTATATAATAAATAGGGAAAATTATCCAAAAGTCCCATATCAGCATTAGCAACCCCATTTAGTCCTACCAATTAACGCATATACTGATAGATCCCATAGGTGATACATTATCACTAATAGGTCCTATTTTGATTTTATTGTGATATTATGGTCGCTTCTACCCCTTCATTTACTGCGTCACACCTCACTATCACTGTCAAAAAGTACTATAAAGGCATTTTTCCCACTGTCACACAGTCACACAGCAGAAAGTACTATAGGGCATTTTCCCCACTGTCACACATGTCACAGCAGAAAGTACTATAGGGCATTTTCCCTACTGTCACACCCCCTGTCACCAGTCACACAGCAGAAAGTACTATAGAGCATTTTTTCCACTGTCCACTGTCACACAGCAGAAAGTACTATAAGGCATTTTTCCCACTGTCACACAGCAGAAAAGTACTATAGGGCATTTTCCCACTGTCACAACCCAAAACACACCGTCACACTGTCTCACAAACCAACAAATGAGGGCATTTCAGGAAAGATACACATACCGCAGGACCAAACGGAGTAATAAAAATATTTAAGGACTAATTGCACCAACATTTCACATTACGGGACTTATCAGTAACTCTCCCTAATAAATAATATATTATAACTAATGTTAATACAAAAATTAATGAATATAAAATAGGAAAATGACTCAGAGCTCGAAAAATTCGAGCTCGAAACGGCTCGAAAAATTCGAGAGGGAGAGAAAGAGAAGGGAGGGGAGGAAGAGGGAGGGAGAGGCGTCGGCGTCGGCCCGTCGTCGCTTCGCCTCGCCGCCGTCGTCGCCGAGACCTAGCCCCGCAGCACGACAGCTCGTCGGTCGTCTGCCAGCCCCGGTCCGGTCGTCTGCCCCGCCGCAGCTCGCCCAGCGCAGCCCCCCCACCCCCCGATTTTTATGGCCCCCCTCCAGTCCTCCCCCTCCTCCTCCCGTCTGCAGAGCCCCCCCTTCTTCTTCTTCTTCTCTTCTCCCTTCGTTTTCTTTTTCCCGATTTGCAACAAAGAAAAGAAAAAAAAAAAAAAAAAAATAGACTCGACACCAAAACGACGTCGTTTTGGTGTCGAGCCTGTATTCGAACTGTATTCCTCGAGCAACGTAGCACTTCCGTATAAAATAATATATTATAACTAATGTTAATACAATAATTAATGAATATAATACCAACGTTAAAAAAAAAACATAATGAGGACAGAATCCAAATAAGCTGTATATTTTCCTCCCTCCGCGTCTTCGCTTTCCTCTCTCTCTCTCTCTCTAAAATATATGTCTATCTTTCTCTCTCTATATAACACTTTCTCTCTCCTCAAACTTTGAAATCACAGCAAAACATGGCCCCCTCTCTCTTCATCACCATCTTCGCTCTCCTCCTCCTCTCCACCACCATCTCCCAGTCCCAACCCTCCGCCCCATCTCCGGCCTCCGACGCCTGCAACGGCGTATACCTCTCCTACTCCTACTCCAGTGGAGCCCAGCTCCCTCCCACTCTCAAATCCGACCCGACCCACCAACCCTACCGATTCCAGTCCACTCTCACCATCCTCAACAATGGCCTCGACGACCTTAAGTCCTGGAAAGTCTTCGTCGGCTTTCAACACAACGAGTTCTTAGTCTCGGCTTCCAATGCTGTGCTCGCCGACGGGACTATCCTCCCTGCCGGAGTCGGAAACGGCACTGTTTTTGCTGGGTACCCGAGCACCGATCTCAAGACCGCCATCGAGACCGCCGGTGACTTGACCCAGATGTCTGTTCAGATCGATTTGGTGGGTACCCAGTTCGGAGTTGGGTCCCCCAGTGTTCCTATGCCTTCGAATATCTCTCTCGCCAATGATGGGTTTGTTTGCCGTAAACCCACTTTGCAAGGTATATATATTCACATTGTTTCTGTTCTGTTCTGTCATATATTGATGGGTTTTTGATTTGATCTTTTATCTCTGTTTGGATACTTAGAATTTGTGGAAAGTGATGGAAGTTTGGAATTTTGTTAGATAAGATGAGATCTTGGAGAATTGGAGAAACTAATTTTAATGGGTTTTTGTTACTTTGATGTATTGATGATGGGTTCGATTTGATTTCTTTTGCTGCTGCTATTCAAATTTGTATCTCTGTTTGTTTGCTTATTTTCAGTTCTGTTGATTCTATATATGCAGATTTGTAGATATTGGTAATGTGTTCTGCATATATTGATGGGTTTGATTTGATCTTTTATCTCTGTTTGGATACTTAGAATTTGTGGGAAGAGATGAAAATTTGGAATTTTGTTAGATAAGATGAGATTTTGGAGAATTGGAGAATCTATTTTAATGGGTTTTTGTTACTCTGATATATTGATGATGGGTTTGATTTGAATTTTTCTTTTTCTTTTTTTTCTGCTATTCAAAATTTTATCTCTGTTTGTTTGCTTAGAATTTGTGGAAAGGGAAATGAAATCTTGGAATTTTGTTACATAAGATGACATTTTGGAGAATTGGAGAATGTTTTAATGGGTTTTTGTTATTTTATATGTTGCTGTTTTTGTTATTTAGTGTGGTATAGATCTGGGGCCTTGTCCTTGAGGTTTTTATATCGTAGTATCTGTATATATACAACTTTCTATGATAATGTCAATAAACTAATGGCGATAGGATTGACAAAAAGAAAAGAAAAAGAAAAAGAAAAGGGAATGTAGGATAAATTTATTATGTATCGATTAAAATCAGGGTATTAAATATGGCCCACATATATATTCTGTTTGATATCAGCCGATATCACTAATACCAATATGTTTTTAAAACTATGTTTAAAATGATTGTGGCCTTTGAAACAAGAAAGTGTTAACCATAGACCAAAAACGACGGCCTTGCACCAGCCCCCGCCATCACCACAAGTAATTCTCTCAAAAATAATCAAGATGAAGAGAAGATGATGGAAAACTAGGGTCAGAATATTTAAAAAATTAGAAGAGGGGAAGTAGGTGCATATCAACAATGCAAGTTTTAACGTATGTGCTTCAGCTATCATTGTGGCAAAACATATTCTCAAAAGATAATGAAATTACTTTGCACGTTTTCATTCAGCATGTAAACCAGCCTCATTACTAACACCTCGCCTTGTACACCAGGAATGCTAGATGTTTCTCTTACAAAACAAACCAGGAGAATCTTAATTCTTGTAACTCATAACCAGTACCACAATGTACAATTCCTGAGCAATGGGTTTTGCCTAATCTAACATATATCAATTATTTGAGCACCATTCCTGAATTGATATAGGATGGGTTTCACTTTGATAGGAGAGGCAATTATTTGTCTTTCTGAAGTCTAAAGGTATCAAAAGCGTACGAGGAAAAACAGTGTATTTATTCCAGCTCAGACATGAAATTTCCTAAACTGGAGTCAATTCAGAATTTTTTGTACCCAAGCGGCTTATGCTGATGTGACCATTAAACAACATACACAAGTTTGAGTTTTCTCTGTTAATGAATATTACAAATGCAGAATAAAAGACGGAAAAAAGTGGGTTCTCATGACATTGTGATCGAATATCTACTTTCTCTTCTTCCTTTTTGATTTGCCCTTTTCGTTTGCCTGCTCGTATCCCATTGCAGATTAGTTGATTCGTTATTCATCGGAATGTTGTTGTTTCTTTGCAAGTTAGGTTTTTAAGGTTGATGTACCTGTGTTCTCACCTATGTTGATCTGTGCATTTGTTGTTTCTGGATTTTGCAGGGACAAGTGAAATGCAAGTCTGCTGTACCAAAGATCCAAATTTTAAAAGTAATGCCACCACAGGTGAAGAATTTCTGCCCCGCCAAAATGGCGATCTTACAATAATGTATGATGTGATCAGAACGTATGATTCAAACTACTGGGCTCAAGTCACAATCTCAAACCATAACCCTCTTGGCCGCCTTGATAATTGGAAATTAAGTTGGGACTGGATGAGAGATGAGTTTATCTACACTATGAAAGGGGCTTATCCATATCTTGTCGATTCATCAGACTGCGTATTTGGTCGGCAAGGCCAATACTACAAGGATTTGGACTTTTCTAATGTATTGAATTGCGAAAGAAGGCCAACCCTAATTGACCTTCCTCTGGAGAAGACCAACGACACAACCCTTGGAATGATTCCTTTTTGTTGCCGAAATGGTACAATCTTGCCACCATCAATGGACCCGAGCAAATCAACTTCAGTTTTCCAGATTAATGTTTTCAAAATGCCACCAGATCTCAACCGTTCACAGCTCACGCCACCACAGAACTGGAAGATCAACGGCACGCTTAACCCGGATTATCAGTGTGGACCTCCAGTGCGGGTGAGTCCTAGCCAATTCCCAGACTCTAGTGGGCTACCATCGGATAAAACTGCATTTGCAAGCTGGCAGGTGGTGTGCAACATCACACAGCCAAAGGGAGCGAGCCCGAGGTGCTGCGTCTCATTTTCTGCTTATTACAATGAATCCGTCATCCCTTGCAAAACATGCGCTTGTGGGTGCCCTAGTACCTCCAGTGGTGCTTGTAGTACTACTGCCCCGGCTCTTCTTCTTCCATCTCAGGCTCTTCTTGTTCCATTTGAGAATCGAACCAATCTGGCTAATGCTTGGGCTGATCTTAAGCACCTACCCAGGTCAAATCCCTTACCATGTGGAGACAACTGCGGTGTCAGCATCAACTGGCATTTATACACGGACTACAGTCGTGGGTGGACTGCAAGGATCACGATCTTCAATTGGGACGATGCTTCCTTTGTTGATTGGTTTGCCGCGGTGGAAATGGACAAAGCAGCTCCTGGTTTTGAAAAACTATATTCGTTTAATGGAAGTTCTCTTTCCCCGAATGGTGTGAACAATACGATATTCATGCAGGGGCTTCCGGGCTTGAACTATCTTGTAGCGGAAACAGAAGATGGAACCAACCCACAGCAAAATCCTAGGGTGCCCGGAAAACAACAGTCTGTGATCTCGTTTACGAAGAAAAATACTCCTGGAATCAAAGTGGCACGTGGGGATGGGTTCCCAACTAAGGTATATTTCAACGGGGAAGAATGTTCTCTTCCCACAGTACTTCCAGCAAGTAATGCTTATAAGACAGGTGCAACCATAGGTGTTTCGGTACTCTTAGCAGTCGTAGTATTCATGTTAATGCAGCAATAGCAATTAGATTAGGCATGGCTGCTCAGTTTGTTGCTGGTGCTCATCTTTCATTCTTTCGATGATTTGGATGACGATCTATTGGGAATTTTGACGATGGTGACTACCAGAATTGCGTTTGAGGTACTATTGGTTATGCAGGAGGTTCTAACACTCTATTTGGTTGGTCGATGGTCTTGTTCTGTAGATTTTTTGGGGACATCAGAATTTCCATTTGTTAAAGCTATTATACAAAAAAGTATAGAGATTGGTGTTTGTATACACAGCATTGTATGAGATTTATCAGTTTAATTCATTGTTGTATTTTTTTCATTTGTCTACATTGAATGGATGATGCGACAATTGATTAGTGTTACAGCTGCTTGTTTTTCCCAGTGCGACAACTTCATAGAATGCTAGATTATTTTCAGTTGCTAGAAATTTTCCCAGAAAATTTCCCCCCGTTGTTCTGTTCTAGAGGCTCTTCCATTCTCTAGCTTTGTAGAGAGGTTGTGATATGAAGCCATGGAAAGTCTTCCTGTTTGGTTCTCTTTTCATTTTCTTCCTTTTTTGAGGCTGTACAGTTATTATTCATAATTTTATTACTTGGAAATTTTAATATTATTCAGAAAATCCACAAGGTGTTATTTATCAGAATAAAAAAGTACATATTAGCAAGCATATCTGTTCTATTGGAAGTATTAGTAATGCTAACTTTATTAGTGATAAGAGGAGTAAGTTTTTTTTTTTTGCTAACTTTACAATTGACATTTTTTTTGTAATTAAAAAAAAAGGTATATTACATTTCAAAATATGTATGCATACTTGTACTTTTTTTCTAAAGCTTGTATACCTATGAACCCTTTTTTTTTTTTTTTAACACTGAAAATCATACATAAATATTTCTACTATTTATTCTTTCAATATCAAATCATGTATAGAGCAACTAGAAACAGGTATGAGAAAAATACGAGACGCTGTAAAGAGGTGATTATCAGCAAAGCTCATAAAGCATAAAATCAGAATCCAATCTTTTATAAGTACAGAAAAGTGACTAAAAAACAAACAAGTACAAAAAAAAAAATCAAGACTTGTATCTCGAGCAATCAGATGAAATCTGTACATTATATAGTTTGAAGCCCTAAAGCAACAACTCGATCATATTATTAGAACAAAAATTCTTAATCATCCATAAAGCACAACAAACTTTGCATATTACCCACCAAACATGTTTCACAAGCCCAATAAAAACACTAGTTCTTGCTAGATTCACCTACAAAAGCAGTCAAAAATTTGCTCGTACGCCTTGGCATATATCGTGCAGCTGTGCCTTCCATGCTTTTCCTCCCACTTCAAATGACTCCCAATGTAATTTGATTCATCTGAAATGAATGTTCTATCTGATCCCTAATCTCCAAATTGGATGAGCACAGCAAGCTATTCACAACCAGAAGATCAATATTATGTGTTCTTGAAGTAGGGAAACTGAATTTTCACATTTTAGTTGCAGAAAGGATGTGAGTTGAACTCGGAAGTAATAGCAACTATGTACACCAGAAGCTGCAACAATAGATAGAGCTGGAGCACGAAGCATGTCCTACACAGGAAGATCATCCAAGGGATACCCATCAAAACCAAACTCATTTGCAACCTGTCCAAGGCCTTCTTGCTGCAAGGTAACGAGAAATTTGAGATTAGTAAAATAATGCACTGACTGTGTGGATCTGTTTTCATTTTCATGTTTTCGGAAACAAGAATAATGGAAAATTTGAAAGCATGCATCATTTTCATATCATTTTGATTTTTATGTGAAAACAGTTTTCAAAAATTCAAAAACTTCTTTTTGGTGTTTCCCAAAAAGTACATGGTTTTAAGAAAAAAATTTCCAAAATAATTTTCAAAAAACAAACAAGTTTTATGCATGTTTCCGAAGAAGGAAAACAGAAAACAAAAAAATACTACCAAGTAGGCATTCTTCAACATTCAAACAATGATAAAGGCTTCAAAAGGCATATACTACAAGAAGGATTGAGAACCAGATAACTGACCTGCTTTAGTAGTATACTCATAAGGTCTTCCTGAGTAAACTGTTCAGGAAATAGCATGTTCTGACAGCTTGCTTCAGGAAGACTTTCAGCCTTAATAAATGAATTGTCAGCAACAAACGTATTAAGTTGTTGGTCGATGTTATGGGCATTCCCATGTCCACTCTCTTCCCCGGCTGAGAACATTACTTTGCCAACAGAAGTGTTTCTGTTCTGCAAACTGTTTTGGTTTGAAGAGAACCCTTGGTGGACCAAAACTGACGGCTGGACGTCCAGGCAGCCTTGCATGTTTGAATGTTGGGAGGCATTGAAGGCCAAGCCCACATTATGTAACTCCCAATCTTGGGATTTGTGCTGATGCAGGTCACTAAAAATATCATAACTAGGAGCAAATCCTCGTGATCCTTTCATTTCGGAGTTAACCTCTTCTTGGAGCACCCCTTTCGATGTGATGGCGGACGGATTATTCGCAAGCGGAAAACTATTGCCCGGCAAATCTGTGTTTTGGGTTATTGAGAAATCGACCATTGAAGAGGCCTGAGAAACTGAATTGTACACCGCTCCTCTTGCATTGTCAACCATTCCATTTCTTGCCAAAGCAGCACTACTTGGCATCCCGCCTGATAAAGTAGGTTGCGGTAAGGATGATGGAAGCCTTGAAAGATGATTTACATTGGTATCATTCAATATCTGCGGTCTCGATTGCGGTGGTTGAGACATTTGCACCAGTAAAGAGCTACTTTGGTTTCCATGGGCGTTGTTCACTTGCATATTCATGCCCCTGAAAGACTGCTGCGCCGATTGGTGCAAATTGGCAAGTTGCTTTGGCTCCATGGTCGTTGGAATCCCGTGAAGTAAGTTGATTTGTTTATTGTTGTTGTTGCTTTGTTGTGGCTGTTGCGAGCCCTCTCCAAATCTTAATTTTGGACCTTCGAAGCTGAAAAGGTTCCTTTGATCCATGAGGGGCACAGATATGCCAGATTTGGTGGTGGACCTTCCCAAGGCTGCTGCTTGGAGTGTGGCTAGACTTTGTGCTGGGATTTGACCCGTGGCGGCAAGCGCTTGAAGATCAAGCCCATTGAATGAAGACACTGACCCAAAGGTTGCGTCTGGAGGTCCGCCGAAAGAGTTATTGAGTCCACTTTGGTGCTGTGATACTCCACTTAGCCTTCTGAGGTATAGCCGATATTTCTGCACCAAATGGATACAATTGTAAGTTATCCTTAAAGGAAGGCAGGAAAAAAATTGTGAATAATTAACAGTATTGAGAGTTTGTAACAGATGAACTACTTCAAGAAAAATATCTCCATACCTGAAGGTGGCTGGCAACATTTTCTCTAGTGAGTCCAGGAACGTTCATCAACTCCAGAATTTTCTTAGGAACAGCCTCTGTAGTCATTTATCAAATGTGATGATATGAGAGAGACACACACACAAAAAAGGAAATATAACAGCAGTTTGTTGAATAAGAATAAACCAATTTTCATAATCAGTTCTACCAATAAATAGGATCAGGAAAGATAGAATACATTTGTGATATAGTAGGAATAGCACCAATTGAAGAAAAATTGAGAGAAAACAGACTCAGATGGTTTGATCGAGCATAACGAAGAGTGGTAGATGCAACAGTGAAGAAGTGCAATAGAATCATGGTTAATGGAAACATTCATCAACAGCCGACCCCAATTGATTGGATACAAGGATTGGTTACATCAGGTTAGTTCTATCTATAAGCTGACATGGGACAATTTTTTTAACCAATAGTCTGTCAATTAGAAAGCAATCATAAGCACATAATCTAGGAGCCAACCATAAAATCTTATTGATGTAGCACTTCTCACATAACTCCAAGGTAAAGTGCTAGTCTAGTACTTTGCAAGCGTCTTCCTAGGGTCGAGAAAAGATATATATGCAGATGTAGAAGAAGATAGTGCACTTATTATTGAATGAATAGTACAACTAATACAAGTTATACAACAATTGTATCAAGGAAAAAGCATGGACAGGCAAAGCAAAGTATGCGTAAGAAGAAGATGAGGGGAAAAAAGAAGAATAAAGAAATGGGTAAAGACTCTTACTGTCAATGCCAAGTTGATTTACAGCTGCCACAAACTGTTGATGGAGCTCGACTGACCAAACCACTCGTGGCTTCTTTAGCGCAGATGTATCATCCCTATCCTCCACTTGATCTTCCTCATCCTTCCTCCTCTTTCTCCAACTCCCTTCATTTGCTGATGATGAGAAATCTGCATCATCTGTCTGCTTTTGTTGCTGTTCTCCGTCTTCTATGCTTCCCGATTGCTCAATATCCTTCCACTCATGCTTCCTCTTCCGAACTACATGCTGCCATATATTCTTTAATGCCTCAATTCGAACCGGTTTGATCAGATAATCGCATGCACCATGAGTAACACCTTTCATCACAACACTCTTACTATCATCCGCGGACATCACTGTAGAAGCACAAAATCAGATCTCAGAATATAATTGTTATCAAGATCCACCTATCAGTGTTTAAAATGACAGTTAAACCATCTGAAATGACTAAACCAAGGTGCTTACTGATACAGGCAGGTCCATTTCCAGTCCAATATGCTCGAGGAGCTTGAACCCGTCCATGTCAGGCATGTGGACATCGCTTATAACAATATCATAACCATTTTTGTTCTCTCGTAGCAGTGATAATGCCATCTCCGCTCGATTGCATTTGGTAACTGAAAACCCCAGAAAAATTGAGTCAATTATTCCACAAAGCACATATCCGAGTTTTACCCCAAGTCTCACTAAAGGTGGGGTCAAGGGTTCCTGGATATAATAAAAAAAACTAAAAATCACAGAAAATTTGAGTCAATTATTCCATAATCACACGAGTACAACCTCTTAGATTCTTGGATTAAGGACATAGACATACACTCCAGGAGAAGGAAGGTGTAGTCTGTCTATCATAAGGGCACAAACCAAGAATGATCTTTGCTCAATGAAGCCCCTAAACCCCTAAATCACGTTAAATTATAAGAAAAAACAAAAACAAATGGATCCTTAAATCAAGTTCAATAATACTTTTTGGTAGAAGGGGAACAAGAGAAGAGAAACTACACTAACATCAAAAAGGCTCGAATAGGCATCACGTCTAGTAAAGAAAAGAGTTGAACTAAGGCATCACACCTGCAAAGGAGCGCCTCATCTACTAGGCCAGACTCAAATCAATACTAACCTTTGCTCAATGAAAAACCAAAAATAAAAACAAGTAGATCACTAAATCAACTTTAATAATTCCTTTTGGTAAGAAGGGGAACAAGAGAAAAGAAAATGCACTCGCAGCGAAAAAGCTTGAACTGAGGCATCACGTCCAGAAAAGAAAGGACCCGAACTAAGGCATCACATCCAGTAAAGGAGCATCTCATCCACTAGGCCAGACTCAAAACAAGACTAACCTTTGCTCAATAAAAACCAAAAACAAATGGATCCCTAAATCAAGTCTAATACTTTTTTTAGTTGAAAGGGAACAGGAGAACAGAAATCGCACTCAAACCAAAAGACTTGACTCATTACGCCAACCTCTTAGTCTCGAAGTGAACAACTTCAAGAATTATTAGAAGTTGAACACATAAGATGCCTTGTCACACCAAATTCCAATTTTGAACATATAACCCATTTCCAAATCTGAACAAAATCAAAACTAATAATATTATGTGACCAAAATCTCAGTTGGTCTTGCATATAAAGTTGTTATGTAACCACAGATTCCTAATCACATAACCAAAATCTTGATGTTAATAGCATAGTACGTACAACAAATTGTAATAATCAAGAAAAGAATAACATGTTCAATCACAGAAATGATTAGAACAACACAACTTGAAAGACAACCCAAAATAGTCAACCCTCAACAAAATTCAATTATTCAAGATCATGCAAATATATATATATATATATATATGTACCTTCGTAGAGACAGTTTAGAAGCATCTTCTCTAAAATCATGAGACAAGTCGGGTCATCATCCACAACAAGTACTCGGAGACCAGCCGGAAAAGGGTCGGGTTCGCCGGACTTCCAAGAAACACTAGAGTTGGGCATAGACATCGATTTTGCAGTTTGACTTACCAAATTCATTTCTTTAAAACTCAAACCCACATGTAAAAACACATGTATGTGTATATAAATACAGACCCAGAAGAAGCAGAGGAATCTGAATTTTTACATCAACAGAGCAAGCATACCCAATTCAAGTAACAGCGGAGATACCCAGATTTCCTGAAAGAGAGTTGAGGAGAGAGAAGAGAAAGAGAGAGAAAATTTAGAGCATATAATTTGTTGTATATGAGAATGAAGACATGATGGTTGTGTTGTGCTTGAACAAGTTCTCATCTTTCTGAACTTGTTTCTGAGTTTATTATTATTATTATTATTATTATTATTTTTATAATTTTTTATTTGAAAGTGGGTCTCCCCGTTGAGTGTGGATCCAGCTCATGCATGAACTTAACTAACCCCACGCCAGCCAAAAACACCACATAGCTCTATATCTACATCTATATCTATATATATATATATAGGGTGGGTTTACTTGGACGGATTGAATAAAGGGAGATTAAAATTATGAGATTGCTATTCTGTGACATATTGTCCCGGATTATTTAGTTTGACTGGATTTATATTTATGTTTGTTTAATCCTATGTTTATTTGGAATATTATGGAGCATGATAAGTATTCAAATGACTATTTTACCCTTTCAATTATTTACTAAATAATAGCAATATTAAACATATCTTTAATATTTTAATTATTTTTAACTAGATTAAATAAAAATTTATTTTATTTTATTCTTTAACAATTGAATAAATTTATTTTTAAAAATTAAATTAAATATCAATAAAAATATGTGTTATTTTTTTAATTAAGATTTTAAATAAATTTATTTTAAAAAATAATAATAATTAAATAAAACATCTATTAAAATTTAAATAATGAATTAAATAAAATATAAACAAAATTTTAAAATAAAACATCAATAAAATATCTATAAAAAAATATTTTAAAAAATTAAATAAATAAAACATCAACAAAAATTATTTTATTTTTAAATTGAGACATTTAAATTTTATTGAATTTTACTAAATATAATACATAATTAAATAGTAAAGGGTCAAAATAGTCATTTTACCACCTAATCCAATATCCCCTTATCTCTCCATTTGTGTCCCACCCCCTCCCATAGGACACAATAGTCCAATGAATTTGGGACTAATAGTCCGAATGGGCTAATAATCTAATCACACCCCTCAATCCCTCAAAACAAATACCACCTTACTGTATTACCTCAAAATCATTTAAAATTTTTACCATTTAATGATATTGTTTTTTATTTAAACAGCCAAATTGGGTTTGAATTACCATAATAATTCTTAACTCTTTTTCTTTTTTTTTTTTTCAAATTTTGAATTTTAAGTTTTCTTGTATTTTCTACAGGAGAAATTATTCAATAATCCGGAATATCACGTGGTCATATTCCAAGTCAATCAGCAATTACTTAGCCCCATGTGTTCCCATCTTCAACATAAATCGTGAGCCCCTACCCCTCTCTACCAATCAAAACCTTACGAAATATCACGTGTCTATACTTCAAGAATACTGAATGATTACCCTTTTGCATAAAGGTTAAGATTTCTTTTTTTTGCTTAAAGTCAATAGTGAAGTAGAATATCCTCTTACCAAACAATTCTCCTGAAAATATAAAAATCAGTCGAAATTATTCATTTAAAAAAAAAAATCTATTCATATACATTTTGCGATTAATTTTTGTATTTGTAAATTTTTTACCAAAATGAACTTATTCTTAGTTTGTAACTTGTAATTGATTGACTTGGTTTTCATTATGTTTAACTTAGGGATTGTATCCATTTTTTCCCCTATCATTTCATCAATTTTCAACCTTCTAGTGTAAACAATAAACTAGTGTCTACCATCGTTTTTATTTTTTATTTTTGATTTTCATTTTTGATTTTTGGTTTTTGAAAGTATAATATAATGAAAAGTTTGAGATGAACAATCATTTTTATGTTGTTTTTATTTTCTTATAAATTCAACAACTTGAAAACTTGGAAAACATTTTTAAACCATAACTTCTAAATAGACTTCTTTTATTAAATTTTCACAAAAACAAAAAGAAGAAAAGTTATACTAACACATTTTTGCATCATTTTTTTTTTTTAAATTTAACAAACAAATTTTTTCGAAAAGCAAAAATGAGGACACTGCCCAATGTGTAAAGGATGGAATTTCTATCTTGTAGCATTGACAAGTAGGCAAATAATAATATTCCTTTAAGCAATTCACTACATGTAACCAAACCCATAAACTAGGATTATCCAAACACTACTCAAGAATGTTCAATTTATGAAGAAAATGTGAGACATGCTTTATAACTTGGAGAGTGACTTGTCCATTTATTATTTCCTCATATTTCACGAGTTTCATTAGTGATTTTTAATACCAATATTAGGTGTTAAGCACATGATGTAAGCCACTAATCATTTTCTAATAACAATGCCAATAAGGCTTCCATGTTGCATTCACATATTTCCAATTTAATAATAGCAATCATGTTTCTCAAGTTTTGTTTCTTGGGACACTATTATTGGTGCTTTCAAATGTGCATGGTGTGTCATGTGTGAGATTAAAAGTTGGTCTAGAGGATGAAAGTGTTTTGTATTAAGTGTGATATAAATTTAAATAGCGAAATCTATTAAATTATACTAATATAGTGGTAACAATATACAAGATGATAAATAATTTTTAATACATAAATGCCATCTCATTATAGTATTATTAGAGGAAAAAAAATGCATAGTGAACCATCTAATTGTTTCAATTGGTTAGAGTGTATTCACATATGGAATGGAACTGATTAAATGCTCATTTTTTTACTTCTCTTGAGAACTTTAGCTTGATACTTACTTGAAATATAGGATAAAAAAAATACATATACTCAGAATTTGGGAAAAAGTTAGCAAAACAAATAAGTAATAAAATGCATGGTGTGTGGTGTGTGGACCTATATAGCTATATGGTTCTTATTTTGAGCAAGAACATTGGCTTTTGGAAATGTAAAATCCCGGGACTATCAAATCAAATATCTACGGTGTTAGAAATATAGAAATAATCACAGATATAAGATAAAAGATGAAATTTATATATATGTATATGTGGGTCATATTTTCTATAATTATAATTATTTTTGTATTCCAATAATGTGTTGTAAAAGATTTTTAGTAAAGTAGTAGCAAAGAAACACTTTTGGGGAAGTCCCACTAGCAAAAGTGGATGCACATATTTGCTCAATAACTGGTTACTTCATTCATTCTATAATCCATAATATATAGAGAGAGATGTACAGATATGTATGATAGTGTATATTAGGAAAAAGGTTTATTGCAATTTCGATTTCTTTTTTAATGGGGTCAGAAAAGGATAAAAAACAGAGGAGAGTACATTTATGATTCCCCCGTGACAAACAAACCCTAAGCTAGAAAACAGACATTTGACGGAATCTGTGAGATGACTCTTTTTCCTCTCCTTTTTTGGTGTCTCTCCTTTTCAAAGCATCTCAAACGGCAAGCCTTTGTCCGTTTCACCTCCGTCAACCCTTCCTTCGTCTTTGGATTATGTTCCCGTTAACTTTCTTCTACATCGCCCTCACTCCAACCCCCTGTTCCGACACGTGTCCCTGAAATTACTGTCAAACATTGATTTCTCCAACTTTTTTTATTTTTTATTTTGTTGAGGAAATTAACTTTTTGAAGTCAAAAAGACTCCAAATGTGTAGTTGAATTCATGCTCCTCAAACAAGGATGAAGATCACAAGTTGTGTTTGGACAATTACTAATCTAGAATTATATCTAAACTCTCATCTCATATGAATTAAATGACTGCTATTTTTAATGGTATGCTCTTTGAGTTTTCATTGCTAAAATTTGATCGGTAGTGCATAGAGCACCAATTAGTGTTATCATATTATTATTAACCACATTTATTATACAAATTACAAATATTCAAAATCATACAAATAATGTCACATTATCTGTTAGTACATTAGTGTGTACATTAATTGGTACATATATGATTATTCAAATTCAATAAGTAATTTAAATTTTGAAACTATCTAACCATACCAACTTTTAACAACGCTAAACTTCGCCAAATATGTAAACTCATACTTTTTCTTTACCAATTCACTCTACAGGATCTAGATTCTTGCTTATAATAGAGATCACAAATGACATTTCTATTTAACAGTATAAAAATAAATATATATATATATATATAGGGAAATGACATTTGCGCTAGTGTAATATAATTTTCAAATTATGACATTTGTGATATTGTAATATGTCAAAATAGTAATAAGTGCTCAAAATTTTAAGTGACATTTTTTGTTTTTGTTTTTGTTTTTGTTTTGTTACAATTTGTAAGAAGGAAAAAGCATAAAAAGAAGGTACATCATGCAATAGATAGGCTTAAACTCGACCGACACATTTAGTAAAGAAACACCTTATCTACCAAGTCAACCTCTTGACCTCTCTTCTAACTGGGGCATTTGTAGACAACATTTACATGCCTTGAGCTTTTGTAAGTTCTAATGTTCGAATCACAAATTTATACTTTAGAAACTTGTTTCACATTGTCTCTATGAATTATTCATGATCTAAGCTAGGTCCATGTAATTTAAAGGTCTCTTCACATAATGTAATGTTTTCGGAAGATGGTTAAAAGTTGATTTTTGACTTTTAATCAAGCTTTTTGATTTTTTTAGAAGGTGATTTGAAAAGTTGGTAAAAAATTGCTTTTAGCGTTTTTTGTTAATATTTGTTTATGATGTCATATCACAATCAAATGACCAAAATATCCCCACATAATTTAGTAAATTTACATTTTCACTCATATATAACTCTAAACAACATGAAAGGTATAATTGTAATTTCACATGTAAATTTTTTAGACTTTCCAAATGATTTCATACTAAAAAAGCCAATCTAGCTTTTTACTCCCAAGCTGCAAAACGCAGCTTTTAAACTTGGTTCCCAAATAGGCACTTAGGTCTCGTTTGGAAACATGTTTTTTTAGTAACTTTTTGGCTTTTTGGCTAAAGTGTGATGTAAAAAAACTAGTATGTTTGGAATGAATTTTTGGCTTTTTACGAAAAGATGTGCAAAAAGTAGAGAGAAAATAGAATCTTTGACTTTTTGGTATGAGTTGTTGGTTTTTTAATTTTTTAGTAACTTTTTGACTAAAAGGGACACTTGCCAAACGAGACTTAGTATTAGATTGGATTGGATGCATTCAAAAATTCTTATATGGTATCAATGTTAAAGTTTAGGTGGTCTCTCTAGCAAAGTCTGAATTATGGTCTATTTCTTTTGTTTTCATCTCTTTATCATATTCATAAGCGATCAAAATGCACAAATGAAAAAATATTGCAGACTTATCTTACATTTCTCTCTATTGATTTTGATACCTTTTAAATTACATACTGCTTTGTGAATTATTGTAAAAATATTTTATTAAAAAACTAGCACATAAAAATTTAAAATTTTGGCGGTAATTGCATATAATCAACAGATTAAAAAACAATAGAAAAAAAGTAAAGAAAAGAAATCAAGTGTGTGAAAAAGTGGTATGGACTCTGGCCTCAGCAAAAAAGCCAAGGCAGAGCACAGCAAGAGCAAAGCGTATATTCTCTTATGGGACCTTTTCTCTCTTCCAATGACTTTTTATAAAGTGTTTTTCCAAAGTGTTTTGTGTCCCCAAAAACTTTGTCAGCTTCAACCTCACTCCCCCCACCCTCTCACCTCAGCTCCATGGAGTCCCACAAAAGCTGCAAACCCTCTCTAATTCTATACCCAACTCAACTGAGCTATCAATAATAATAATAATAATTCAGAATAAAACACAAATACAAGATAATCGGTGAATTGACAGAGATGACACCAGAGGTTTATTTTATATTAGTGGAAGAATTTAAGTATTATATTAAATTTAGGATCATTATATATGCATTATGAGAATATTTATGCGATATAAAGAACTAACAAAAGAATTTTCAAAAAAAAAAAAAAGAAGAGAAAGAATTCTTCTATATACATTATGAAAATTATTCATAAAATATGAGTTACTTTATAATTTTGAAAATATTAAGGGGTGTCATTTCCTATCTTCGTCACCATATGTAGAACTCACTTTTTATTTTGAATTTGTATTTGTATTTTATTTTGTGAAAATTTTCTGTGTATTTAGGTTTACTCATTCTATATCCTTATGGGTGAGTTTACTAATTCTTGCTACCTTTTCAATTAATTAATTTTGAATTTTTAATCATGAAGAAAACTAAGTTAAATAATGACAAATTATAAATTGTTTAATGTTTTGGAGGGATTTAGCTGGTTATGGACGTTGAGATGCTTTTCAAGGACAAAGGTATATCTGTGTGGATAACTATAACTGTGTGCAACTGTTTCACGCGCGTTTGGATTTAGATTAAACTAATAAGAGGGGGAAAAAATGTCTTTTTCTTACAATCCTTGGTGGTGGAAAATACAAAAAGTTGAATTATGCACAAGTGAGGGACGCTTCAAAGTTAGTGTCACCTATTAAGGAAACCAGTATACTTCCATGGTCTTTGTACTTTTTCATTTCAAATTTACCCTTATGGTTATAGCAGACTCAAAAATAAATAAATAAAATTTTTATTTTTATTTTGATCATATAAAGCCAAATTTTAAAATGCAAAAGATAAAGAATAGCGTTAAATAAATGGAATATTTTCATTTAAAGTTAGTATAGAAAGTGAGTATTTTAATAACTTTTTAGTTAAAATATAAAGTAAAAAAAAAATACTAACGAAGGGCTTGTTTGGTTTGTACCTCAAGATATAATTTTTTTGAAAAACTTGCAAAATTTTGTTTTGTTCAAATTTTTTGAAATTTTATTTCAAAATCACTCTCTTTTTTTTACACATCAATCAATTTTTCTCTCTCCTCTCTCATTCTCAATAAATTTTTCTCTCACACACATCTATTCAAGTACAACAAAGTATTAAATCATTCCAAAATCTCAAACTCCAAAACTATTTTCAAAAGGATAAATTACACTGACACCCCCTGAGGTTTTTGACAAATACAGGGATTTCCCCTATGATTTCAATAATTACAGAAATCTCCCCTACTTTAACTGACAATATCAAGATTTTCCCAATCTGTCAATTTTACACAAACGTTGTTATTTTCCTATACAAAATGACCATATTACCTGTAGCACCTGTATCCTTCAAAGCTTATGGGAAAGTGTATTTAAATCATTTATTTTTATTTTGGAAATCTTTGGTGTTGTTATGGGTTGGTTTTGAAGAAGTACAATCCGATTTAAACTTGTTAGGTTTAATTGTTCGCACTTATTCTTGTCAAAAGTCCCTTAGAGACTTAAAAATTCTATTCTAGGGTCGACACCAGCCTTCCTAAGGGTCGACCCTTACCTGTTGGTGAAATTTCTGGAAGTGTTGCTGGAAAATAGGGTAGACACCAGACTGGGGAGGGTCGACCCTCTTAAGTCTGTGTGTTAGTTGCTTGTACAAATTGTCTTTTCTACCTAAATGGTCGACCCCCATGCCCGAAGGGTCGACCCTTGCGTGTTTTTTTCAGATTTTTAAGGTCCGAATGGGCCCTATCCAAGGGAGTTTTTGGGCCTATTATTTTATTTGACCTTAGAACTATTCCTTACTACTATAAATAGGCCCAAACCATTTTTCTTTCATGATTTTCCTTCCTTTTTTCCTCTTAAACCGTGATTTTCTCTCTTCTCTCTCTAAAACTCAAACTTTTTCACTTAAATCTCTAGATCTACTCACCTAGAGTGATCTTTTCACCTTGCTTCTTAAGATTAAGTGTAGAGCTTGTCAAGGTTTCGTTTTGATCAGGGCAAAACGTGGTTTCGTCACCACCGACTTTTGAGCATTCCCTCTTCTCTCCCATCTAAGCTTAAGGTAGGAATATTTTACTCTTTAATATGGGTTTTAACCTAGATATTTGTCATTTTGCATAAATTGTGTGATTTGTGAAGATTTGGGTGAAGTTAGGGTTTGGTTTAAATTTTGAAAGAGGGGTTTCCAATATTTGGCTTCATATATGTAGATGAGGGCTTGATTATGGTAATATAAGAAAATAAATGATGAGATTGGGTCTTGGAGATGATATTAGGACAATGGGAAGGTTTTGCCCTAATAAATGACTATTTTGAATAAATAATGAAATTGACATGGGAAATATGAAATTGGAAGGGTGTATGATTGAATGGTGTAGTTGGATTTGTTAAATCATTCACCTATGGAAATTTGATAAATTATTTGTTTGATAGATTGTATATCTATTTAGAAATATCTGTTTTGGGCTATCGGTGGAGGATAGCTATGATTGTTGTAGAAATTGCATGTGGATTAGGTGAATTGAAACTAATCAATTGAATTATGTCATTGAATATGACGGTTTGATTAAACCATTGAATATGTGATTTGATTAGTCATTGTATATGACAATGTGTTTAAATACATTGTATATGTATCATTGTTCGGGAGGAGATAGGGGATGTATTCCATTGTTTGGGAGGAGATATGGGATGGACTCCATTGATAATTAAGTTGGCCGGAGTGTCCAGGGTGAAAGTCCCGAAATCTTATATATTTGTTGGTACCGGTTCCCTCGGACGTGGTTTCGTAAAATGGCAAGAAATAAAAGAGTTGGATTTGATGAATGTATTGAATTGTAGACCATTGAGTTGTAGTCTCATATTGATTGCATGATAATAATGAACTTGGGTTAATTGATTTACTTGAAATGGAAGGATGAAAATGAATTGAGATATATTGAATGACCTTCAAAAGAATATGTGTCGGTTAAGAATGTTGCACATTTATCTGATGCTCATATTTTAGTTAATTCTCATATATTGTTTAGCATATCTCTACTGGGCTTTGGCTCACCCTACTTGGGAAACCATTTTCAGGTACAGGTGACATGCCACCTCCAAGGGTATAGTTTGAGAGGCTTAGGGGCTGAAGGCTCCACTTTTGTGATTTTGTTTTTGTGTTGAATGTTTATTCAAGCCGAGAGATTTATATGTATCGAGCTAGGACTCTTCTTTTGTTGTAACCAATCGAAGTCTTGGAAAAATGTAAGCCCGTAGGGCACTTATTCTGTTGTTAACATTTAGAGTTACATGCTATAATTTCAGGATGAACATTTATGAAAGTATAATGCATGTAATATCTTTTGTAAAATTAACTCTGATGAATGAAAATACAACATTTCTATCATGTCTATAGATCTCGCGAATGGTTGACTTATATAATATTTTGAAGGCGTTACATTACCCTTTCATTTGAGTGCAAAAGGATGAAAATACCTCTTGATCTTTTATTAATCTTACAAAGTATATACTGATCATCCTCTTTTCTCCAGTACCCTTTTGTGAAGAAATGAACTTTGTTTGTTCTCTTACATCCGATTGAAATGTGTGTGTGTGAGAGAGAGAGAGAAAGAAAGAGAGAGAGAGAAAAGCTTCTCTTTGCCGGTGCCCCTCATTTTCGTCATTCGTCGTCTACCGTCCGCTATCGCTGTCTTTCCTCCTCCTTCTCTTCTCTTTCTCTTCTTCTTCCTCCACTCCCTTTCCGCCGCTTGTTTTTCCTCTCATCATCCTCTTCTTCTTCTTCTTCTTCTGAAACCCTAATCGTAGATCTATGGTTTTCAGAGCGGTAGTGAGAGGTAATGGCAGCAGCGTTGGGTTTGGGTTTGTGATGGCTAGTTGCGATCTTGGTCACGATTAGGAGAAGAAAAAGAAAATGAGGAGGAGGAAGAGAGAAAGGGAACGAACAGCGGGAGAAGAAAAGAAGGATGAGGAGGTTGACCGGAGATGAAGGGATTCATTATCTCTTTTTTATTGCAGGGATGGCAATGGTGGGCCTGAGATTGGGATAATGTTGAAGAAATAGGAAATTGAAGCTTTTGCCTATCTAGGATTGAGATTGGGAATGGAGAAAGAACTGTGAATTGTTGATCTGGAATTGAGATTGCATATTTGGGATTGAGAATGCCTATCTGGTATTTTGCTATTTTGGTTTAAGAATGTTCAAAACTTTGCTTTGTATCAATTGGATGTTAATCTGGAATGAATTTTTATTTATTTTTTATTTTCTTGCATTTTCTGGGCAACCAAACGGAACAAAATTGATTGTTTTTCTTTATAATGAGTTGTAGGGCAGAGTTAGTTTTTCATCTTCCATCTACGGCAATATATTTTTTTCTTTCTTCTCTCAAGACCCATTACACTTTGTAGAATTGATTTTTGAAATCAAACGCAAATGGATTGAGGCAACGGTGGTGGGTTTAATAGATCTAGTGGGTTTGAGGTGGCGGGGGTGTTGAACAGATTTGTGGATTTAAGATGTGAAGGTGGTTTGTGGTGGGTTTGGTTAGTTGCATCTTACATTTATGTAATATATATATATATATATATATTTGATTGAATAAATAATAATAATAAAAAATGAATTGAAACAATATGTTTGATATATAAATAATAATAATAAGAAAAATGAATTGACTCAATATGTTTGATATATATACATATGTATATATATATATCTTTATGTATATTTCTGATTTTGTGGGAGGGGCTGCAATGGTGAATGGGTCGCTACTGGTGATGACATGAGTAGAAGGTGAATTAAAAGGTAGTGAGGGTATTTTTGGCATTTCATAATTTATAATGAGTGACATCAACACTTTCTGTTAGGTCTTGTAACGGCAGTTACAGAATGGGAGAATCTTAACAATGTCAGTTAAAGTAGGGGATATTTATTAAAACCATAAGGGAGGTCCCTGTACTTGTCAGAAACCTCAGGGAGTGTCAGTGTGATTTATCCTTTTCAAAATATACAACCAAACAAACCAAAAAAATTTCTAAGCTCCCCAATTTTTATTTTTTTTTTGAAAATTTATCTCAAAACACAAACCAAACAGTGTTTGATATTTTTTTTTATAGAACAAAACGTACAAAAGTTATAAAGAATAGAAAGAAATCTTTGACTTTTTGTACAATTTTTTAACTTCTTAAATTTTAAGTGACTTTTTGATGTTTTAACTTAGACACCCTCATGTTAAACAGACTGTCAATATAATTTTAAAAAGTTATTACAAGTTCATTGAAAAATTATAATTTCAATTATCAAAAATATTAGAGATCTCAAATGAATTAATAAATATTTATCTTAAAAAAAAAGTAAGTCTTTATAATTTGCCACCTAAATATAAAAAAAAAAAACACTATTTTTAATAATATATATATGATATGGTTGTGAATCACGACCCAAACCCACATGAATATTATGTTGAATATTTGATAATTCTTTTAGTCTTATTAAGCCTTATTTGAAAACTCATGGTTTTAGCTAAGAAGTTTTTTTTTTTTTTTTTTTAATAAAAAAAACCACAAAAATTAATTTATTATCTCTAATTTTTACAAGCCTTTTCGTCAAATACTAAAGAATCACTAATTGCAAAAATTATTCCATCTGCCTCAAAATATTAGTCTCTTATTTCATTATTCCAAAATAATAGTCCCTTTTCAAAAATCAATTACTAAAATAATATGAATTTTCTATTTTTTCCTTCTTTTAAATTCATTAACAACATAAAAAGTACAATTATGATAATGGATATTTTTTAAAAAATATTCTATCAAAGGGTAATTTTAGAAAATTAATATTTTTAAAATGTAATAATTATACTACCAAAAAAATTAAATTCTCCAAAAATGACTATTGTTTTAAGCAGAGGGAATAATTCTTAAAAAACCCTTTAATATTACTGTTTAATTATAAATATTTATAAAAAATTAATTATTTTTTAAAACTTACATTGATCCAAAATTTCTACCTAACACTGTTATATTTACTAAATTCATTCGGATCAAACTTCTGTTTTTAAAAAAAAGTCTCATTCAAACGAATAGATGAATTATTAATCTTTCTTGCCAAACAGGGTTCATTTTGTAGTATTTGCATTGAAATTTATGTTCCTTAAAATGGGACCAGAAGATCGCCTTCAAATGGGTCCCACAACAAGGGTAAAGCAAGCGTGACGTGTTGGACGATCTGAATTGAACTTAGCATCGGACGTACACGTGGTGGTGTTCTTTTAATTACGATACTGGGCCCTCCTGATGATCTGTTTTTGGCAACAAAGCCAAGCCAATACATGTTATGTTATTACCGAGTAAAGTGGACCAACAACGCGTAAAGAGGTCTGGGCTGGGCCCCCACACTCCCCCCCTCTCTTTCTCAATGTGGGCCCCTAATAGTTACGTACATCCCTATCAATGAACTAGGGAGTGTTTGGCCTTTTCCCTTTACACTCTTGTGTAGTAGGTCTGCCTCAATTGGGTCTTTGTCATTGAAAAATTATTGTGTCCTAGTTAGTTTATTAAAATAAAAAAAATTAAAAATTAAAATTTCAAATTCTGTCTGGTGAGTTTTTATTTATAATTTTTGAGATAAAAATAATTTAAATATATTAAAAAATAAATAATTTTAATTTATGTTTTTTTGATAAACAACTTTTAGCTTTAAAAAAAACAATCTTATTTGCTGTAGTTTATATGGGGCTATTTTTTTTTATTTTTAATTTAGGACAAATTATGTTGATAGTTTCTACATTTTGGTCCTTATGTCATTTTGATCCTTATATTTTCAATTGATTCAATTTTGACCTTTAATTTTAGTTTTTGTGTTAATTTGATTTAATTGATAAAGTCATTAAGGTTTTTGACAGAAAATGGTCATTGTTAGTTGAGATTAACTCACTGAATTGAGCAAATTTATAATTTTACTTCTAAAAATATGACATATACCGGTGATTTATGTATTTTTCATAAGAAAATACTAACAATGGTAAGCAATTGTACCAAATTAAGACAAAGTTGTAAATTTAAAATTAAAATCAAGTTAATTAAAATTATAGAGATCAAAATAATATAAGGACTAAAGTATAGAGATTACTATTGTAATTTGCCTTTTAATTTATAACAATATTTGGTACAATTTTTACTTATAATTTATGAGTTAAAAATGATTTAAATAAATTTTAAAAAAATAAATATTGAAAAATTAAAGAATAAATGTTGTTGTTGTTGTTTTTTTTTTTATTTTTTTTTATTTTTAAATTTACTAGAAATTACACAAAACAGAAAAAAGGTCCAATGAGAACCAGTCAATCGCGTGAGGCAAATGCTCACCGTCTCTGAAATTCATACAATCACATGGAGTTTGTGCATGCACTTGCCACGTGGCAGTGGAATTTTTTGCTCCCTACAACCCCTACCTTTGGATTTGATCATCCATCAATTTCTTCTTTGGGAATTATTGATTTGGAAAGAAAGAATTGATGGTCAGAAAAGTATATCCCATAGAATTAACAACTCTATAGGTTTTTATGTTTACCATCAATAATTATATATATATATATATATATATTTTTTATATGTATATCCATTCTATAAATACCCAATAAAAAATCATTAGCATATATCTTATATACTATATACTTTGATGGTACGAGTAATCGGAGATCTCCAATTTCGTAATTTAAAATAATTAAAATTGAGACATCCATGTTAACCACAAGTCAGACAAATTCTAAATGTAATAAGGTAAAATTGATCTTGTTCTTGATCTAATTAAACAAGTAATTTTCACTTTAGATATTGAGTTCTACAAATAAATGGTTAGGATTTAATTACGATGTTGTTGATATGGCAACGTCACAAGTAGTTATTAAATCTCACAAATAAATTGTCAATATTCGTTTATGATATTATTTTATGTAATGTTGAATAATTTTTGATGAAGTTGGGATATACAATCTTCTTGTAAGAATATCTTTATCAAAATAGTCAAATTTTAACTAAAAAGTTACTTTTCTATTTTAGCTAATCACTTTTTTAAATACATCCTCCAATGAACTTTCCATTATTTTTCTATTCTATTTAAATATTTTTATTTTCTTATTTATTTATTTTTTTCTAACAGTCATATTTTTTTAAACTGACATTTTTCAATAGTTCAACTTTTGATCAAATATTTTTAAATAGACACATTTTCAATGTGTGTTTTTTTGAATATCTTTCTAATATAAATAATATCACTTCATCTCTATTTTTTATCCACTTCAATATAATTTTTTTTTTCAATTTATTCTTTGTTTTTTAGTATGCTTACAATTTTGTACAAGAAAAACTATTTTGTTCATACACATAACCATTTAAAATATCCCATTAGTTTAAGTAATAAAAAAGTTGGTTGGCTTATACACTTATCAAATATGTGAACAAAATTAAATTTCAAAAAAATAGTTCTGTAATGCTAGTCTAATATTTTATTATTTAAATATATTTGTTAAGGCTTGATGGCTAGCTACTTGTGGAAAGGATTTGAGCCTCAACAGATTTGGCAATTGGAGATGCTAGCTTGATGGAGTATTTGTTTAGTGAATTTTCTTGATAGAATAGCTAAGAAAGGAATTTGATGTGTTTGATGTAGATACTCTAAGGCGGTGCAATGGAGGGTAGGCTTTTCAAACTTTCGTATCACATATCAAAATGTGAATATAATTAATTTATTAACGTTCTTTAAAAAGACTCTACATGTCTATTTTAATTCCAACACCATTTAAGAGTGAGATTGATATATTTTTGTAATGGAAGGTTTTATTGAATTAAAAGGTTGATAAACTAACTAGAAATCATTTGGACATTTGATGGTTTGATTTGAGTCAAGACCCAACATCATTTTTAATTGTTTCACTTAAATGTCTAGAAAACTAATTCTGAAATATGAAATATTAATATCTTACTCCTCTCTCTCATGAGCAATATAGGATAGACAGTCACTTCACATATTGGTGCCAATAGCCAAGCCTAAAAAGGTTATCACTTACCTCCCATCAACTGTGTTAAGAAAGGCCTGGGCCGAGGTGGTTAAAGTTACAGGAGGGTCCCCTACTAGGCCACACCAATATGACATCAGTGGGCCACAAATCTCATGGGCACCCTCAGTTACACACACCCCATTTAACATTTTTTATGGAATCATGAACCTGTTGATCCTTCATTTCCAGTGTAATATTTGAGGGTAACTTTTTTTTTTAAGTTTAAAAATTAATAATTAAAATGTCAAAATTTCCGAATAATCACTTTATTTAAATTATTTTTATCTCGTAATTTATAAATAAAAATTACATTAAACAATTTTAACATAAATTCTCAAAATCAAATAAATCAAGTAAACAACTCTAATAAGTCATATCAAACAGATCATATAGCAGCTGCGGACCCACAAAAAAATGTCTTCTCCCAGCTGTTGACCACAACAAGGGAGATTCTGTTTATACTCCAAAAAAAATATTTAAGTGAGTCCACCTTTTAAGCACATCTTATTAGGTTATTTCGGGTTGCAATTTGTTCTTAGTATACCTTATATTTTTTCTCAAATTATTCTTTTGAGGTACATCTAAATAAAACAAATTAAAAAATTCAAATCACTTTTGAAAAACCATTCTTTTGTTCACGTACATACATGGAATACGATCAGAAAATTCAGCACTAGCGAAAGCAGAACTGGTGAAAGTGGACAACGAAGAAGAAGGAGAAGGAGAAGGAGAAGGAGAACGGCGAAGGAGAATGACGAATATTCAGCTTGTTTTTCATCGTTATTATTTAGACTTTTAGAACCGAACAAAGTGAATTTGTTCGGATTTTCAAAACCGAACAAATTCACTTTATTCAGTTATACACTACCAAACTAAATGATATTGTTTAATTCTAAAAGTTCGAACAATAGTAACGAAAAACATGTTGAATATTTGCTTTCATGTAAAAAAAACATATAAATCAATAATTGTACTTTGATATTTATGTGAATACTTACTGTGGGTGTCAATTTCCGACCACAATGCCAAATAAGTACTCAACTGGAGAACACTGGTAGAATAGATTAAGCCCAAACAACCTGTCAAAAAGAAAAGATTCCGGCGGTGGTCCGTCCACCCGGGGGCATTCCGACGATCAAGTCAGTTATCTCTCAAAGATAGCAAAAGTGCTTAACTCACTATTCAGAATACAAAAAGCGTACCTTAGACCCATGAGGGTGCCTCTCTTTTATAGCCAACACTGACCTAATCCCAATAGAAGCCTAGCTCCAATGGATTTTGTCTCAATGCTAATCCTGAACTCCTAGTTAGATTGGGATAAACTCTCTAAGAGTCTTATCTTTATCCAAACTGAAGTCCTCTTTTATTCTAGGACTCTTGTCCCTTATCGCTCATCCCGGATTCCGGTATCTTCGCAGATAACCTTGGCCTAGCCGAGATCATCTCGGCGTCATGACCAGGACACGTGGCACCTCGGCTGATACTTCGGTGCCACTTCGGCCACGTGTTGTCATCCAAAAATTATGTCCCCACAACTGCCCCCTAGGTTCTATTACCTCGGCATCTTGAGGTGATGGAACCTATATCATTTCCTCCATCTAGCACGTTGGCTAATCTTGCTTTGTTATCGAAGTCATCATTCGTCGGCTCAATACAACCAAGACTTAGTCTGTTTTCATCAATGCTCTAGAACTAATAGCCAAGTTTGTTCAAGTTATTTAGCCGAGATCGTTCTCCTAGCCGAGGTCCTGTTCCATTAAATCAAGAACTCCAAGAGTTTCAACACGCGTATGAGCTGTTATGCACAGTATTTCAACCGTTTTTGCCACACGTCTTTCCCCTATTGAGCCATACCTGACACGCACCATTAAGTCGCATCTCACTTGCGTGCGCCGTCTGACAAGCACGTCGTCCTTGACATAGTAATTGCGTTTTTGCCGCCATTCCATGTGTTTGATCAAAACTGTGTCTCTCTCTCCGTCTTTTTACTTTTTTACCATCATTTTCGTGCAAACTCTTTCTTTCTACTCTCCCAAATTCGCCATTGTTTCAAGCTCTCAAGCTCTGCAACCACTTCCACTTTTCCCCTCCGGCGAAGCTTTTCCTGATCTTTTTCGATTGCTGCCATTATCTGACTCCGGCGTACTCAACACCGGCTTCACTCATCTGGTAAGCCACTGCTTTCCTTCGTTTCAGTTTCTTATTTCTCCTCAAACTGTTACGTTTGTATACTGCTTCTGTAACTTTATTTATGTTCTTAAATCTTCATTTATATTGCAAATTTCCCTTGCTTGCAATTTGTTTATGGATACATACACGTATTTACACACTTGTTCACTTTGCCACTGCTTGTGGCCTCGCACTTTTGTACACACTCTGTCATAGCGTTCTTGATAGTTCATCACCATTCTTGATTTTGAATCACGTTTTTGTTTTTGTTTTCTTCCTGTTTTTTTCCAGATTCTTTCCTTTAATCCTCATGTTTTAGTAACTCTAGGATTTGGGATTTGCCTTAGAACTCCAAACTCTAGGAAAAATTGAAACAAATTCCGTTTAGATCCCAAAAAACCCTTGCCCCAGCATTCACTTAGGTTTTGCCGAGGTTCGTAAAACCCTAACAAACCACTTCTTCTTGCAACCCAGTACTTTTCCCTTTAAGTCGACGTCATGGGTATGTGGAGGTGGAAGGTAGACATCCTAATTAAGCTAGAATATTTCAGGCAGGAGTTTTCCATCCCTGCAGACGTTCATCTTAAGTTGGCTGGGGAGGACGACTCCATTATGCCCACACAAGACTCCATGCCCTTCCCAGTGGTAGCCTTCGTAGAATGTGGACTTAGGCTTCCTCTTCATATCCTTTTCCGAGAAGTCCTACACTACTACAAACTGAACCCAATGCAGCTTGCCATTAACTCCTACCGAGTTATCAATGGTATAATTGCCTTAGCTAAAAGAGAGAATGCCAGGGTCACCCTTGCCGATATCCAGTACTGCTACATTATGTACGGCCTTAAGTCAGAAAAAAGGCTATATTTACTACCTTAGACCGAGGTCAACAGAATACAAACTCATTGCCGACCTCCTTGATTCCAACAAGGGCGCTGGGGACGATTATTTCATCGTCTCGGGCAACTGGGAGTTCCTTCCAAACGACGATCTTCACCTCTACCCTTTAAGCTGTACACTGTTCAGAGAGAGAGATGGTAAGAGCCAAGTGTTACCTTTTCTTGCTTCCAAGTCTTTATTACTTTGATATTTTTTTGTACGTTCTAATGTCTGTTTGGTTTATTTTGCAGTTCTTCCCCATCCCCCAAAGGACTTCCGCAAAAACTTCTTTCCCAGTAAAGATTTTAAGAAGTTGTTGGACTTGCCTGTCAATCAGCGCAAGGCTCCTTTGTTGCTCAACTTTATCTCGACGTACAAATATGTTCTTCTCGACGTCCCAAGAAAAAAGAAAAGTAAGTCTCCTTCATCAGCCACAACTCTTCAAGCTGAATCATCAAGGCCTGACCAAGGATCAACATCTGGTCCTGTGGAACAGCCATCAACCTCGGTTCCACAACTAATTCCTCATTCTCAACACAAACGCCGACGCCGAACCGTAGCTGCCGCCAAGATGGGTCGCAAGAAGGTAGTTGCTGATGATCTTTTGGCCGACATCCCGAACGTCACTACCGTCCAATTCTCCATCGTCACTACCGTCCAATCTCCATCTTCGCAATCTCAGCCGAAACCAAAGCCAAAAAGGCTGAAGAAAGCCCAAGCTAAGGCAACGGTAACTCAGATTGACACTGAGGATACCTTGCCAATTTCAAAACTGGTTGAGGGCGAGAAATCCTCTTCCGCCGCTGAGAAGAGGCCCGCCGAGGCCAAACCATCCGAATCCACCAAGTCAAAGAGGCCGAGGTCGGCCTCTGCGGCCACCTCGGGGTCTCTCAAATTCGATGCCCCCTGGGCCCCTCCAATCACAATTGAAGACAAGCTAGTCAGAGCTGATGACAGCGCCGATGACATTGAGGTTGGTATTGCCCTCTCTACTGCCTTGCTTCTCCCCAAAGATCTTGACTGCAATGCCGAATTCAGCGAGTATGAAAACTTCGCTCTAATGTTGTAACACTCCGTCCAAGTAAGCCCTCAACACTTGGTACTTTTTCATTTTCTGCTATTCCATACTTAAAGAGTTTTACTAACTTGTTTTTTCCATTTCTTCTAGGCAATCCGGGATGGCCACTCATTCGCGATGCAAGCCTTTGCCATCAAGAAGGAGTTGGCCAACAAGACTAGGGAGGCTGCTGGTTTGCAAAAGACCATCAACAAGGTTGAGACAAAGATAAAGACCTTGACAGATCAGGCCGAGGCAGCCAAGAAGGCTCAGGACGAGGCCAAGGAAAAGGCTGATGCTGCAGAGGCCATTGCCAAGGTCCTTGCGGTCGAAAAGAAAGAGGTCGAAGCAAAGATGGTCGAGGCCCAAAAAGAACTCCAAGATACTTTGGCCATAAAAGAAGCCGAGATCAAAGTGGCAGATGAGAAGGCATATGCCGAGCGGCGGCTGACGTCCGAGATGATTACAAGAAACAAGTCAGACAGGCATGCAACAAGGGCTATTCCCTTGGTTGGATGGCTGCTCTAAAAGAGTTGGTCGTCTCTGAGGACTCACCTCTCCGACAAAACAGCTGCATCGTCGTCCCATTCCCCCCTACTCCAAGCCAATTCGAGGACGAGGCTGAGTTCGAGGAGGAAGCTGAGGCCGAGAAGATGGTAGAATCTACTAGGGCCAAGTCCCCAACTCTGAATGAGCAAGTCTTGGACTTGACTCAGGATGAGGAAGATGAAGCTTCAAAGGGTGCCTCTTCCCAGAAGACAACCTCCGATGTGCCAATCGCCGAGAGAAGCATCGATCAGACTTTACAAGAGATCGACGCCGAGCTCGAGGCTGAGAAGGCTGCCGAGAAGTTACCACAACTGTCTTCTGGGACCTAGACCCAGCCTCCCGAATAGTCTTGTTATAATCTCTTTCTTTGTTTCTTGTACCTTGTACTTTTTTCTTACTTTTGAAACAATGTTAACTTTAATTTGGCCGACGTGCCACTTTTGTAATCTGAACAATTACTCTTCAATGTCAGGCCAAAGTGCCTTCTTTCCTTATCTGAATGCACTCTCAAATTTTTTCTTTTAATGCGATTGTATGTTTGTCTTCTTTTTATTCTTGTATGATTCTATACTTAAAATAATTTGCATGTCTTTGAAGTACACCTTAACTGTGCAATCTCCTCGGGATAAAGTACCTTGGATATACCCACCGACTATTTATCTCGGCCTTGGCTTGACCCTTGAAAAATATTTTCACAAGTGTTGGCACTTTACCTTTACTTATCAAGACTTCTGTCTTCCATTATTTTTCAAGTTTTGGCAACATGGTAATCTCGGCAAGTGTATAGATACTTTTTTCAATATAATCTTGGCTTAACTTCAACTTGTAATTTTTTTTTTAAAATTTCAACAAGTGTTAAACCAATCCTCTTTTAACATAAACTCGGCTTAACTGTAACTTGTAAATTTTTCTTAAAATTTCAACAAGTGTTAAACCAATCTTAGCGTATAAATTCCAACTCCCAAGCATCATTTTGCCAGCCCTCTGCCCCCTAATGTGAACTTAAGTTCCACTTGGGTTCTCATTAAGTATGTGGCTTTGATCTTGTCGCCGAGATTAGATTCAAACAAAGGCTGGCCGAGGTCATCAACCTCGGTCATCAACCTCGGTCGCCCTGTTAATCTAACTGTTATAGGTTAATTCAATTTAATTCAACTCTATTATATGCAAGTAGAAACTCTGCCATATAATAAGTAGTTATTCATCATGTTTCAGTCAGAAACATCGCCAACTTAGTTCAACTCTGTTATATACAAGTAGAAACTCTGCCATATAATAAGTCTAAGTTATTCGTCATATTTTAATCAGAAACATCGCCAACTTAGTTCAACTCTATTATATGCAAGTAGAGACTCTGTCATATAATAAGTCTAAGTTATTCGTCATGTCTCAATCAGAAACATCGCCAACTTAGTTCAACTCTATTATATGCAAGTAGGAACTCTGCCATATACTAAGTCTAAGTTATTCGTCATGTTTCAATCAAAAACATCGCTAACTTAGTTCAACTCTATTATATGCAAGTAGAAACTCTGCCATATAATAAGTCTAAGTTATGTGTCAATCAGAAATATCGCCAAGTGACTGGTCAGTTATACTACACAAGTTTAAAAATCAAGCTAAGACTTTATAATTACTTCGGCTAAGAAACAAAAAATCTAATGATAGAAAAACTTCAGATTGCAAGTATTGTAGGGTCTTGGCAACTCTTTGCCTTTACTGTCTTCAAGCCGATATGCCCCATTGCCCAGGATCGAGATAATTCTATAAGGTCCCTCCCAATTTGGGCCAAGCTTGCCTTCTCTGGGATCCTTCTTGTTGTCGACGACCTTTCTTAGGACAAGGTCCCCAACTTGGAATTCTCGTGAGTTAACCTTTTTATTATAAGCCCTGGCAAGCTGCTGCTGGTATATCCCCAACTGAATTGTTGTTTTCTCCCTTCTTTCTTTTAACAGATCCAGATCTCGGGCCAACAATGCCTCATTGGTCCCATTTTCTACTCTCTAGGTTCTGATCCTTGGGATGCCGACCTCTAGTGGGATCACTGCCTCTGTGCCAAAAGCCATGGCAAATGGGATTCCCCAGTTAATCTTCTCGGTGTAGTCCAATATGCCCAAAGTACACCGGGCAACTCATCCACCCACTTTTTCTTTGCTGCTTCCAGCCTCTTTTCGATCCCATCCAAGATGACTTTGTTGGATGCTTCTGCTTGTCCATTGCTTTGAGGAAAACTTGGAGTGGAATAGTAGTTCTTGATCTTGTACTTTGCACAAAAGCTTTTGATTAGCTTACTGTCAAACTGTGTACCATTGTCTGCTAGTATTGCCCTTGGGATCCTAAACCTGGTGATTATGTTCTTCCATATGAAGCTTTTCACATCAACATCTCGAATCTTTGCGAGGGGTTCAGCTTCTACCCACTTGGTGAAGTAGTCTGTTGCCACTAGCAGGTACTTCCTTTGTCCAGTTGCTTGAGGCAGTTGTCTAACAAGATCCATGCCCCATTGGGCAAATGGCTAAGGGCTGGATACTGGGTTCAGATCTGCTGCTGGTCGGTGTATCAAAGGTGTAAACCTCTGACACTTCTCACATTTTCTGACATAGGTTTCAGCATCTTTCTGCATATAGGGCCACCAGTACTCCTGAGTAATGGCCCTATGAGCAAGTGACCTGCCCCCAGTGTGGCTTCTACATACTCCTTCATGTATCTCATACAAGAAGTCTTCAACTTGTGAAAGATGTACACACCTCAAAAGGGGATCAGTAAAAGACCTTCTGTAGAAATGCCCCTCTACTGTCAGACTGAATCTTGCCGACTTTAGTTTGATCTTGTGTGCTTCTTTATGATTATCTGGCAGTTTTCCATCTTTAAGGAATGCTATTATTGCGTCCATCCAGCTTGGTCCCATCTCCACACACATTGCTTCATGCTCTGTGTTCAGTGGTTCTATGCTTGGACCTGACAAGTAGTCCACCATTATCGTCCTTGCCTCTCCAAGTTTCATTGCACTAGCCATGTTGGCCAGAGCATCAGCATGGCTGTTGTCATCTCGGCTAACTTGCTGTAGTCGACAATTCTGGAATAAGGCTACCAGTCTGCCTATCTTTTTTACATAGGCCGACATCCTTTCATTTCGGGTTGCGTATTCGCCTGTTGCCTGGTTGACAATAAGTTGGGAGTCACAGAAGACTATTACCTCGTCAGCTTCTATTGCTACTGCCAACTTTAACCCTGCGGTTAGTGTTTCATACTCTGCTTCATTGTTTGAGGCTCTAAACCCCAAACGAATGGATTGTTCCAGTACCTGTCCATCTGGCGATACCAGCACTACTCCTGCCCCCGCTCCTTGTTGGCCTGAGTTTCTCTTCTTTCCTCTGTTTGGCTATCCCCAACTGGGTTTCTCCTTGTTTACCTCGGCTTAGCGGAGCCCGATGTGTGATGGCGCCTGGTGTAAACTCGGCTATGAAGTCGGCCAAACCTTGGCCTTTGATTGCTGTTCTGGGTCTGAATTTTAGGTCATATTGGCCCAACACCATTGCCCATTTGGCTATTCTGCCTATCAGATCTTCCTGCTGTAACAGGGACTTCAAGGGATGCTCAGTTAACACCATAATTTTGTGGGCTTGAAAGTAATGATTCAGATTCTTAGAAGCCATTACTAAAGCCAGTGTTAATTTCTCCAAGGGTAGATATCTGGTCTCTGCATCTGCTAGGGTCTTACTCACGTAGTAAACTACCCTTTGCTCTCCCTTTTCTTCTCTGATTATTACTGCACTCACTGCATGTTCTAACACTGCCAAGTATAAGAACAGCTCATCTCCTGGTACTAGATTTGAGAGAACTGGAGCTGTGGTTAAATACTTCTTCAAGTCGTCCAAGGTGACTTTGCACTCTTCTGTCCATAAGAAGTCTGTGGCTTTCTTCACTAAGCTGAAGAAAGGTTTACATTTGTCAAAGCTTCTGCTTATGAATCTATTCAGAGCTGCAGCCCTTCCAGTCAACATCTGCACTTGCTTTGTCGATGTTGGGCTCTCCAACTCCAAAATGGCCTTGATTTGATCGGGGCTAGCCTCAATACCCTTTATGGTAACCAAATATCCTAACAACTTACCAGATCCAACTCCAAATACGCATTTTGATGCATTGAGTCAGAGTCGATACGTTCTAAGGATGTCAAAAACTGCCTTTAGGTCGGCCAGATGATCTTCAGGTTCCTTTTGGTCTTTACGACCATGCCATCTATGTATACCTCCACTGTTCTGCCTATTAGATGCCTGAACATCTTGGTCACTAATCTCTGGTAAGTTGCTCCTGCATTTTTCAACTCAAAAGACATCACTCTATAGTAATATAGCCCTTTTGGGGTGATGAATGCAGTCTTCTCCTCATCTAGGGGGTACATAGTGTAAACGTCCCCGAACATCCCGGGGGGATGACCCCTGTTCTGTTCATTTGGGTTCACTACAGTTCAGACTCAAATTGTCACGGTTCTTAATTTGAACCAAAGAGTCCAAATCCAGCAAATCGTTTTGAGAAAACAGATTTTTTGAAAGAAGTGCCAAACATGGACTGCTTTGCTAGATACAGAGTCGCCACCTAAATATTTTATTTTGGGAAAATTTAGGAAACCCTAACTCGTTGCCTAAGGCCATGTGTCCGTCATCACCAAAGTTGCTTCGGCTCGGGAACTTAGGTACGATTGGAGAAGGTCACTTCGTGAGCACCCCCGCTCACCCGATCAAAGATCGGCCTCTACTAACCGTGATATCGAGTTTTGAAAACATATGTGCTCTTATTCCGGTTGATTAGCCTAGATTTACTACGTGATGCGCACAGCATACAACTATAGACTGGATCGCCTGAATTGGAACAAAACATCTCATGTTCATTTTGAAAAATGGTTTGCTACTCGCAAGTAGGCTAAAATGCAGGTTTTTCCACCCTCAGGTGGGCTTAAGAAACAAGGTGATTTGCCACTCTCAAGTGGGCTTAAAACTTGCAGTCGATGGACTGTTCCAATCCAAATAACCCAACCTTCACCCACAGGCTTTCAGGCAGTTATATCATATAAATACATAGCCTCATGGTAAGCATGCTATCATGGCAGTCACTCACACGCATGCAAGGATGCTAAAGCGTAAACACTTACCAAGTACTCCAAGCCAAACAAAGAGCTAATTAGAAAACATGCATGAATCCTAACTATGCTGAGATGCCTAATGCAACACATGTAAAAATGCAACTACAATAGGCTCGGCTATTCTAAGATGGCATATGACGATGCTACAGCTAACACGTATTCAACTTGAAATTGAAATACAATGCAGCTGGTATGATGAGCCGAGCCCGGTGCATGCAAGACAATTGAATGGATGCAAACATGCAAGCATAAGTATGCTAATTGAAACATGCCCTAATCTAACCATCATAAGCTGGTAAATAAAAGGGAGAAAGACGTGGGGTTGGAAGACATACATCACACACACGCACACTTATTACAATTGTGCCCTCGCTCGGAGGGTCCGAATAAATAATACAGTCCGAAATGAATAGTCGTTACAGCTAATTATTACACAATTCTAATTAATTAACAAATTAACTAAATAAACAAGTAAATTAAAAGAATGTGACCGCCTCGGCTTTGTTTTGGATGATAATGGATGCATGCATGCTCGATGCGCTTTGTCGGTAAATTCCAACGCGATGCCTCGTCTCGCCTTTGTTTGCAACTGATTTCAAAAACTTGCACAAAGCTCCAGAAGGCTGAAACTCCACCTTGGGAAGGCTGCCGACCAGGTATTGGCTTGGAAAAACCTTGCCGACCACCTATTATGGTGGAAACCAAAAAAGGTGGTCGGCCTACCAGAAAACCTGTCGGCCGACCACTTTCTGCCCCTGGACTCTGGTTTTTTCTCCCTGCACAAAGGCAAAAGAAGAAAGCAAGGTATTTTCAACATATGTGCGCGCGACCACTCCTCCCCGTCCTTGCACAAGCTCTAGGGAGTGTGGCCCGCGTCCTCGGGCCATCAATCACGCATCTCGATGCATGATGGCCGAGGAGTCGAATTGCACGTTTTAATATGACATGAATGCACAAATACACACAAAATGCCACCACCCTATCATGCATGATCAAGTGTGTGTTGGCGACTAAGGGGATTAGCTCATTTCATCACTTTGAGTATGAAATGGATTAATCCGCCTTGTGTTCGATATAACGTCCGATCGAACACTTGACACATACAATGCAAACACATGTTATGCTTATCTTGCCGTTTTACTTGGTCAATTTTATTTACTTATTTTAGCATTACCAATTTATCCTTTAATTGATTAAGTCCAAAGAGTCTCTAATGGAAAGAGCCTAAGCCTCAAGTGCCTTGAGCATGAAGAAGACCTCATCGTTGGCTAGTAGAAACCCTCAAGAGGATTAAAGCCATTGAGCATGAACGTCTCAACTTCATGCTCAAACCGACAAGAGGCGAGGCTACTTTCAAAGCAATGAAAGTGAAACATGTAAGGAGCGGCATGAATGGCATGAAGTATGCTCTGAAATTATGTGCAAGACACTACTACAACATGCGAATGGTTCAAGCACTCATGCTCAAATGGACTAATCAACTAGGCATGCAAGAGCATTACACCATAACCACACAAGGCAAGCCTTAAACAACAAAATCAACTCAAACAGAGTTATGCAGCCTCAAAACAGTGGCTAAAGTGCATGGAACAAAGGCCAAAACAAGTCATAAAGCATGCTCATACAAGAGGCCAATGAAGCACATAAACCATAGCTATATGGTACAATGCATGCAGGTCCCAACCACCTCAAAACAGTGTTTCTACATGCCAAAACCATGCTGAAAATGCTATGGACATGCACCAAACAAAGTGATATAGCATGCCAACTCATTGGGCTTTTGAAGCACATGAACTACAACTATGTAATGTAATGCATGAGAGTTTTATCTAGCTCAAAATAGAGTTTCTATATGTTAAATATGAGCTAAAAACATGCTGGTCATGCACCAAACAAGCTCTGCAAACATGCTCTCTTTTAGGCCATTCTAAAGCACTTCAAACCACAACCGTGCAAGGCCATGCACAAACCATCCAAACAAGTTAAAACAGAGCTTAAACATGCCAAGATATGAACAATTGTAGGCCAAGTTAAGCTAGCACATGTTAGGAAGATAGGCTAAACATGAAGCATGTTAGGCTAGAAAGCAAGATTGCACTACAAGTGCAAGAAATAAGCAACAAGGGCCCTATCCACCCCAAAACAGATCTGAAACATGGCAAAATAGGGCCTAAACATGCTTGGCTTAAGCTAAAACAACCCAAAAAAAGATGCTCTTTTACAAAGCCAACAAGGCATGGCATGAGGAAACTAGGAGGGGAGGCTATCCCCTCCCATTTGGGACCTCAAGACAACTTTTCCACCACTAAAATTCCTCTGGAATTCAGTGTTTAAAGGCCAAAGAAAGGTTGTCTTAAAAGCTTTAGAACAAGGCTCAACACATAGCCAAAAAGCGACAAAAGTGGGTAGATCACCCTTAACTCCAAAAGGGCCTTAAACCATCATTTTTAATCCATAAAAACAAAGGTTTTTTCAGTTGAAAACCAGGCCAAAAAAAGCATGCAAAGATGGCTATACAAGTACACCAAGAATGAGCTTAAGAGGAGAAGAGTCTTACCCTTAAAGCTCAGCACCAAAACAGGTCCTTCTTGGACCAAAATCAGCCTTAGGAGCTCCAAATACACCTCCAAGAATCACCTCTTCAAGATAGACAAGTTTGATCAAGGGTGGAGGCTCAAGAAATGGGAGGAACACTCACTTTTGGGCACTTATATGCTTCTATACACACAATATAGGAAGAGAGAGAGAGAGAGCTGAGAATTCTAGAGAGAGGAAATTTTTTTAGTGAGAGAAGCTCTCAAAATGTTCTAAGTCTCCTAAGTTGTCTCTCCCTCCTAAATGTGCTCTAACCCTCTAATATGAAGAGAATAGCTTCCTCAACAAGCTTGGGTCGAAAATATCTGATCTGGGACAGCTGGAGGTTGTGGAAAGCAGCTGAAGGGAAAATATCTATCAATTTTGAGCTTTCTGGGCATAATTGGTCGGCCGACCACCTTTTCTGGTCGGCCTGCTACTTTTTCTGGTTTTTCTGGACAAAAATTGGTCTGCCGATAGAAGGGTGGTCGGCCAGTGATTGGAAGTCCAAAGGTGGTCAGCCAGGTGTCCAAATTGAAGCCCCGGAAGTTATCTTTCCAATGGCGCAAACCTTGCATCAAAATTCCTCCTATGAAAAACATTATGCCTATTTTGGTGAAGCTGCGCAGATTCGGTCCAATCGGAGCGATACCCTACTTCAATCAACCATATCTCCCCCGTCTGGAATTGGCTTTAGGAGATTCTTGAGTGCAAAATGAAGCCCCAGAAGTTTTCTTTCCAATGGTGGTGGCCTCATAGCTGGATTCCAAGTATGCAAATGAATAGGCCTGATTCAGCGAGGGCTGCTCGACTCTCTCTCAACAGTTCATGCCTGTTTTCTTCCCCAACTGGGTTTCTTCCCTTTTCTCTTCTTTTCTTCAAATCCGAACCCTAAACAAGGTGTTTTGAAAGATTTTTCAGAGATTTCATCTCTCTTTCATTCATTTCCACTTTGTCCTTTGCTCGGTTTACCGAAAAGCGTGACATTTAATAAAATGTGAGCCTCAGAACATTGTAGGAACTTTGTTTCAAAATTTTTTTTGAAAGAGAGGGTTTTAAGGTCTAAAAATCATCCAAAATAGCTTTGGTCCAAAATGGGGTGTAAGGTTGGAATTTGTCTCTCTCCTCTTGCCGAAGAAATTAAACCTTTGCCCTGCACACCTTTCTCCACCATGTAAACCATCAGTTGCGTCCAAATCTTAAGGGCGGTCAAAAATGGGGTGTCTACACATAGCTATGTGATGGCACCCCCTGTATGCATCTAGGAAGCTCATCCTTCCATGCCCTGAAGTGGCATCCACCAATTGGTCAATCTTGGGTAGTGGGAAACTGTCTTTGAGACAAGCCTTGTTCAGGCTGGTGAAGTCCACACAGACCCTCCACTTCCCATTCTTTTTCTTCACGACGACCGTGTTTGATAGCCATGTTGGGTAGTTTACCTCTCAAATGGCCCTAGCCTCCAGAAGTTTATCCACTTCCTCTTCTACTGCCTCAACATGCATCAACGTTGGCCTTCTTGCTCGTTGGATGACAGGTTTAGCCGACTTGTCCACATTCAGTCTATGACAAGTGACCTCGGGGTCAATGCCCATCATTTCATACGGCGTCCAGGCAAACACCTCAAGGTTTGCTCTCAAGAATGCCTCTAGTTCTTTTTCCTCTTTCTCGGCCATGCCCAAGCCGAGAAGGAAGTAGCGCTCTTCATCCCCTTGTTGGACAAGGACTTTCTTCAAGGCTTCCTCACTCTTCTCGGCTGGCTCTTTGCCGATGTCCTCCAGGACTTCCATGTCCTCATCTTCAATCTCTGCTAGTTCTGCTTCTCGTATGTTGCAGGTGGATTTCATTGCTGCCATGGAGCAATTCTTTGCCTGTACTTGATCCTCTCTGACCTTTTCAATTCCATGCTCTGTTGGGAATCGCAACAGCTGGTGCAATGTTGAGGGAACAGCCCCCATTGCATGCAGCCATGGCCTTCCCAAAATAGCATTATAAGGGGAGAGAGTGTCAATTGCTGTGAACTCAGTTTTTATTTTCTTGGTGCTAGCCTGCACCTCCAAACTAACTGCTCCCAGGGGCCATGTCGGCGTTCCATTGAACCCGACCATAGGATCATTGGATTGTTCCAGATCGTCTTGGTGAAGGCCGAGCTCCTTATAACACCTGACATACATGATGTCACAAGAGCTGCCTTGGTCAATTAAGATGCGCTTCACTTGGCATTCCCCAATCTGGAGGGATATTACCAGGGCATCGTTGTATGGATGCTGCACCGTCTCTAGGTCGTCTTCAGTAAAGGACATCACTGGTCCCTAGCACTCGTCTGCCCTAGGTCGTTTCTGCCTGACCTGGTACACATGTTGCAAGTGTTTTACCTTTTGGGTCTCCCTACGTATTTTGTTCTCATTGATCTTCGAGTGAATCACATCGATCACTCGAGGTCCGCCTGCCTGCGGTTGTGATGCTTGGGGGAGGCGGTGCTGCCAGTGCCTGAGGCAGTCTTGCTTGCTCTTCCCTTGTTCTGGCCTTATCTACAACGTCCCTTAGATGACCTTGTCTTACTAGGCCTTCCAAATGTGCCTTCAGGGCTCTGCACCCCTGAGTCAGATGGCCTTCTTCATTGTGGTATGCACAGTGTTTGCCAAGGCTTCTTCCCATAAATTCACCAGGAGCCCTTACTGGTGCTCTGTAATAGGGCTGATTTCGGATTTTCTCCAAAACTTTATAAATTGGGATTCGGAATATGGTTGTGATTGCTTGTGTAGCCCTTAATCCTGTCCCTTGCTTGTTGTACCCGCCATTACCTCGGCCTCGCTTCGGCAAGCCGTTTCCCTTCTCTTGTTTCGACGCCTTTGTCACCGGCGTGTCTTCTTTAGCCCTCGCATACTTCTCAATTCTGGCCATCAGTTCCTCCATACTTTTTGGCAGTGTCTTTGCTAATGATTTTCGAAGCAAACAATCATATTTCAGGTCGTTTTTAAAAGACACGACCGCCACCTCTTGGTTGCATCCTAGTATCCGGTTAAATACCTCATAGTATCTCTTGGCATAGGCCCTAAGGCTTTCATCCTCGCTGATTCTTAGAGCCATCAGGGAGTCCACCCTTAATGGCTGTAGCTTGTTTGTCACAAACCTAGCCACGAACATCTCGGCTAGGCCTTCCCAGGTTTTCACAGTTCCTTTCGGCAACTTGTGAAACCAATCTAATGCTATTTCCCCGAAGGACGAGGGAACACCTTGCAAAGTAATGGCTTATTCCTGGTGTATAGCGCCATCGAGTTCAGGTACAGGCCGACGTGAAAGTTGGGGTCTGACTTACCGTCGTATATTTGGAACCTCGGCATACTGAACCTTTTCGGGGCCTTGAATTTGTCCACTCTACCGAGAACGGCATTCTCAGCTTAACCGGGGAGGTTACCTCGGCATTTTGTTGCTTCCTCTGGAGGTAATCCCTCAGATCCTCCTTGGTCCGTCTTAGAGCTCAGCTATCTCCGGATTTCAGCCTTTTCGGCGCGCTGCTTCCGATGTCTTTGTGAGTCATCTTGGATCTCTCTCCGTTAGTTGCGTTGAAACAAAGTGCATTTCCTTGAACATGCCGATGTTCTTTGGGGTCAGCTTCTTTGGTACATTGCGTCCTCCGTGAATCTCCCTTCATTGACTCTCCTCACTCGACCTCCCTTGAAGGCCGTTGAGAGTGTTCCTTGGTCCTGGTGTGCTGGGAGGCTATTGGGACTGTTTTCTGTCCTCCCTTTTGGGTATTGTTCTTGGCCGCTGAAATCGGCGTATCTTGTAATGGGAACGGTGGCTGCATGACATTGTTCTGCATCATGAAATTGACGACCGTTTGTAGGTCCGCCAATTTGTCTGTCATTCCCTTCATCTCTTCATCTCTCCGCAGGCATCTATCTTTTCATACCTGGAGGTCGTCCTCATTATAATACCCGCTTTGGTCTGATTTCTTTGGTACGTCGCCTTCCTTGCCGACGTCTTTCTCTCCGGGATTCGGATCCTGAGTTCCTTCGTTGCAATTATCTTCCTCGATGTCAAGGTCAATATGTTTACCACTCCCAGTAGGGATGTTGTCCCCAACCTTTTCTTTCCGTCCGTCGTTGGCCATCTATCCTTCTTTCTTTCCTACAGACGGCGCCAAATTGTGAGTGTCAATTTCTGACCACACTGCTAAACAGGTACTCAGCTGGAGAACACTGGTAGAATAGATTAAGCTCGAACGACCTGTCAAAAAGAAAAGATTCCGGCGGTGGTTCGTCCACCCAGGGGCACTCCGACGATTAAGTCAGTTATCTCTCAAAGATAGCAAAAGTGCTTAACTCACTATTCAGAATACAAAAAGCGTACCTTAGACCCATGAGGGTGCCTCTCTTTTATAGCCAACACTGACCTAATCCCAATAGAAGCCTAACTCCAATGGATTCTGTCTCAATACTAATCCTGGACTCCTAGTTAGATTGGGATAAACTTTCTAAGAGTCTTATCTTTATCCAAACTGAAGTCCTTTTTTATTCTAGGACTCTTGTCCCTTATCCGCTTATCCTAGATTCCGGTATCTTCGCAGATAACCTCGGCCTAGCCGAGATCATCTCGACGTCATGACCAGGACACGTGGCACCTCGGCTGACACTTCGGTGCCACCTCGGCGACATGTTGTCATCCAAAAATTATGTCCCTACGCTTACCTACTCCTTGATTGATTGTTTCAAAAAACTATTTTGATTATTGCTCTTATCCATTGTTTGATTTTGTTCAAACTTTATTCTATTTGTAAGTGACAATATAATAAAAAATAATGATATTGATGATAATTGTGAGTTTTGGTGGGTGGATTCGAATTTTGGATTGAGAAAAAAGAAGATAAAATAATTGAAATTTAGAAAAGAAGATGAAGAGATTTGAATAGGAAGAATACGTATAATTGATTAGGGTGTATCATAGAAAATAAAAATATATTTTATTTAAATATTTAATATTTGTTGTCCTTGTTAGTAAATTCACATTAAAATATAATAGAAATTTAAATTTTAAAATTTAAATTGGCGCGTACTAAGATAATTTTTGAGTTCAAATATAATGTCCCCATAACAGCAGCTGATTTAATGAGCTGAGTCATAGCCCAAGCCCAATAAGAAAAATCAGTTACAGTTGCAAATTGAATGTCCTAATTAGGATTGTGCAAAATATGGCATAATCTGCAAAAATCGCACTAATCCTCATTAATCAGCACTACTCTATCCGCTAACCGCGATTTAAACTTTAAAATTTATAATTCTCCTTCAAAACTAGGGGTGAGCAGCGGATATACCGATCTTCCAAAACTGACCAAACCGAACCGATCCGCCGCATTTTGGACGTATGAGTGATGATGAGCGGACGGTTGCGGATTGATTTTCTCCAATCCGCCAATCTAGGGAGAGATGGCTTATTTGATATTCCTTTGGCCGCAACCGAACCGCCAAACCGCGAGCACTCCTAGTAATTTATAAGACTTTGTATTTTTAGTTTATTTAAATATTCTGTTTGTGTTTTCAATTAAAAAAGAGTTTAAATATTCTGTTGAAAAAAAGTTTTCAACTTGAATATCTTTTTTGAATTGAAAAAAATAAACGTATTATTTATCTATATTTTTTGGTTTTTAAATCTATCTCTAAAAATAATAAATAGAAAATATAATATATGCTGGTTGGTTTTTATTTTTAAAAATAGATATAGATGTAACAATACAAAGACATACAATCTCTACTATTGCTCTGTTCATAGTTTTGGTGGTTTGAATTGTTTTTATATTTTAAGAATCACAGATTGTAATACTTTATGTGGATGAGGCATGCTGTGATTATAGTATGTGGATGAGGTATGCAGTGATTATGATATTCTAAAGTTTCAAATTTTTTTACTTTGGATGAGGCATGCAGTGATTGTAATATTTTTTAAGTCATTGATTGTAATACTTTCTTCTTCTTTTTTGAGAAGTACATAAGTTGAATTATGTTTGAAAATTTATAAAATTTTAAACCGCCAAACCGATTCGCATCCATTCACCAAACCGCTCAATCCACATCCCTGGATTGCGAACCGGATGCGGATTGATTTTCTCCATCCACCAATCTGCGACGGATGGGATTGGAGGTTTAGTGCCACAACCAATCCGCGCCCACCCCTATTCAAAAACCGTTCCGTTTCGCTGTAGTTAATACATATATATTTTCTAACCTATAATGAAATATCAAAGTAAAAATAAGTGTGAAAGTGATTTAATATGTAAAATTTATTATAAATTAGCAGTTATATATATGAAAAATATTATGCAAAATAATGTTATATATTATGCAAAGGCCTGAGAATTGGTTATAATATTTTTCAATCTGCCAATCAACCCAAAATAGCTCAAACCGCGATTTGTCAATTCGTCAATTCACTAATCTGTCATTCGATTTATAAGTTTACTTTCAAACCACCCGAACCGCACCCACCTTAACAACTGCTGGTATAATGGGCTAGGTAATTTGTGAATGTGCTTATAGTTATGATACTATTTTACAGTCGGACTGGGCCTGAGACAAGAGTTTTTCCACCAGTCCTCAGTCATGTAGGTAAGGGCATTTTCGAAATTAACCCAAACTTCATGGCCATATACACTAGTCGTTCCTACTAAAACACTGTACCTATGAGAAAAATTCAGGAGCTTCTATTTGCACACACTTAATGATTTTATTTTTATTACAATTTTATTCCTAAGTAAAATTACTATTTTGGACATCATACACAATTCAAATAAACAAACGTTCTCATAGCACATCCAGACTCCATATCCACATCATGTTGAAGCTATTAAAGCTGTTGAAGCTCCAAGTCCATTGTAACTACTCCTTCTTCCATACTCAATTCATATTCCATCCTCATCCTTTGAAACCCTTCATTGTTAGCTTCCATTCATTAGTCCACACACTAAACACCCTCATTCTTGATTCGTAACTTTCCATTAGTTTATACACTAAACCTCATCCTCATTCATCATTGTTATGGAAGATTTTTCTTCTGAAAATTCAAATTTTCAAAAAGAAATAAATGTTTATACGAAAGATAGCTAAGGAAATGTGAGTTTTGCAATGTAAAAGTTTTTTTTTTCTTTTTTCCAGCGTCTTTCGGATAACCAAGGTTGAAATATATCAATTTATTCGGTAGTCTACTACCGAAATAATTATGTAATTTCGGAAGTTGTTGTCCGAAATAATTTAAATTTTACAACATTCAACTTCCGAACTGGTAAAAATAATTCGGACAACTACATTCGAATAGTAGCATTTTGTTCGACACTGTACTTTTGAATGAAGTAATTTTTTTTCCCCATTTTATATTCCAAATTTGTAAACTGCATACTAAATTTGCAGTTTCGAATTGCAAATTTGTCTTTATAATGGCATTTCAAATTTGTAATGTTCTATAAAACATGTAGGAATATGTGTCAACTCAAGGAAGTCAGGTTTGCGCGGATAGTGTGTTGGATTACACTACTCAATTCACAACTGAACAGATTCACTCTACGAAAGTATAATGATTGTGTTTTGAATTGCTGAACAAAACATGTAAATATTTGATAATATTTATTTGACTTTGTAGGTATTCAAAAGTAAGGATGAATTGCTCAACTGGGTATGTGAAGTTGGAAAGAGAAATGGTTTGGTCATTGTAATCAAAACATCAGACTATGGTGGAGGAAAAAAAAACCCAGGATGTATCTTGCTTGTGAGAGTAGTGGCCAATATAGAGCGACAAAGAAGTTAAAACATGATGGCAACAATACATCAAGAATAACTGGTACAAAGAAGTGTGGTTGTCCTTTTGATATGAGGGCTCACAGGTTTATCACAAATGATGAATGGACATTGACCGTAGTATGCAGATTGCATAACCATCCACCTGCGGAGCACCTTGAGGGACATTCATATGCGGGGAGGCTGTCAAAGGATGAGAAAACATTGTTAATGGATATGCCAAAGAGTATGGTTAGGCCAAAAGAAATCCTAGTAACCTTGAAACAGCGAGATGCCCTCAATGTAAGCACACTTAAAACCATTTACAATGTACGCCATCGAAACAGGGTGGTACAGAAAGTTGGAAGATCACAGATGCAACACTTATTGGATGAATTGGCCAAGTATAATTACATTGAGCGCCATCGATGTAAAGAGTCCATGATGACTGTAACAGACTTATTTTGGGCACATTCTACCAGTTTGGACTTATTTCGGTCTTTCCCACATATATTAATTATGGATTGCACCTATAAAACCAACAGATATCGTTTTCCTCTTCTTGAAATTATAGGAGCGACATCAACTGAAATGATTTTCTCTGTAGCTTTCGCATACTTACAGTATGAGAGGGCCGATAACTATGCGTGGGTGTTAGTTACATTGCGTGATGTCATGGATGGTTTTGTTTTGCCAGTGATTATTGTCACTGACAGAGAGCTAGCCTTGATGAATGCCATAGAAGATATTCCCGAGTGGCAAACATTTATTATGTCGTTGGCATATCAGTAAGAATGTATTGACCAAATGCAAGAAAATGTTTGAGACACAGCAGAAATGGGAAAGTTCAACCATGAGTGGAACTCTTTAGTTTATTCATCTTTTGAAATTCAATATGATGAGCGTCTTAAATCATTACTTAAGGAATTCAGTAGTTATCCTGAGGTAGTCAACTACGTCATAAAACAAAAGTAACCTATGGTGACGAAAACTAGTGAAGAAAATAAAATTCGTCACTAAATAAAAATAATTCGTGAGGAATTTATAAATTTTGTCACATATAATAAAAAAATAAAAATGATAGGTGACAAAATTTATTTTCATCAATAAATACTTCATTTTAAGTGAGGAAAAATTAAGTTTCGTCACCAAAAATTTTCCCGCTATTTTTTTTGGGTGGCGCCAAAATTTTGGAATTTTTGGTGAGAAAAAAATTTGTCACTAATTATAAAATTATTTGTGAGGAATATATTTTCGTCACCAAAATGTTTTAATATTTTTGATATCTTTTGGTGAGGAAATAATATTGTCACCATTTTTTGTGGGAAATTTTTGATATATTGAGCGGCAATAAAAAAAAATAGGGTATTAATTTTTTTTACCCTTTTTCTGTTTATCATCTCTCTCTCTCTCTCTCTCTCTCTCTCTCTCTCTCTCTCAAAATAGGGTATTAATTTGTCTTACCTCTTGCTCCTCCACCACGCCGATCGCCATCGCCGCCACTAGTAGCCTTGCCGATCGTCGCTGCCACTAGTAGCCTTGCCGGTAACCGCCACATCTTCTTCGCTCGGTGATTTGGTACGTGATTTCTCTTTGCTCTTTTTCTGGTGTCTCTTTCTCTTATTCTCTGTTTTGGTATGGTGACGAAAATTAGTGAAGAAAACAAATTTCGTCACTAAATAAGAATAATCCATGAGGAATTATAAATTTTGTCACGTATAATAAAAAAATAAAAATAATAGGTGACAAAATTTATTTCCGTCAATAAATACTTACTTTTAGATGACAAAAAAAAAAGTTTCGTCACCTAAATTTTTTCCACTAATTTGTTTTGATGGTGCCAAAATTTTGAAACTTTTGGTGAGAATTTTTTTTTTCCAACAATTAAAAAATTATTAATGAGGAATATACGTCACCAATAATCTAATTTTTTTTTGTTAAAAAACTTGATTTTAAATATTTTAAGACCATTTGGTGAGAAATATATTTTCATCACTAATAATTTTTAATATTTGTAGGCCTTTTAGTGAGAAAATTATTTTGTCACTAATTTTGAAAGAAGAATTTTGACATATTAAGCGATAATGAAAAAAATAGTCTATTATTTTTCCCTCCCTTTTTTTTTTTTTATCAGTTTTCCTAGATTATTTTTCCCTTTTTTTTTTTTTTTTGGGATCAGTCTTCGTATCAGTCTCTATCTCTATCTGTCTCTCCTTCTCAAAACAAAACACAACGAATCAGTTTTCCTATCAATCTCTATCTCTCCCCCTCTCCCTCTCAAAACACAAGTGCTGTGTGTTCTTCTCCAACGCCCCTTCAGTGTCTTCTTCTCCAGCGTCATCCCTGTTCTCCTCCTTCAGTGTCGCCACAGACGTCGTATCTCCTTTACTGCTGTGTGTTCTCTTCGATCAGGTATGGGTCCTCTTTCTCTCTCTCCCTCTCTCTCTCTCTCACACTTAATTTCTCTATTTTTCTATCTCTGTTTTCCCTAATTTTCAAAATTAATGTTTTCCATAATTTTCGAAATTAATTTTCGGAATTAATGCTGTATTTTATTCTTTCCAGCAAGGTTTCTCTTCAATAAATTGTGAATATGTAAATTGTAAACTTGGCCATCCTCAACGTCTTTTGCTTGTTTCTGCTACAAACTTGAGAATGAATGTCCTATTGATTATAATTAACAGTTTGAATTTAGTAAAAGCCCTTGACTAAAAGTGAATATTTTGTATGATTTGGATTGTTACCTATTGCAAGACCCCTTTCATCTTCGTGTCGACATAGGTACTTGAGCAATTTTGGCAAGTCTGTGTAACACAAGTTCATCACCAGCAATCAAAGCTTTTATTGTGTTATTATTTCCATGGCCAACCATCGTGTGATTTCAATAAGCTAACTCTATGCTTTTTATAGAATTATGCTCTTTTCAATTGGGAGAGCCTTTAAGCTTAGGAAAGGATGTTGTTCTAGAAGCATTTAATAGGTTTTGGTAAATAATTAAGAAGATTACGATGTAATTTAAGAGTGAGTGTCAGAAGAATAAGATTCTGGAATCCAAACTCACTGGGAGTAGTATACAGGAGGCATACCTCATTAGTAGAGTGATTAAGATTCATTCAACAGGTTACCACTGCCTTGTGTAGGGGTTTTGGCTGTTCTGTAAGAGAGAGAGAGGAGGGAGGGGGGCTTGGTTTAAGGTCTTCATTTGAAGTTGAAATACTAAAACATTGCAAAATATTGCCTTTTTGGATGTGTCACGACCCAAACCCGCCTCTATGGGTTTAGCACCGTAACCGGCCAGTAATCCGAGATTACCGAAGGCCTACTGAACAGTAATACAGTAATACAGAGTGCAAGGGCTGGCAGAAGCCAAAATAGTAAATAAACAATGTCCAATGAGCTGTTGACAGTCTTATGGCCAAAAAGATTTTTCACACATTATCAGAACAGTTAATACCTACATTTACAACTTCAGAACAGGGATCAAGTCCCTATTAACCAGTACAGTGTAGTCTATACAGTTTATACAGTAAACAAACAGTACAGGAGGGGGAACACTAAACAACCCCTAGCCTTGGCTTGGCAGGCTCGGAACCTCGCAGTGAGGCACATAGGTTGGCTTGACAAAACTGGAGTTTACCCCGACGCTTCTAGTTTTGATTCGGTGCCTGTACACCTACATATATATATGAGCAGTGAGCTAAAGCCCAGTGAATAACATAATGCGTAAAGAGGTTTAATGAATGTCCTTACAGTAATGAAAACAGTTTATTAAATCAGTATTTCAGTCTTTCAGTCAATCAGTCATATGTGGTACTCCATTAGCATAACAGTACAGTAAGAGTAGGTCTTAAAGACCGAACATAATGATGGCCATCAATCAGTAACAGTAGTGGTTCCACGAGAGAACGATAGAGATCTCTGTAACAGTAACAGTAAACAGTAGGTGCTAAGGACGCCACGTACAGTTCAGAAATAAAGGACATATATTCATTCAGTAACATATCATTTCATAAACAGTTCAGTCAGTATTCAAAAGATAATCATTTTGAACATATCTTTACACAATTGTTACTCACAGAGTCTGGGCTACAGTGACTAGAGCGTCTCCTCGGAATGCCACCCTATACAGTTAACAGATTGAACACACACTAATTTCACAGTTGGGGAAGGATAATAACTTAATCCCTAAATTTGCCTTGGTGTGTTCTACATCCATATTTTTCTTTAAGATGCCTAAATATGCCCTAGGAATGCCTAGGTTGGAAAGAGGATGCAAAGATGCACTTTTGAACACTTTACAATTTGCTGAAAACAGGGGTTTTGCTCGAACGAGGATTCCTTCGCTCGAGCGGACATGCAGCAAAGAGCTCCGCTCGAGCGTGAATTCCGTCGCTCGAGCGGACTGTGTGCTACATAAAAATACTGGATGCTCAGAATTTATGCTCGATGCTCGCTCGAGCGTGAGACACAGCTCTTCGCTCGAGCGTAGGTCCCTCCGCTTGAGCGTACGCCTGCGCGCACCAAGATTCTGAGAGCTTGCAATTTACGCTCGAGCCACCACTCCATCGCTCGAGCGTAGCTCAGAGTAAATAGTGGTCGCTCGAGCGTAGAATCCTTCGCTCGAACGTAGAAGCCAAATTCTGGAATTTCCAGATTTGCCTCCTAAGCTCAAACCAAGCATTCTACAGCTCTAAACTCGACCTCTTGGGCCCAATTTCTGGAAATCACATCCAAAGTCAATATACAACAAGTTTCGAAGCTCAATTTATGAAATTCAAGCCCAAGGGTGAGTCAATTAAATCCAAATTCAAACCCATTTTCATGGACATGATCTCAAACAAGACATGCATGACTTTAAATCGATTCAAAGCTTCAATACATGCTCTAATGGGCCAATTGTTCCAAAAACAAGTTGAAAACATGGACCATTGCAAAATTATGAACATGCCTGTACCAAATTCCATGTAATCAACCTCAAAATGCAACAATGTAGACATGCATGCATGATCTAGCCTCCAATTTGACATATATGGACCAATTCAAGGCTCAAATCACTAAGGATACAAAACTAGGCATGCACAAGCTTAAACACAACAATGAGAAAGTTAAATTCCTTACCTAGAGCTTCAATTACAAGGTGAGAAGCTAATTTGCAACCTATGTTCCAATTCCTTCAATTACCAAGCAATTTACAAGCACAATTTGAAATGAAATCAACTCCACAAGTTTCTCTCTCTCTATGGTCAGTTGGCTCCATGAAATGGCTGAAGGATTTGTTTTGTTTGAGTGTATAAGGCTCAAAAATGTTATAATAAGGCCCACTCACAATGGCGTTTCCGCAAATTAAGTCCAACTATGCAATTTACTTATTTTAATCTAATTTAATCGTACCAAATAAATTTTCAGATAATTACACCATAAATTCACATTATTTCTACTGATCATGGAACATCAATAATTTTGGATTTCAGCCGCCGATAAGGCCTTCAATTAACAGTTTAAACATAAAAACTGAACAGATAATTAAACAGTCAAACAGTATAAACATGCAATTAAACAGATACAGTCAATCGATTCGGTTTCAGATCTCAGTCAATCAGTCCAGTATTTTAATCAGTTCAATTACTTCTCATAATCAGTCTCAGTTTAGCAGTAATCGGAAATCAATCAGCCATTAATCGGTAAACAGTATGAGGGTTGTTACAGGATGCATACCAGATCACCAATTAAAGCTACAGGTGCTGTTGGGGAATCTTAAGAACTGCACTAGTTGAAGAGAAAGGAGAAATAAATTTGTCTTCATACAAAAATCTATACCATTTAGTGCACATTTTGGTTTGAATGCTATTGTTAATTATTTTTCTTTCTGTGCAATTGGCTGCTGTTGGTGAAAAATTTGGTAATTGTTCACATTACATATTTTGAGTAGGCAAATTAATAGTCGGTTCCCCTGTTAAGAATGCATAATTTTCTGTTCATTGTAAATTTGTGTGATGACTACACTAGAATGAGTATCATTGGTTTCTTCAATTTTTGTTTCTGTTTCACTGATAAGTAACTTACGTCAATTTATCCATCAGTAATTTTGTATACCTTTGATGTTTCTGTTTCAGGAATTTCTGGAAGCACTGATACTGGGAAGAAAAAGGTCCTGCTTTTGAAGGGGAAAGAGAAAGAAATTCCTTATGTAAGCCTTTCCGTTTTTTGCAATTTCCCGTCCCCACAAGAGTCTGAGGCCCTAGGTTCTTTTCATTTCTTTCAACAGCTTTACATAGTAGTGGGATGGTGTTAATTTGATCTATTTATAAGATGTGAATGGTTGATTTTTGACCAATGCAATAAATGGAAATAAAGAAAATATTAGTAGTGGAATATAATGTTGGAAATGGAAATGCAAACAATAACTTGTAAATAGTCGTCCCTTTTGACCCAATCTGACTGCATTAGAATAACTCTGTCTGCATCACAAACTAATGCAGGAACTTCCCTCCCTCTCCACCACTCATTTACTTGCTAATTCTTTGCAGATGAATTATTTTTCCACTTATTTTTTGAATTATATATCCAGCATTTTTTTTGGGCATCCTTTCTGTTACGGGACAATGACATTTAGTCATTTATAGGGAATTCAAGTTGTTTTCAAAGAAGCAGGAACTATGGACATAATTTATATAATTTATTGATTGAGTCTTCAAAACCAGGGGTTAGTATGTTTGGTTAATTTAATTAGCCTATGATTAGCCTATTTTATAATTTAATAAGTTTGTGTTGTACTCTTGAATTATATTGAAAACAAATGAATTATATTGTAATGTTAGCACAATTAGAGCTCTTGTTATATATCACTAGAGAGTTGGTTGCAAATGTGGGATTCTAGCTTTAATTGTAGCAGAATTCTTCATTGGAAGCAGAATGTTAGCTCTTGTTATATATTCATTAGAGAGTTGGTGTTTGAGGTTAGGTTTAGGATGGGTTTGCTGAATCATAAATGCATTTCTACAAGCTGGCATGATGAAGAAACTGTATGTACAAAGTCAAAGTATTGTGTTATCATGTCCAAGAAAGTATCAAACATTCTGGACCCAGATAATGGATTTCTTTATCATGAATTGGTTATCTTCTTGTGTCAGATTCTTCATCATGGCCCATTGACCGAGTCTTCCAAACCAAGGGTTAGTATGTTTGGTTTTAGTATTATGTCAACTATTTCTTGTCTTTGAAATATACCAGTAATTGGTCTGCTGTGCATGCTATTTATGATATGATAATTCATTGTCAAAGCCCAATGCCCGGTATTATTTGTATTGATTTCTAAAGTCAAACTCATGTTTGTCAACTTGGTCATGGTTTGCCATGTACTCCCAAGTTTTCAAAGGGGTTGCAACTAAAAGGAAGAAAGAGCATATTACAAATTATTTCTATTATTTACTCCATTTTGGCATACGTCGTAGTGCATACAAAGATAAGGCCTTATCACGAGTAGCCAGGGTATCTTATTCTACTACCATTATGCCCTATCAAGGACTATAATTTCAATTAGATAAGATTTTATCGTTGTAGTTGAAGTTAAACCTATGTAGTATGTATTTGAAAACAATTATATTGAAGAATGGTTCTGAAAATCGCCACACTAGTATTTATTCTCACTTTTCATTTCTACTTTGTTCTCAAGGACCACTGCATGCTTTACTTTCTTAGCATATAAATGTTGAGTTGATTAGTTTACAATCTTTGATTCCTCAAATCCCATATGAAACATATAAGAGAGTCAACTCTAAGTTGCCCTAAAATGACCCCATGTTTGTATCTAATTCTATATACTAATTCTCATTTATAGCAACATTATAGAGCTTGAAAAATTTATTCGAAAATTAAATGAATTGTGAATGTTAATCATATTAAGGGTTGTTTTGAAAAGTTTATTTTTGATTTTTTATTTATTTATAAGAAAACATATAAAAACGGAAAGAAAAGAGTTGACTATTTTTGTAATATTTTTTTAATTTATTCCCAAAACAGCTTTAAGTTTCATTTTGTATTTGCGATGTACTTCTATAACCTTTTCTTTTACATCAATAAATCTTAATTTTTGCTGAAGAAAATAGGTGAGATTAAGTTTAATTTTACGCTATATACTTTATTTGCTAATTATGTTTTGAATTACGTTTACTAGCTCCCTTTGTGCCCTTAGCATTATGCACCTTCATTTAAAAAGGCACGTTGGATGCCAAACAAAATTAGTGACAAAAAACTGAGATGTGGAGACCTGATTAGTATATATGATATCTTTGAGCTTTGTCTGCTTGAAGTGAATATCTTTTTAATGTTCTGAGATCAATATCTTGCTTTTGGTGTTCTGATATCATATTCCAATTTGTCTTTCATTTGTGTTTCAGTTTGATGCATTTCTCCATGGATTTTCTTATTGATGTATCTGTATATTGTACACTCTCTTTGTACATCTGCAATTTTCATCAAGAAACTTTTATTTTGTTGATTTTTTTTATTTAAAAAAAGTCAATATATTTATAAAATTTAGGGGAGTTTGAGTCTATATGTTTGGGATGATAGATTTTGGCTAAAATAGTCAATAAAAATAAAAAAATATTAAAATAATCAATAAGATAAAATATTATATATTACATATTAATTATTATTTTTCTCTCACAACTCTCGATTTAATGAAAATTGGAATATTACACCCTTAAATTAGCATATCTTGCTTTAACTTCTCTGGACTTCGTATATAGTTGAGTAAAGAGAAAATCAAACAGAGTACTAACTGCAGTAACAGGCCATAAGTACTAAATTATAGTCTCGGGGCATTCATTGGAATTGTCGCATGTGGCTATCAATTCTATTGGCATCGTTCATTTCTTATATGCATAGCTCCTTAAGTACATTATTAAGTTCCTTTGCATAATTTTATCACATTTTGTTTACCGAGTGAAATGTGAGCCAGAATAGTTATTGTTTCCCAATGTATTATTTTTTCAATATCTCAATTTAGTTGATAGATGTGTCAATTCTGGTATTCGGGGCATATATATATTTTTCACGTGCAGTTCAATCATAACATTTTGCATTTGGATATTTGAGTACTTAAATTGACAGCTTTAGAAACTCAATGTGGCATATTGTGGGTTTTCTTTCTGTGTCATGTTATCTGCTTTTTACTCTCAGCTCACTGCTTTATTGGTTAAATTTTCTCTAAATTATGATATTTGTCTTCTTATTGATGGTTATTTTGCTGTGGTTTATGTTTTGGTTATGAATACTTCTTCTGTTTACGCTAAATTGCTTTGGTTATTTTCTCACGTGATTTATGTGTGGTTGTAATTTATATAACTCAGTATAATCATTGGACTTGAACTTTTTTTTAATTAAAATATATATATATATATTTTATATAAAATTTGTCCTATTCACCTAACTTTAATTAACTCGGCATAGTCAGACATGGACAAGAGTTGGATTGCATTAGGTAGCACAGTTGATGGAAGGATAAGTCGGGCATATAATGATGGGGTAATATCATTTCTTCGTTTTGCAATGGCGGTTATCGATCGAGATGGTAAAATTTTGTGCCCTTGTCGAAAGTGTGTGAATGTTGTTCGTCAAAATTTTCAAATTGTTCAAATTCATTTGCTGCAACATGGGATTATTCCAACTTACACTATCTGGCACGTGCATGGGGAACCCCGTGAATCAAATGAGGCTTATCATTGATATACCCGTTGAGGGCAATGAGGTTTTGGGAGGTATTGATGCCTTAGTGGAAGATCGAATAAGAGGGGAATCAACTAATACAACTCAAGAGGAGGAGGTTCGCACTTTTGATAAATTATTGAATGATGCCAAACGTGAGGTGTACCCAGGTTGCACAAATTACACTTTGTTAAAATTTGTCATCGAGATACTTAATATGAAGGTAACAAACCATTGGAGTAATAAGTCAGTTGACATGATGCTAGAGTTTTTAACAAAACTTTTACCGAAGGATAATTTGGTTCCAAAGTCAACTTATGAAGCTAAAAAAATACTACGTGAATTGGGTTTGTCATACGAGCTCATTGATGCTTGTGTAAACGATTGTGTGCTCTTTTGGAAGGGGAATGCAACACTAGATAAATGTCCAAATTGTAAGGCTTCTAGATACAAGACAAATCATGGTAGAGGTAAGAAGATCTCTCGTAAGGTTCTTCGATACTTCCCGTTAACACCGAGATTGAAAAGGTTGTACATGTCGAGGAAGAGAGCCGAGGATATGAAATGGTTCAAGGAAAAACGTCTAGATGACGGTGTATTGAGGCATCCTGCAGATAGTGATGAGTGGAAGGAATTCGATACACAACATCCTGAATTTGCCTTGGAGCCTCGGAATGTGAGGCTAGGGTTGGCTACTGATGGTTTCAACCCTTTCGGAAATATGAATAACTCATATAGTTTGTGGCCTGTCGTACTCATTCCGTACAACTTGCCACCGTGGTTGGCTATGAAGGACCCATTTTTCATGCTGTCATTACTTATTCCTGGTGAATCACAACCAGGAATTGATATTGATGTCTACATGAGACCTTTAGTGGAAGAATTGAATGAATTATGGAAAAATGGTACATTAACCTATGATGCCTCGACTGGTGAGACTTTCTGCATGCGTGCAGCTTTGCTGTGGACGATACATGATTGGCCCGCATTTGGTGACATTTCTGGATGGAGAACAAAGGGTCATTACTCTTGTTACACTTGCAATGATGAACCATATTTTGAATCTTTAAGAAGTAAGACTGCGTACAGTAACCATCAATGCTACTTGCCTGATGACCACCCAGAAAGGCGAAAGAGTAGAGCATATAATGGCAAGCATGAAAAAGGAAGAGATCTTTGGTGATACCGATAGAAAAGATTGAAGAACAATTAGACAGCGTGACGGGTGTCACATATGGAAAGCATCCAAGCAACAGGAAAAGACCTCGTCAGAACCCAAATTGGACAAAGGTAAGCATCTTGTATGAGCTACCGTATTGGAAGAAAAGGAGGCTTCGACACAACATTGATGTCATGCATGTGGAGAAGAACTTTAGTGAAAATGTTTTTAGAACGATGTTGGGAATTGATGGGAAGAACAAGGATACAGATAAGGCACGAATGGATTTAGAAGATATGAATATAAGAAAAGAATTGTGGCTGACAACAAATCCCGATGGATCATATGTGAAGCCTCGAGCCAGCTTCTCATTGACCCCTAAAGAGAGAGAGGGTTTCTTTGAATTCTTGAAATCAGTCAAGTATTCAGATGGGTACGCGGCAAACATTTCGAGATCAGTGAATGCAAAAAATGGTAGATTAACAGGATTGAAAAGCCACGACTGCCATGTACTTATACAACGATTCTTCCTATTGGGATGCGTGGTTACGTAGATAAAGAGATCAGTACAGCACTTTTTGAGTTAGGTAGCTTCTTCCAAGATCTATGCTCAAGGACACTGAAACGAAGTGAAATGGAGAAATTAGAGGAACGTATAGTACTCATACTATGTAAGTTTGAAAAGATCTTTCCTCCAGCCTTCTTCGATGTGATGGTTCATTTGGCCATTCACTTGCCACGTGAGACTATTCTCGGAGGACCTGTGCAATATCGGTGGATGTACCCGATTGAAAGGTAATTTCTAAAATTGTACTTTCAAATGAAAGGTATAGATTATGTTGTGTGCCTAACCATACTCCTAATTGGTTATCTCTTCAAGGTTTCTCGGAGCTTTGAAAAAGTTTGTCACCAATCGAGCTCGACCAGAAGGTTCTATTGCAGAGGCTTACATTGTCAAGGAGTGCATTACTTTTTGCTCAATGTATCTTGAAGGGATTGAAACCGTGCATAATCGAGATGCACGAAATGAAGATTATGGAGTCCGTCGTGAAGGTTTGATAATATTCACCGAAACTGCTCGTCCTATTGGCCAAATCAGAAAGCATGTTGAGATGTCACAGGAACTTCGTGATATTGCTCATTGGTTCTTATTATACAATAGCCCTGAGATAGAGAAGTATCTTCAGTACGTGTTTCTTATAATTATATATATTTTAACAATTTTCATGTTATTAGTCATTAATAATAGTAGTATTTCACACATTAACCAAAACTATTTGAGTAGGGAACACAAGAATTTGTTACAAATTCCCACTGGACAAGATATAACTCAGATACAACAGAAGGAATTTCCGAAGTGGTTCAAAGAATATGTAAGTCATTTTTAATATTCACAATTGCCCAAACACTATTAGGCTTGTATAAAATACAAACATTACTAACATAATTCAAGTGTTGCACATTGCATGTGGATGTAGATAAATAGATTGAGAGTTGATGAGGCACCAGAAGCAACCGAAGAATTGTGGTCATTAGCGAATGGTCCTAATTTGCTAGTGAAAGAGTACTCGGGTTGTATAATCAATGGTGTAAGATTCCATACGAAGGAATTAGACAATCGTCGTAAGAGTCAAAACAGTGGTGTGCTTACCAAAGGGGACTACAAGGGAGAGATGCACGAATTCTACGGTCACTTGTGCAATATTTGGGAATTTGAGTACATGTGTCAAAATAAAGTTGTTTTGTTTCAATGTGAATGGTACAACACCGGTAACACTGGTAGAAGTAGAACAGTACGAGCTGACACATATTGCACAAGCATCGATGTCACAAGCCGATGGTATCAATCTGACCCTTTTATCTTGCCTAGTCAAGCTAAACTAGTGTTCTACCTGAATGACACCAAATGGGGGCAACCTTGGCAAGTCGTGCAACAAGTCCAACATAGAGGTGTGTTTGATGTGCCAGAGGTTGGTGATGGAGAACCACCAGATCAACCAGAATTTAATGATGCATTCCAACAAGAAAACATTAACTCAGTTGTCCCGATCAACATTGAAGATATTATTCGATTTCATAGGGATGATATTGAAGCTGAGGTTATTTCAAATAAAACAAAGAGAGATGGTAGAGATGACGAAGAAGATGAAGAACTTGGCATACTTGATGATGATATGGATCCTGATATGGATTATGATATGTAGTTTTTGTTTTTTTTAGGTTTCTATATGGACATATGTTTTTAATGCATTACATGGTTATGCTATATTTTGTTGCGTCTCTTCAAGTAAAATTATGCTTTATATTTTATGTTTTATATCAATTTATGCTTTGGCCAAAGGGGAGAAACAATGGATCAAACCAGGTTTTCTAGCGAAACAGAAGCGAACAGAGTACGAAATGGAAAGATATAAGACAATCAAGAAGAATAATAAGAAAATGGATGCTCTACAATTGAAGCGTATAGCAGCTTCTTTGATGGGTTCTACTCAGCCCAATCGTGTTAATCAGAAGGGAAAGAACATTAGGGTAGATGATGATGACTACATACCGTCAGATCATGAGGATGACACTGATGCTGAGTCCTTTGAAAGTGTTGACGATGAGGTACTATATGTATGGCCATTCATTTTTTTTATTATGTCACCGATAGCTATATATTTGTTAATGATGCTTTGTTAATACTATCTTTATATTTCCGTATACTTTATTGGATGAATAAGTCATAAAATAAAACTAGAAAATATACATCCTACATACAACAATATGCATACCAAAACAAAGCTAAAGGAAAAAAAAACCTCCTGCACAACCCGTAGGAGTAAGTTAGCTGGAACACAAATGTATAACGAAATAAAACATAATTTGACCATGTTGGAAACACCGTTACTAGGATTAGCGCATGTGTACAGCCTGGCCCTCATAATATCAGTAAAACACATGCCAAACTGATTGATCACCAACTTCACCACAGCATGAACTACCTGCCAGAGGAATTCAGCAAGTCTAGGACTGTTGCTGGAACTGGCGCAAGATTCAGCCTGGTCCACTTGACAACCTCCATAACATCAACTTCAGTGTTCAAACTAGGACTATCCAATAGGGAATTCCATGGAGAATGGCCCCTAGCTGTAGCCAGATTCTCCAGGTTGCCTCTCTCTCAAACTATTTATATGCTCATAGATACTCAACCCACTTTCCATAAGAAGAGGCCAGATTGACAACTTGCAAAGCACACAATTAGGAAAAACCAATTAAAAGATTAGAACTACTGGTAGCTCACAACCACTCAACCACTCAACCACTCAACTTGCCTACAGGTTTTTGAGTGACAACACCCTTTACCTGACCATTTTAAAAATATTCAAAGCAACCACTTGTCAGGACCAGTCTTGGGAAGAAAAGGAGTGGACTGGATCATATTACAAATATCAATAGTGGCCTTGATGAGTTTCTATATACATATCTTTACTTTAACATTTTTATGTATTTATGGTTTATACTTTTGTATTATGTTTTTAGGGCTTACCAATGCCACCAAAACGATTGGCGCAGTTATCTCTTCAACCTTCGCACGAGGCAATTGTTGTTCCAAATGGGGATTTACATGACAATGTGGATACCCAACACTCACAGCCACTTGATGCCGATATGGAGGCTCCGAGGGAGGCAGCCCCCCAATCTAGTGTCGGTAAGATACTGAATTTTACTAAGCTAAAGAAATTCTCTGTTTTAATGTAATTCTATGGTGCAAAAAATTTCAAGCAATTTGTTTCATAGGGTTTGATTTTTTCTTTTCTTTTTAGGCTGTAAAAAGTGCTAGGGTATACCCTAGTTTAACTCTTGTAAGTTATGTTTTGTTCATACATACATACATATTACCTTCTGTCAAAATGTCTACTTATTCACTTGTGTTACAGTTCATAATTAACAATTATTTAATTTTTTAAACTGTCAAGACTGTTCAATTTTAAACTAAAATATCATTTCTAGGTTCTTAGATAGTTGCTTTTAAAGATGTTTTGACATTATTTTGGATGGCTTCTCACATTTGTTTTGACAACCTTTTAAATTTGAATTGTAAACATTTTTTCAAGATTGGCTGATTTGAAAAATTTCAGAGACTTCATGGTTGATGCTTTTCCTTTCTCACGTTGTTTTCTCGTTCTCACAGTTATATTTGTTCTTCCGTTTTCTTGTTTCTTTAATCTTTCCTACCCCTGCAGCTTCTTTGTTCTTCTATGTTACTACCACTTTCTTCCATACTCTTTGTTTGTCTTCAGCATAAGCCCAAAAAATTATGCAATTTGTGGGTAAAGGCCAGTGGTGATGAAGTGTTTTTTTTTTAAATTTTTTTTTAAGGATTTTCTTTGTTTGGTAGCTGAGAAAATGTGAGAAAGAGGGGAAATAGAAAATAAAATAAAATGTTGTCCTTTTGTGCCATCATGCTACTGCGGTTTCTAAGAGAGTGAAAACCTTTCCAATAGTTTCCATTGTGATTAATTGGGTGAAAATATCTGTCTGCCTCTGTCTATGAAGTTGTGGAATTAGTTATTGACGAATCTGAGGACCAAAATTATGATTTCATTTCTTTGCTCATACTAAATTTTTTTAAGGAGAAATTGCTCGACTTTTTACGTGAATTGCTTGTTGGGTTGCTTCGTTTGTGACGAGGATTTACCGGGTGGTAATGACTTAATGCACTTGACGATTTTGCTAACTGAAGAACTGGACCTCGAAATTTTCCGGACTTTAACTTTAATTGTTGCCTTGCCTTTGTTGTACTACACTGTAATACATTTTTCCAAGTTGTAGTATTTGTTTAAATGCTTAAATTTAGAACACTATTGTGATATGCTCAAATTTCATATTTGCTGTGTTGGATCCCAGATGGGAGTAGGCCTGTAAAATCTAGGTTATGCGAAATCTTAGGTCAAATTGTGTAGCCAAGCTTGCGATATTGGTTTAATAGCATAAAGGCTAGGGTATACCCCAGCATAAAGGTCCTCATTGGGGTAATCACAGCCAACCTTGAGCCCAAAAAATTATGCAATTTGTGGGTAAAGAACACTTCATCACCACTGATGGAAGCACCCAAGGTACTGAAATTGTGGTGAGAGTAGCTGAACTACTTACCAAAACACAGAAGGAGACTAGTGCTGTATAGGAGAAACAGAGAAGGAGACTAGTGAATAGAAAGCAATAGCACTGCAGAACAAAGTAGCAGCTGTATAGGAGAGACTAAACAGAAACAAAGAGTATGGAAGAAATTGGCAGTAACAGAGAAGAACGAAAAAGCTGCAGATGTAGGAAAGAATGAAGAAACAAGAAAATGGAATAGCAAATATAACTGTGAAAAAGAGAAAACAACTTGAGAAATGAAAAGCATCAACTTGAGAATAGGGAAGAAAGCTGCAGTTGTACCTGTGTGGCTGCTACTAGTGCTGTTTGTGTAGGGCTTTTATTGGGTTTATTTTCTAGTTTTGCTTGCTTTTTCTCTCTTGAGGGTTGTGCAAGTGTATTTTGTATTATTTTTGGTTAGTCTATTGAATGTTCATAGCCCTTTTTTTCTCATGTGGCAAATGAACATTCTTTTGTGTGGTTTATTTTAGGATGATTCTATTTATAGTTTATTTAGTTTAGTTTATCAGTTTGGTTTTGTTTCTCTTTTATAGCTCCAGTTTTTGTTGTTTGGTTTGCTGTTGTAAGGCCTGGGGAATGCCCCTCGCAGTTATCATTTTATTTTATGACCTACTAAAAAAAAAAATGGTTACTTATATTGCTTTTATGATTTCGCTTTAATTAATTGCTAACCAGTCAATGTTATGTCTTTAAAACAGTGCCTAGTAGACACCCTCGTGGCTTGACATACGGGTTGAAAGTTCAAGCAATGGTTCAAAAAGATGGAAAGCTCAAAGTTCCCATACCACAGCAGTATCATGCGCCAGTGGGGGATCATGTCTCTCAATTAGTCTCCAAAATTGGTGTTGAGGTCCGAACACACTTGCCAGACTTAAGCATTCGCAGGTGGAAACATGTCAACGAAGAAGTTACGGCACCTATGTTTCAGCGTCTAACGGTAAAAGTTTTACATAATTGATTGAATTAATGTAATATAATTAATTATGACTTACAAGATTTGTGGTTGTTGCTAGGATCAATTTGACATGGAAGGTGAATCCTCTAATGGTAGGAAAGCGGTGGCAACAAAGTGTGGACGGAGCTTGAGCAGCCACACCTATAGACTATGAAAAAAATACCCGAACCTTAAAAGTGCTAAGGGAGAGGAGTATGCTAGAAGCCACCCACCGCCTGAATGTGACCTCGAGAAATGGAAAAACTTGATTGACAAGAAGTGGAATGATACCAATTGGCTGGTAAACTTTTCTTATGTTTATCTATTGTTGACAATTACCTTGTCTTCCTAATATATATTTTTCTATTGAAACTTGCTCCTTGTAGAAGCAATCAAATGCTAACATTGACAATAGAAATCAATTGAAGACGAAGCATAGGTGTGGGTCAAAATCTCTCCCAGTTAGGGTACACGAGGCGGTAGGTCTTCTTTAATTTTTTTTCCATTTTTTTTTTTTTAAAGAAGATTCTACCACCATCGTTCTTATTTAACTTACTAGTTGAACAAAAAAAATCAGACAATTGCAAATGGGGGCCAACTGCCAGAGTTGCCATGTGTTTACAAATCTACACACTTTAATGATGTCACAAAGCAGTGGATTTCTCCGGAGTGCGAAAAGAATTATGTATGTATATTTACCTTTTGTATTAGGATGATTGCAATTTTAATTGTATCTTTATTCATTTTTTTTTTTAAATGACAGGATACTATGATAAAGATCCAAGCTGAACATTACTCCCAACCTGGTGTGGTTCCAATTACTCCGGAGGAGCTATCTGTGAAGGTGCTGAAGCCAAGGTCGGGATATGTTAAAGGACTTGGGTTGAGGCGTTCCTTCTCTGTCAGGACTACCAGTGCTTCGACTAACAGTGACTATGTGAGGCGTCTAGAGATGGAAATACAAGAGCAAAAGGAGGAAATTCAGTCACATAAAGAGGAAATTACAGCACATAAACATGAAATTCAAGTACAAAAAGAGAAAATTCAAGCACAAAATAAAGAGATAGGGAAGATGAATAGGCCGATTGACGAGCATTTTGAGATCACATTAAGCATCATGGAGTTTCTTAAGAAGCAAGGTTTCAAAGGACAATTTAGAGGATGAGGTATCCCATGAACTCGTACATCGCCTTTTTGGTAAGTCTAGCTTGTTTTATCATTTTATTTTTCTCATGTTGGTTAGTATATACTAGTTAAAGTACAGCAGTTTGACTACTTATTAACTAAGATTTAACAAGTTTGAAGATGTATTTAATGAAAATAGATTCATTATCAAAATGCTTACTTAGCATGACCCTAGTTAAAATACACACTAACCAAAGTAGAGACAAAACTATGTGTTTACTTTTTTGTGTATTTTTGCTAGGTAGTGTTGGGAGTTGCTCTAAGTTAGTGATGTGATTAATAATGGGTGTCTCTCTTATTGAGTTTTTCACAGTAGTAGAAATGAATGAACATTTATTGAGTCTCAGGCAGTGGGTTGGTTAGGTTTGTATATCACTTTATGATTCCTGCTGTTTTTTATTTGCTTTAATTATTCTTTTGGATTGTATTGATTTTTTGAACACCATGAAACATCACTTGAACTCATTAAAAACACGTAACCAGAAGTACTCTTTCTGTCTTCAATATCTCTGACATAGTCGCTATCCGTAAACGCCAACAACTCACCAACTCCTCCTTTCTTATAATGAATTCCATAGTTCACAGTCCTTTTTAAGTATCGAAGTGCTCTCTTAGCTGCTTGTAGATGAATTTCCATTGGTTTTGCCATATATCTACTTATGAGACAAGTATCAAATGTTCATCATGACTCACCTACAATTGAAGACAAGATTAAATACTGTTGTTGCAATTGCAACAGGAAATTGAAGGAGAAGAGGCACAAAAGGCCAAATATTGAAATAAGCAAATCCATAAACCAATCTGCCACGATCCTGAACATCCAGTTGAACAATGAGCTGGATAATCTTCAAATCACATGATAACAAAGGATAATTTTACCTTCCTCTAATAAGTACAAGATGAGATTTACAATAAATGAAGCAAATAAAAACATGATACAAACTTACAAGATGATTCGATGGCTTATCTAGTAGTAGAATATGAGGCTTTTTGAAAGTTATCTTTGCAAATGCAACTTTGCTTTTCTAATCACCTGACAGTATGCAGAGCAGTTTATAATACATGCAGAGAAATCTTCAATAAAGAAGGCTATAGGTTATGAGTCATTACACAAGCTAAATCCAGTAGGCTTTTGAACTGTAATATAGATAGTTTTGATCTTTATTCATATATACATGTTAGTTTCGAAATTATGCTTTGTTTACTTTTAAGTAACCAGATTATGTCCTCACTTTTGAACAAGGGAGATCTAAAAGGTGTAGTTACTTTTCCTAATCTTCGTAGTTAGGTACCTTTCTAGCTAGTGCTTTTTATTTGATTAAATTAAATGGAAAAAAAATCAAGGTTATCAGTATTGGTTTTACGTCTTAAAATCCCTAACTGTGACCAAGTCTATTCCTTGACTAAAATGAACAAATTCATTACCTCTTGGCATATCTCTACCCCTTATCCAAAATTCTTGAAACAAATTCCCCCAACCCCCCTTCCAAAAATAGAAATTATATCAACTTAGCAGTACAAATGGGAGAAAGTTTTGGTGAGATACATTAAACTACCCACCAGCTGCTTGTAATACGTCTCATCAACTAAGTCTCCATTTCCGTCTGCTTATTTTGAAACCTGGAACAGAAAGTTTTGGTGTTGCTTCCTATTGCTTCCATCTTGGTGACCAGAAATTTTTCATTACAAAAAAACCATCTTCTAGTGCTAGTTTTTTAGGTAAATGAGATGGTAACGGGTGGGGACTGGAACAAGATTAAGCTTGTAAACACGTAGACTAGTGTTTGCTGTCAATCCCAATCAACCCAGCTCTACTTGACTAAGCTCTTTGCTTTACTTTTTCCGGGTCAAAAATTTTCAGTTGAAGCAAATGGTGTAGTTAAGAATGCCTCAGCAAAGGCCAGCAAACATAAATCTAGGAATTAAACTTGCCAATTTGTTTGTATTTTACACTAGATTGGGTTAGTAAAGATTTTTGGCTCATAAATTAAGATTGAGAAGCAAAACAGAAATTGAACTCAGCTGGGACCGAGTTGAATAATGCGATAAGTAATCCTTTCTTTGGAGTTCTCTAATCCCAACTTTTTGTTGAAAATGCATACACTGTAAACATGAGGTTTGTTTTTCAATTTTCATATAAGTTTTAGTTGAAATGCATCCATCATTGTCAACTTTGTTGTAATGACTAGGACTGAGGGGTTTGTTTTACTTTATACATGGATGCAAATTGGCATAAATAAGAAGGCATTGAGGGGCTTCAATGGTACAACCCAAAAGTCTTACAAGGTTCTTGTGTTGTCTTACAAGGTTCTTGTGTTGAATTCCACCGATCAAATTTACCTCATTGAAGAAGTCATCGGCCCATTGTCGTGAATCAAATGTACCTCAATGCTACGTTATATTTTGGAGCTATTATATATATTCTGCCATTAGTGATAGTGATATATGGTATTCTTGCGATCTTTTGTCATCTTATGTTATCCGTGTTGTTATCATCAAGGATCACCTCAACTCTTTGAAGTTTTGAATTGTTATATGCATTTCTACTAAATTGGTTTATAAAATAAAATTATTTATATATGAGTTTAGATGCAATTGATAATATATTAATGTTTGCCTTGTTTATTTTTTTGCAGATTGGTTTTGATGACGTTCGGAAGCATACTTGCAAATGAAGATCAACTGTCGAATTTTTTTTCCTAAACTGATGCTTAGTTGTAGCTGCAAATCAAGATTGAGTGTTGATTTTTTTTTTGTGGACTCCACGTTAGTTCATTTTGGGATTTGCTTTGATGGTTTTTTTGTGATACTTAATGGATTATTATTAAAGTTATTTGATGGATATATTTTGATTTATAATATACATTGTTTAGTGAATTTTTTTGTGGAGTGATGTATAATAGCTATTAGATTTCTTAGTACAATTAAAAGGCTATTGGGATATGAGCAGAGATATTTGTGAAATAATAATTTAAATTGAATATTAAATATGGAACAAATTTAGTGACGAATTTGTTTCGTCATTTGTACTTATTATTATGACAAAGTGATTATTCGTCACTAATAAACTTTTTTTGTGACAAAATTTACTGCAGTTTATATATAAAAGTTTTTATTTATTTTGTTGTTTGGTGACTAAAAATTTCGTCACGTATATATATATATATATATATTTCGTCACACCCATGTATGACTTTTGAAGACAAAAAATTTCGTCACCTTTACATCTTATTGTGACGAAATTATTTCCTCATCAATAATCAACATGCGTGACAAATTTATTCGTCAACTAAAGTTATAAATATGGTACTGAATAACTATTTGGTGATGAAAATGATAATTTTTTGCGACAAAATGTTGTTTTATTGGTGACAAAAAATTATGACTTTTGAAGACGAAAAATTTCATCATCTTTACATCTTATTGTAACGAAATTATTTCCTCATCAATGATCAACATGCATGACAAATTTATTCGTCAACTAAAGTTATAAATATGGTACTGAATAACTATTTGGTGACAAAAATGAGAATTTTTGGCGACAAAATGTTGTTTTATTGGTGACAAAAAATTTCGTCGTTGAAGTAATTTCATTGGTGACGAAATTATTTTTCGTCACGGTGGTTTTTAGTGACAAACATTCAATGACGAAACCGGTGACGAAAATATTTCCTCACAAATATCTATAGTGACGAAATTAGCTCTTTGAAGACAAAAAATTTCGTCATTCAAGACCCAACTTGTTGTAGTGTGGATACTTGGTTGGTTCCTTACAAGGAGAAATTTGTGATGGCATGGACAGGCACGTGTAATTGTGGCAATGTTATAACCAACCGGTAAGATTACTTTTGTTCAATAAGTTATTAATAAGTGCCACGTACTTGATTTTTATTTAACTTACATTGAATTGAACAGGGCTGAGAGTGCACATGCAAAACTTAAAAGACAATTGGGTTCATGTCAAGTCTTATTTTAGGCATCATTTGAGAAAATACACAGTCTGCTTGAGTTGCAACACACTGATATCAAGGCTTCATTTGAGAAAAGTCTAACTGTTGTGCAACATCAATTCAAACCTTCTTAGTTTAGGGAGCTATGGGGTAATGTGTCTATCTCTGCATTGGAGTATTTGCTTGTAGAGAGTAAGAGAGCCAATTCTATTGGTATTGATGCTGAAGCTTGTAGATGTGTCCTTCGCAACACTCACAGTTTACCTTGTGCCCATGAGATTGCTGCCTACATCAAACAAGATTGTCCTATACCACTTGCTACCATACACTCACAGTGGAGGTAACGTCATATCTCCATATGCAACAAAGAAGAGGAAACGAAGGTGACTTGTCATGCAAAAGTAGAGTTGTTTGTGAAAAAGTTCAATGAAAGTGATAGAACCATGCGGTTGGAGCTTTTGAAGAAGTTGAAAGAGATTGTATGTCCGGGAAGCACTTTTCTTGTTGAGCCGAAGGTGAAGCCCAAAACACGTCCTTGGGATCATAAGAAGATCAATGTTTCTACCCGTCGTGACCCGTGTGCATTTGAGTTTGTGCAATTTGGACATGATTCCTTATCACCTAGGGACACTCAAATCACTACATTAGCTTCTACTCTGGAAACCAAGAAGAAGCGACCTATTAAGGGAAAGGAGAAGGTGAATGCGAAGGGGAAGATGTACATTACCAAAATAGTAAAACCTAGTGCATATGTTGATACTTTCCCTTCTGGGTTGAAACCATACATTAAGTTTGCCAAGAATGTAGCTGCAGATAGGAATTGTGGTTTCAGGGCTATAGCTGCTTCAATTGGTCATACAGAAGATGATTGGGCTCAGGTTAGGCGTGATCTTTTGGGTGAGCTACACATACATAGAGAGGAATACATTACACTTTATAGGTCCTACAAAAGGTTTGAAGAATTGACAAGCATATTGTCATACTTTGAAGACAGTCCTGACTACTCACATTGGATAACTATGCCAGACATGGGGCATCTTGTTGCATCGTGCTACAATCTTGTGTTATACCACTTGTCATTACAACAATGTCTTACCTTTTTACCTCTTAGAATAGGGCCAGTACCTTAACTTGATAGATGTGAGATTGCTATTGGGTTTGTTAATGGAAATCATTTCGTCCAGGTATAAAAGAAACTTATCAATTTGTGCATGTACAGGAAGTTATGAGGTATGACCACTAACTCAAGTGACATTTGGTGTAGGGTTTTTTGCAGCCAGGCCATCTAGTTCCTCCTATAGCCACTAATTGGTGAAAATTCCGTCACCCTTGCGCTGTCGACTGGGATGATGCATATGTGCGCCACATTCAGCATTTCAAGGACATCATTCATGATATTGTAGCTACTTGAGAGACATTTGATATTGTTGATGTCGAATGACACATGTATGCATTTGACAATGTTAGAATTATGGAAGAAATTAATGGATGTGTTTTTTGACGTTGATGTGTTCTGTGGCATGGATTGAATGTTATCGACCATTGTTACCATTCCATTCTAATAACAAAATATCATTTACAAAACCATCGACCATTGTTACCATTCCATTCTAATAACAAAATATCATTTACAAAACCATCGACCATTGTTACCATTCCATTCTAATAATAAAATGTCATTTACAATGTCATCAACCATTGTTACCATTCCATTCTAATAATAAAATATCTTTTATAATGACATTAAAAGATGTGTACAACAGTGTCATCTTGCAAAAAAACACCATAAAAAATTCATCAACTGACAAATAACATGTCACGAATTAGCTGTATGTCTATGATTAGGCCTACGACTGTATGTCAATGTCGGAGATGAAAACCGACCTCCAGTACAACTAGGTCCAGCAGAACTAGGTCCAGCTTCGTCAATGTGCTAACCTTCAAGGACATGCTCCATAGCCTCGATAGCCTTGTAAAGTCGATAAGGATGTCAAATCCCGTTCTCATAACCAACCTGAATGATAGGATGTGCAATCCTAAGTGCATGTGCAATACGCTGTATTTGAAAAGAATATCACATTTTAGGGAACATATCAGAAAAGCAAAAGTAAGTTACAAATGCATAAAAGAGGATAATGTATTACATCGACATGTTGGTTGAAATCTTGATGTTCATGGATACGTGGTTCATCAGTGTGCTCAACATATAGGTGCATGATATTCTTATACCAATCCATGTAACCCGGTATACATTCCCAAGGCTAACGAACTGGTGTGCTCCTCTGCTGCTCAGATAACACGTGGTTATCCCAAGCCTCTAGATCCTATCCAAGTATCTATACATGATTGTATATCGTGTAGATATGTTGCCTCGAATACCACGAATGGGAGCTAGCGGTGCATTTGGGATGGTCTGAACCCTACCAAACTGCCTCAGAACTCTATCTGGATGATAGGGTTCGACCACGTCTAAGCACTTCAAGCATCCATGGTAGAACGTAACCGGGTTACATGGATGCCGATCTCTGCAACTATGGTATGGATCCCAAATAACCTATAAACGTAAAGTGTTTTTGAATTAAAGTATATAAAGGGTAACATAAATGGAAAGTGTTAAAATTATTGATGGATGAGTAAACTTACATCAGTCGCTACCAAACTGTCAAGCTCCGCTTGAAAAGATTTGAAATGATCAATGGAGGAACCCGCCTCTTTCCTAGATGTCCACTGGTGCACGTGTGGTATGTTTTCATTGTAGCCCATGTTCTGGTGAGGTCGGAATGCTCGGAAGTGCTCATAAATCCACGCCTCCAAAAAAGTCATATAACCACCCACCTACTTAACATCGGACTGGCTAACATACCCCAACTGTCTGTATAAAAATGCTAAAGCAGCAGCACCCCAAGCGTAACTATGAATGAATCCCAAATCCATCAATAAGTCAAGGTAAACAACAGGAACCCTGCTGCCACTCTTGTCATTGAAGAGCGTACATCTCAACAGAAACAACAAATAAACTCTAGCAGCGCATTGTATGGCCTCTTTTGGGTCTGAATCTGTGACACCAGCAAACTGACTTCGCAACCACTCAAGCCTGACTGAATTCCCACCAGCAGTAGAAACCTCGTTATGTGCTACACGTTCAGTAATTCCCAAGCCAAAAACTAGTAGTGTAACTCCATGAAGATCCATCACATCTGGTACGCGAACTGATCTGTTTACAATGGGAAGGCAAAGAATAGTGCCAACATCATCTAAGGTCAAGGTCATCTCACCAACTATCATATGAAATGTGTTTATCTCAGGTTGCCATCTCTCAACAAAACTGGAGATTAGAAGCTTGTTAACGAACCGATAAGTGCAATGAGCTAACTGTGACAACCCAAACCGCTCAATAATGGCTTTGAATCTGGTGTTGTTGTCTATTGACCACTATGGCCATGCAAGGATCTTCGAAGAGTGATTATAACACTTTAGGAGCCCTCGTTCCTCTAAAACAAATGAATATCTCATTAGAAACTACCATATAACACCAAAAAAAAAAAAAAAATCATATACAAATGAATTTCACTTCTACTCAAGAATGTTTATCTCTCCCTGTCAAACAGCTGCAGCGACATGACTATTGAAACTTCGCAGTATTGATGGATCAGTCGGTCCACCTGGAAAAGCATGAGTAAGGTCCTCTTCCTGGACAGTAGGAGAATCGAGTAAAGGGACATCCTCCACAGCAATGTCAGGCATATCATCACTTTCAACTCGTCTTTGGCTTCGGCTCCGACTTCGATTGGCACTAGGGATATCATATTCTACCGGAACTGGATCATGACCTCGACCCCGACCTCGTCCTCACCCACGCCCTCGTCCCCGTTCATGGTCAACATCCAATTTACGACATTGTCTATTTGAAGCAGTAGGTGGGACACGTTGTTGACATTTAGGATCCATATTATCTGCAAAAATTAATATACTTTATGAGTATACAATTGTAAAAAGAATATACAAAAGAGGGGGGGAAAAAAAAAGAACAAAACCGTTCGGAAGTTAAAAACCGCAAATGTCCATTATGTTCGAAAGTTGAAATTCGAAAAAACACATTCATTTCGAAAGTTGAATATTGTCTGAATTAAACATATTCAGAAGTTGAATGTCGAAATAATGAAAAAAATTCAAACTTCTACTGTTGAATTAAATGATAATTTTCAAAATTTTACTTCCGAACAAGTTGTTTATTTTTACATAACCAATTCCAAATGAGGAATAGATTGCTCATTTCGGTGGGTTATGCGTTTGTTCGTTCGTTTGTTCGTTTCGAAAATAGTAAAAGCAAACCCTACATTACAAGTGAAATAGGAATGAGGATTGAAATAAGTAAACTAACCTAAGTTCTCCAAATGTGAAGAATTCCTTCAATGGTTCAATGAGATTCTTCATTGCTTCAATGAGATGTCTTCAATAAGCTTTTGGGAACGAAAGGTGTGAGAGATGGACTTGTGTGAGAGACGTGTGTGAGAGATTAACGTGTGTGAGAGATGCAGCTTCAATGGGTGTGTATTTGCACCGTTCAAAGAGCTGGGTTTGGGATCTAGGTGTGTGTGTGTATGAGGGTAGATGTGGAATAAAATGTGTGTACAGTGAGTAAAATAAATTGGGATTAATTTTTTAGGTGTGTGTAGTGAGAAGGATGTGCAAAGAGTGGAAATGAAAGTGCAAATAGAAGCTCCCGAAAAATTCTATATCCATATACTTAAGGACAATTTGGGAATCTAATTAAAAGTTAATTTTAATTTATTTTAAGTTATGTTATTTCTCACATTTTTATATATATAAAATGATAAAAAAGTAAAAAACTCAGCTTTTAACCAACTTCTCAAATCACCCCTTAATTATCTTAGTATACATCTTTTTTCAGTACACACATTTATTAATTTGATTATTAATTAATTTTCTTAACTATTTAATGAAAGTTATAATTATACCCTCCACTTATAATTATTGTACATACACCACTCAATCCTCATTTCCACACTTGTTGAGTGACCATGTTTTCAGATTTGTAGACTTATTGTAGACTCATGTGAAAACCATTCAATATCACAGTTTGAAGTGAAGTGAAATGAATATAAAGTCCTCCATTGAATACCACAATTGAAGACCCTATTAAACCTCCATTGAAAACACTATTGAAAATCCTTCAAAATATTGTTGACGATGAGGTGTATTTTCATTTTGTTATTGCATTTACCATTTCAGATCCTTGTGCACTCCATTGTCATTAAACCCTTGATTTTATTTATTTTTTTATAATGTTTTTCAGTTTGGGGATTTCGGCACTGATTTTTTGAAATTATACATTTAATTCGGAACTTAATTTTCAAATAAAAGTGAATAGTTTGGCAAATTTGTTTCGAAAAAAATAAAAATAAAATTCTGCAGTTGATCTCTAAATATAATGAAATAATTCGACAATTGATGTCTGAATATAATGAAATAATTTAGCATTGGTTGTCTGACTGAAAATTGCAAAAGAAAAAAAATTACTGCACGAAAAAACTAACATTTTCATCACTGGTTTTGCTATCACCAAACATATTTTTTCGTGAGTTTGAATTTCTATTAGTTTGCAACTCTTCCATAACAAAATCAAGCAAAAATTGTGAAACTAATAAGAAAATGATATAAATATCACGACAATGCTACGTAGCTCAAATTTTATGGCTCAAAAGTGGCTCAAATGGCCAAAACGACGTCGTTTTGAGTACAGAACAACATAAAAATGGCCAAAACGACGTCGTTTTGGCCATTTGAGCCACTTTTGAGCCACAAAATTTGAGTTACGAGACATTTTCCTAAATATAAATAGAAAAATGATTGAGGCCTCAAATTTTTTGGCTCAAATTTGGCTCGAATTTGTTTTTTTTTTTTTTTGCTGGGTTGATGCTTTGCTTGTTATTATTATTATTATTTTTTTGCAATGTATTAGCCCAAAAAAAAATGAAAAAAAAAAAAAAAAAAAATTGCATTCGAGGCAATTTCGAACCTCATTTTCGAGGCTTCAATCACAGCCGATATAAATAATAGAGTATAGACGTAGAGATTAAAGCAATATGAGAGTTGTTATGAGAATATTACTTTGCAAGTAATAGAAGAGTATAGAGTGTACAGTAAACAAATAACAATAATGAAAAAAATATGATTTAGTTTTTTTTTTTTTCAAAAGGTTTGAAATTTTTTAATTTTTAAAAAATGTGTAGCTGAAATATTTTTGTATAATATTATTTGTGTTAATAGGTATCTATTATGATCGTCTTTATTTAAAATATAATTATTTAACACATTTATTATACAAGTAATAAATATCTAAAATTATATAAATAATATTATGTCATTTATTAATATATTAATATATATTAATTGACGTAACATTATTATTCCATAGGTAAAAGATATGAAAATAAAATAGAATTTCTCAACCCATGAAGGTTGGTGGTCTCGAGACTGGCAGAGTGGAAAGTTCCTCTGCTCTCTCTCTCTCTCTCTCTCTCTCTATCTAGGGCTTATATATATATATATATATATTTACACTTTACATGAATCTGTATTTATAATAAAAGTCTCGACTTTGAAGAAATCTTTGTAATTTAAAGCAAAATTATCGATCTTTCCTTACAATCGAAGCGAAAATGGACTCTGATTCGTGGACTACGCGTCTCTTAGCTGCCTCCAGGCGATATCAATCTCGATCTGGTCAGTCTCAGTGCTACTCACGTTCTGTTTGTTTCCCGGGAAAAATCTTATGATAAAGAAAACGAACTTGGGGATATTCAGATTTCCAGCTCGAAGCTGTTGTGAAAATTAATCTTTGTTAAAATTTCTTTTGTGGGATTCAAATGGGGGGTTTGGTTTTTTTTCTTTTCTCAGAATTCGTGAAATTGGTTTTGATTGTAGTGCAGCTCACGGAGGAGGTGATGTTGATGGTGATGATGAGTCGCGGCCGGAGTTTCTTTGCCCGTTCTGTGCCGAGGAATTCGACGTTGTCGGACTTTGCTGCCATATCGATGAAGCCCATCCTGTTGAAGCTAAGAATGGGGTAATCATTTTTTTTAAATTTTGTAACTGAAAAAAAAATAAAAATGAAACCCTACTAAATTCTATGGGGATTGATGCTTTAAAGCTGTTTGCTTTATCCATTTTTTTTTTTTTTTTTTAAGAGTGATAATGTGTTCATTGAGGGCAAGTGTTATTTTTTCTTATTTTTTACTGATTTTAGTTTGGATTTTCTTTTATTCATTTACATGTGAATTCCTGTTGTTTCTTTAGCAAAGCATATACGCAAACTTATACCTTATCTTTTTGTTCAACTATGACATGTTTCCTTTATAATTATTATCATATAGTCTTTTGTTGAGTGACATTTTGATTTGAGAAATTATTTAGTTATTGTCTCTGAAAAAGATGGCTTTGCAAGAATGAGTTACAGAAGTCGGCATCTGGGTTTTCCTGTTTACTTGACGGAACCGTAGTTTAATATTTTTTGGTATCTAGATGAATTCCCCAGAGTGAGGGCCGCCAATTACATTGTGGGGACAACCCCCCAAAGATTGAGGTTTCCACACAACAATGTTTATTTGTCCCTTTGGAATGCATTTTCACCGGTGAACCGGAGTTGATGCATATCTTTCTGTTGGAAGACATATAGATAACCAAAGGAATGTTTACAGTATCACTAGTCTGTTGCCGAACCAAACCCCCAGCTAACCTTTTTTTCTTGAGCACCTCATTCAAAAACCTCTTACCCTTAAACAACGGGAGTTATGTCAGACGTGTGCATATATGCATCTATACGGAAAATGCATTTGGGCTATGTATAAGCAAGATTCAACAGATATGCATTATCTTTTAATAGTTACTGCAAAAAGTATCAGTTACCAACTGCAGAACCACAATAAAGGTTTTGTTGTATAGACTGTTATTCATTTACCATTTTTGCTATTTACTAAAAAGTGATTTGTGCTTGCTGAGCTGCACAAATTGTATGTTTCCACTGTTATGCTAATTAAATTGTTTATATATGCAGGTATGCCCAGTTTGTGCAAAAAGAGTGGGGATGGATTTGGTTGGCCATATGACAATGCAACATGGAAGTCTTTTAAAGATATCCTTTTTGTTCAAGTTGTCTAAAGTTATAAGTTAGTTCCTTTCTATGTTGCAGTTATGGTTTTGGTTTTGATTTGGTGGAATGCCCTAGTGCTTGTGGGGATGCCTTGCAAAACATGAGCTCAAAGTCTGTGTGTAGATACCATAATTGAACTAATAACCGACTTGGTTTTATTGATAATGGTTAGACTGTATTTTGTCTCAACAGAAAACCACCCGGTATAGGGTTTTAGAAATTGTTGTTTCATCATACAACTGAGTACTGACTAAAAAAATTTCCTGAGCCCGATTAGGAAACATGTTTACAAACAATTTTGTCTAGCTGTCTCGGGATTCTGCCTATTCACCGGATTTTGCCAGTTTGCCGTCTGTATTTATTTCCTAGAAGAATTAAACCACGTGTCTGCTTACTCCGTGGTGTGCTTGGAGTCTTTGTTATCGCAGATTCTTTTTACTAGTGCTATTGTAACTTTAATTGGTTGACTTTCCTTTAGAAGTTTATTTTATACAAAAAAGTAGCCCCGTGTTTTCCTTACCATAGGAAACGGATTTTAATCAGGTGCATCGTGCATCTTCATTATCCCAGATTCGTTCTCTTTAAGGCTTTCCATGTATATTTCTGTTTTGTTTTTTGTTTTTTGTCTGTCTCAGTTTCTTTAAATGATTTCATGAAGATTTATGCTGTTCCTTGACTAGAAGTTACGTGCAGCGCAAGAGGAGATTCCGTAAAGGTGGATCTAATTTGACATTTTCTACATTGAGAAAAGAACTGCGCGAAAGAAATATACAATCTCTTCTTGGGGGATCTCAGTCCTTGGTTTCATCCTCCGGTACAGAACCTGATCCATTGTTGTCTTCATTTATGTACAATCTTCCTGTGGTCAATGAGCCTGTAAGAGTAAAACCCAAATCTTCAGTGGAAGCAAGCTCGGTGAAGGAAAGCTCTATTGAGGATTCCTCTAAAAGGTTTGAGAATTGGCATTGATCATCGATTATTATGTTGTTCTTGTTTGTTGATTTATTAGAAATAGATGTGAAAACTTGAACTTGTAGTAATAAAGAGTTGGCCATGAATTGAAAGAAAGTAATTTGAGGAAGTGGATGCTTATTCATGTTAAAATAACCTATCTCCCTCTCTCCTGTGCAACTCACACACAATCATTCTCCCCCTCTCCCACAATAATTCAGTAGGCCTGAATTCTTATATTAGAGGATGCTAAGTGTGATGCATATTATTATTACCTTGTTTGTTTTAACAAGTTTTAGCAGACCACATGGAGTCAAAAGTTTATAACAAAACAAAATTCCTTATTCTGAATTCTGTGTATCACCATAGTTCAAAAGATTTGAATGTAGTTCCATTTTTTTGGCATATTCTAATGCCAAAATGAAGCTGGTTTGACTTCAATTCTGAGAGGCACCATTGAATTTTGAAAAAACCAAAAAATGCAGTGTGTCCCGAAACTAATAGCAATTTATGTCCATTCAATATACCTATTGATCAAATCTTTTTTGACAAACATGTAGTATATATTCAAATAGTCTCTACTGTTCTTATTTTTATCCTTTTATTCGCTAATTTATTTTGTTTGAAGCTTTACAACAAACACACACGCCCACCCTTTCTTTCTTGTAGTTATTGGTAGCAGAGAAGTGCCATTATGTTTGATGTACATGGTTTTGTATACAAATAATAGAAGAATCTGATGCCAATTTACTACTTACAGAAAAATCCAACGAACTCCATTGTCAGACAAGGATCAAGAAGAGAGGGCTAGGAAGTGTGAGTTTGTCCAAGGGCTGCTGCTGTCCACTTTTCTGGATGACAATTTATGAGTTTCAGGGAGTTTTGTAGCTCTGATGATGCTAATATATGTCATTACTGGAACTGTAGTTGAGGGAAGAAGAGAATGCTCTTAAACATTTGTTGGTGGAAGTAGTTGAGACACAGGAACATTATTGCATTCCCAGTTGTATGTAAAACGTATGTTTATATTGAAAAGTGGAACTGCTTTATTTTCCCAGATCATGTTATTGCAAATCTACCTGCACCAGTTTTTCTTTTCTTTTTGGATTTTGTTTTTTTTTCTTTTCTTCTCCAGATAATTTGAAAGCAAGTCTCATCTGAATGTGCTGCATGGTAGAATCATTTCAAGCCAGGATATTTTGTATACAGAACAACACGAGAATGTAAACAGGTTGAGTCGAGTCAAGTAAAGTAATGAATTGTTTAATAAACTTGATTTGAAAATATAACTTAAAAAAAATGTTGCCAAGCATACTTCTTTGGTTTTTGAGCTGATTTTTACTTCAGTTTCAATTGAACTAATCAAGCTAGATTTTATATAATTTTATAGTATATAACATAATTTTTTTGGTTTAAATAAAACTTTAACGAACTGAACATAAGTCAAGCTTCCTGAGAGTCCTAATATTTGGTTCTAACATTTGTAGATGGCCCCAACAAGAGCTCAAGTTAAAAACATTTGTGTAACTGATTTAAGAATCAACTAACTACAATCCGATTCCCTTGACGCATTAGTGGATAAATTTTGAAGTGACGTTTTAAAAATCTCAACATTCCTAAGTATATAATAGTGGGTCACGGCATTAGCAATTTCTACACCAGAGGATGCAACAATAAATGAGAAATTGCATTATCCAAAGAGATATAAGTGTGGGGGGCAAGTAGCCACTGCACTTGAACAAAGATTCAATTAGTAATTTTTAGACTCAAGATGGACTGCAAATCAAATTATATCATAACCACTAGGAGAAGAAACTTCTACTACACCAAAACGCTGTTGTTAAAATTATTCTAAAATATATTTAGCACATTGGCTAACATACTAAAATATACAAATATCATGCAACTTCTCATGTCATTATATAACTGCATCGGTCTGGTTCACCAACATATTTTCTTTGGCCATCAACATTTTAAAAGCAAAACCTTAAAATGCAACTCAAATATAGTATATGCTAGAGTATTTAGCACATGGGCGAATTGTTCAGCTTGCATTTTCCAAGAAAGTTTTTCACTAAAAAGATTCTTCCTCTCATCGCCAGTTTGAGTTGTGGGACACAAAGAACCTGTAATCAGGGTGATTCACTTGCAAAAGATGGAGCCAGTTGTTAGCAGCCTGCAATAGAGAGTTCGTCTTCTGACATTCCTGAACTCCATTTGGATTCCAATCCGAAACATTGAACTTGTAAGAAGCAAGACCAAAGATGGGCAATAACAGCTTGAAGGACATGCCAGCACCATGCAGCTCCCTAGCAGTCGAAACATGAATATCTGGACTATCACTGCTGGTACCTGCCAGAACGTGGGAAACACATAATGATTGACGCAGAGGAAAGCATAAACATACAGATACATTTGGAGCGAGAGAGAGATGCATACTTCGGATGGGTGTTGACAACGAATGGAATGTTAAAAAGCAGGCATCCAGATTCTGTAGAGTTGGTCCTATGGGTATCCTATATATGGGATACCTTAATCAAGAGTAGAGGCAAAAAAGTTCAGTCACAAGTCCTTAAGAATTACACTTAAAAAATGCACTAAAGAGACATGCTTGAAAAAATTAAGACAAGAAAGTGAAGGCTTACCATGACACAGAAAGCCAACTTGCAGATGTTAGATCACAGCTTCTGTAGGTTCTGAGTTCTTGAAATTGAGATGCAAGAAATGCAATCTGTTGGATACATGTGGGTATTATGTTATGATCATAAGAAAGCATTGCAAGCCAAAAAAACATGCTAATCTTCTAGAGAATAAAAGGACTTGCCTTATCCGCCAACGGTTCACGATTGAATGGTAGATTGTGCTCCAAGTATTCAAACACAAGTAAACCTGGAGGGTTTCTAATCTCGCCTTCATCAACTGTTGATCCCATGACAGGATTATTTCCCAATGAAAGTCTGTTAAAACTTTGGGTAGTTGCACGCATAGTGTTCTGCTGGCTCCATGAACCTTGAACATCATTGGCTCCTCTTTCAGCACCACATTCACTGCTGCCATCACTACTTGATTCCCTGGATGAATCTGCATCACTCTCCTCACCAGGCCGGCTGTCACAAATGAGGAAAAAAATACATTGCAATTAGTGTATAGTTAATAGATCAAACTTGATTACATGCAAAACTGGTTTAAGATAGGGTTCATTATGGCAAACCCATCACATCCTGCTCCCAGTAGTCTAGGATCTTTCCTGGCTTTGAAACTAAGCAAGCACCTCCTACTTACCCAAAAAGCAAGCACCTCCAAGCCCAATCTTAGTCATGTCCAGTTGATTGTCACAGTAATCAAGATAATTTATAATTTGTATTACAAAATGGAATATGAAAATTAGCAAAGAGTGGATCTTTCAATAATTGTTCCAACATTAAGAGAACTAAAAAAACAAAGCATGATAGGCATTTTTTTTAGAAGAGTTAGGCCATGGAGGCCAGCTCAATTGTGTAGGTTGTGGCAGTGGGTAGTTATGATATACTTCCCAAGGTATCACACGACTCCGTCAATCTTGGTCTTTGTGTACAGGCCTTTCTCTCATGTCCAAGACCGGTCAAAGTGGAACAACCATGAGGGGGTGAGCCAAGCAACTTTGACGATCCCTCAACTATAGCAGCCAATCCACAAGTCCGGGGTGATCCCGTGCAGGGTCATGGATGGCTTGGATATCCCATGACCAAGGCACTAACCCTGAGGGGGTACCTAGGCCTGGCTCCCAACATAGACAGGCTATACAATCTCAGGGTGCCATCTTACAGTTGGAATCTTTGCAAGGGCAAAGTGATAGCTAAGTGGGCAAGGTGAGGCGAGGCAATGTGCCTGATGCTGAGCAACAGTAGTGACACAAGCAGACGGTCACGGAGCAGGGGTAGCTGCTCATGGAGCAGGTAATGTGCTCATGAAGCAGGCGTAATTGCTATTGGAGCAGGGATAGTGAGGTGAGCAAATGGTTGCAGAGCGAGGACGGTTGCCCATAGCACTTAGTCGAGGAAAGGCTCATGGGCTAATTAGAAATGCTTGAGTAAGCACCTGTCAAGGTAAGGATAATGCCTTGAGGCTGTGGGGTCCAGTCACCAGTGAAAGGTATTCAAAATCCTACAGGGCTATAATTTGAAGTCTACACATAGGCTTCGCACTGTTTTGCAGTTAAGACTCCTATAAAAGGTCCACGTAAGTCTCTTTTCAATGATTGAGTCTTCAATGCCTTCTTCCAAGCTATCTTCTCTGTCACTCCTCTCAGGTTGCCCTGAATCTCCTCAAGACAAGGTGCTCATCCTCATCACCTTTTCTTTATTAAACCTCCAATTCCAATCCGATTAACAACAGGTAGATCAAAGCTCAGTTATGAAAACCATCTAACAACTCATGGCTACTAATTCTCAACTGACCCCCAAACATGACACATCTTGCACTGTTTCACATGTTAAAACTCCTATAAAAGGCCCAAGTGTGTCTCTTATCAATCGTAGAGTTTTTCAAGGACTTCTTCCAAGCTCTCTTTTCTGTCATTCCTCTCAAGTTGCCCTCAATCTCCTCAAGACAAGGTGCTTGTCCCCATCACAATTTCTTTGGTAAACCTCCTAATTCCAATCCTAACAACAGGTAGATCAAAATAGTCACAACAACTGTGTAACAAGTAACAGGTCCAAAGGATGGTGAACGTAAGTTGATACGAACAGGAATTCGTGAATCATGAGAGTAAAAGCTCAACCAATGCCATTTGCTAGAAGGCTTACCTTTCCTAAATTAATGGTTCTGACTGATGAAAAAATATTGAACTAGAAAATAAGATCTTTATTGGACAACCATTTGCGCACAGGTACGTAAAACGACTCCCTGCCAATTGACATTCACTTGAAAATTGCATAGCAGGTTCTGTCTGAATCACTTGATGAGTTATTCATGACCTAGAACAAGAGTTATGGCACACAATGACTGATTGACAATCCCACCATATGCATACATCACATAAATCGTCATGCAACATTTAGCAAAACACACATATTTCACAGAAGTAACCAAATGAAGGACAAAGAAAAAAGCTCAAATGGAAGCATTCTTAACTAACATAATTACATGATTGAACTAGCAGAAGTGCAACCCTATCGTTCAATACACCCCTTGAGAGAATCGAAAAATAGTAATCACTTTTGGCACTCAACAAGGCTTTCAAGACAATATCAGTGTAACAAACTCCACATCAAAATAAAGAAAGGAAAAAGAAGAGTGAGACAGAAAACAAAATCAGAATATAAGAGCTCACCTTAGCCTCATGCTGGGCTTTGATGGGTCTATATACAACTGAATGCCAGACAGGTATGGCACATAGTATTGCACAACAGAGTCGCTTCCATTCAAGACAAGAGGAACTCCTGCCCCATATGCACTCCACTCCTTAAAAGATTCCCAGAGATCCCCAAGGACAAAGTATGGATGGAATTCGTCTTCACTCAGTCTCCATCCCCTCATGCTTGTCTGTTAATACCATATTAAATCATACTCATATAAAGATCACAAAAAATAAGAAAAGAATTACAGATCACAATCTTAAAGATCCAAAGTAAACTAAATTCTCACATTGCAACATGAAATCAAAGTAAACTAAATGCCGGGTAAGATCCAAGTAACAACTAGCTCAAATCAACTGAGCTGAACATAACTACCTGGCTTAGTTCAGCTTAGAGTTTTAAACATAAAATTCAATTTTAGCACACTAGCTATCCTCTAAAATGGAATAATATAAGGTGTAGTATAACGTCCTTTTTCTTCTTCTTTTTCATTATTATCAACCAAACGGAAGATAACAAATACAAAACCAATAACCAAGTGAAGAAACCTAAATTGCTGCTTCTAATTTCTGAGAAGAAGATATTACAGACTTCTGAATCCCAGAGTTCTCAGTATTTTGGGATCCAAAAAATCAAACATCTTTACCCGATTACACCCAAAACAATGATGCTGCTCATTTGTAAATTCTTCATCATTTAACACTCAAATAGCATAAAACAAATGGTGGTGCTACATGCATCAATTGCTATACCAATTAGTGTACCAACGTATGTTATGACATTATTATTGACCCCATCCATTATACAAATTACAAATACCCAAAACCTCTAAATTTATGCCACATCATATGTTAGTACACTAATTGGTATATCAATTGGTGCATATAACATTATTTTAAAACAAAACATTCAGAATTTAATTTAAAGTTTTCCTTTTCCCTAGAATTTTCAGCAACCAGAGGTCAAAAACCAAAACACATTGCCCACAACAAAAACTTATTGAAGGGCTAATGATTTAAAACCACCAAGTTACCAAACAGTTCGAGTTCCTTATCTCAAGTAAAAAGTGAATCATGTCAATAAATTGATGAAGGAATACATATAGGATTGGGCAAAGTAAGGATGTTCTATAATGTGCGATGGGTGGACAGATAGGCAAAAATAAAATTTTATGACTTATGTTGGATGTTATGTTTGTGATTTTTAGAAGGTTAAATGTTATGTTTAAGGATTTTTTGAGATGTTGAATGTTATTCTTATGGTTTTTGAAATGATGAATGTTAGTTTATGATATTTAGAATTCTAGAACTATTTGGTTATGTTGAAAATTTTGCTAAGACTTTACTTATCTTCTACAACTTGAACCTCCTCCTCACTTTGGTGAGGTGCAAGCCTCGCCTTTAGCCTCATGCTGAGGCTCTAGGAGACCTTAGTGCCTCAATGTGCCTAGAGCTTTTAAGAACATTAGTAAAGACATAAAGAGAAAAGGAATAGGGCAAATATCAAATCAATGGTAATGGAGAAAACCTTATCAAGTCAGTGAGAAATTTTTTAGAAATTTCAGAAAACATAAGATGGGGTAAAACAATATCAAAAGAATAAGCCTTTTTTAAAGACAAAATTATCTTCTCTCAAACTTCCTCACTTCCATGTCCCAAATCCCACATTCTTTCTCTCTCTTGAAAGGGGTGGACCATGGGCATAGGGTTGTGGAAGGGGCTGGGGTGGTGACAGGGGAGGTGGGGGTGCAACGAGGGTGATGAGGATACTAAAGAATGGTTTCCATGCTTGGATATTATTATTTTCACCCATTTCATGTCTGTTGAAAATTTCAAAACACTTGCCCCAAAACAATTTGATTAGAAATGAGACTAAATCCAACACAATTATTTGGTCCAATTCACTCTAAACATTTCAATAAAGTTAAAACCCTATAAAAATATACCAAAATCATTCTCTATTTTCTCAGCAACCAAACAAACAACGTGAATAGGAGGGGGTATTGTAGCAAACCCTAATTTTAACAAAATCTGAAGTATACCTTAGAGAAATACTGAGCTGGAACAATCGGAGTAGTGTGCTCGAGAAACCGATCCAAATTAGTCAAATTGGCGGTTCTCAGCGGCGAAAACGAGGAAGACACCGAAGGAGCCACCGTCGCCGTCGACGATGAACAATCTTCCGACTCAATCCTCTTCTCGGACTCCACCGAAGACGGCTTGGACTTGGATTTCGACCGATTGTTCAACTGCGATTGTTGTTGCTGTTGCTGTTGCTGGTAGTGCCTACGCATCGCCGGCGGACTGTAGAAGCGGTCATCGCCGCCGCGATTCCGACCCCCTCCGGACACCGACATTGCAGGAACAAAAGAACCCCAATAAAAAAGGGTCAAAATTTATGTATATGTATGTTTGTAGAGGTTGATTGAGATTGGGTTTTGTTTGAGGGGTTTATGTGAAATTCAAGTATGGTGTGTTTTTTTTAGGGTTTTTGAGGTTGATGAGAAGAGAGGGTTTGATTTGAGTTTTTGGCGAGAGAGGAAAGAGAACAAGAGTCGAGAAAGTGGAACGAGTAAAGGAAGGGATTGTGTTGTTCTGGGTTGAGTTGAGGGGTTGAATTGAAATTTGAAAGGAAAGAGGGGTCTAGCTTCATTGCCATGTACCTCATTCTAGAGAATTCTACACTCCTCACTTTTTCTTTTTCCTTTTTTTAATGTTTTATTGTACGTATTAACGTACACCTCCCTATATAATTTTTTTTTAAAAAAAAATACATCTCACCCACCACGCTATGCTCGTAAAAAATAAAAAAATAAAAAAAAATTACAAATACATCTTTTTCAGATTTATTTAAAATACGAATTATCTTTTATAATTTAAAAAAATTATAAATTTTCCTTATCAAAAAATTTTATTTAACAGAATTAATTGAAAAAATAAAATTTCTAACTGTTTACCTATACAATAATAAAATTATCTGAATTATTAATTGAAATAAAATTTTAACATTATTAAAAATTGTTAATTAACTTGATAATTTATTAATAAAATGACATATTTGTTATGAAATTAGAAACTTTAGGAGACATAATGTAATTTTTAAAGCTATAAGAAAATTTGTAATTTAAGTAAATATCAGGGGATGTGTTTGTAATTTATCCAAAAAAAAAACAAAAACAAAAAACAAAAAGTATATAAATGAATGGAAATAAATATCAATGAAATGGTAAATTAAATATAAAATTAAAAAAAAAAAAAGTTTGTTTTCATCTTATTTAATTGATAATTAAAAAAGAATAGTTTTTTTAAACAAGATTCAATTATGTTTAACAATGGTTATTAGCTTTTTTTCAAAATAATATATTCAGCTAGAAGAGAATTTCCAAAATTCTTAACATAAATAAAATGAGAAAAATTAATCTTTTATTCTTTTAATTACCATTTTAGTCTAACATAAATTTTTTTATTTTATTCCCATCTTTGACCTCTCAATCCTAATTTGAATTTCATCTACAATCACCACCAACTCTGGCTACCTTCCCAGCCCCTACCCTCTCTAAAAAACCCGTCCCTCTTTAGCGTCGGCTGCTGCCACCTAACCCTTCTACAGTTTCTCCCTCGACTCTGTAATGCTGCTTCATTTTCCTTCTCCTCAACGGGGAAAATATCTGCTCCATCATGTGTACCAAAATGTAGTCTTATACTAAGGTTTATATCTATGATGTTATAAGTAAACATCAAGGCCTGAATGTGATAGGGATTGGGAGCAAATAGAAGTGGAGTGGTGATTTTTGAGTTTAGGAAACATTGTGCTCCTGAGTCCTACTACCACCCAAATGGAAAGTGATCTAACATATATATCCATATATCAAAAGATAGGAAAGACTTGATTGAGAATGACTCTCCACAGCATATAGCTCCCGTTTGTTTGGAGAGTTAAGGGGGATTGGGATTGGTAGTGAGGTGTGACCTACTAACATTGTGTTTATTTTGAGAGATAGGGAGGGATTGATAGTGAGCTCCGGATTATGATTGGTCTTCTCAAGGGGATTCGGAACTTGATATTAGAAAAATAGTCTGCCGGATTAAAAAAAAATTATTTTTATTTATTTTTTATTTTATTTTTTATATGTTGGGCATTTTTTTTGAACATTAATGTTTAATTTTTTGTATTTTTTGTTAAGTAAAAATCATTATTTTATTTGTTTTATTTTTTTTACATGTTAGGCATTTTTTTTAAAACATTAATATTTAATGTTTTTGTATTTTTTTTATTATTTTATATTTGTTTTATATAAAAATAATTTAACAATCCCTACACTGACAACTATCATCAAAACAAACACAATTTTACTTAATCACCTCACTGTCAATCCTCTCATTATCAATTCCATCCATTCTACCTCTGAAAACAAACGGGGTCATAGTATTACTTGTCACAGGCCTTGCTTCGAAACTTAGGCTGTGTTTGGTTTGAGAATTTGGGGAGGAATTTGAAAAGAAAAAAAGAAAAGGTGTGTGAAACTAGGTATAGATATATTTTATTCACATTTCACCTATCTTTTCTCTTTTCTTTTCCAAATCTCTACTTAAATTCTCAACCAAACACAGCGCTAAGATATTCTTAAATGTGAATGTTGTGGGGCTACTACTAGTAGTAGTCTTTGGGGAAATAATACCACCACCGACACATTTTTCGGCCATTTAAGGGTTGGGTTCACTTCAGCTGAGCAAAGGGGGTAGCCCAGTGCTCTCAGTCATTCCAACAAGTTTTAACAAATTTTGAAACTCGTTAATTTGTTAAGTTTGACTCGATAAATTTATATGTACGGTATGGAATCCGGGTCTTCAGAGCTTGGTTCTGAGTTCTGATATGAGAAGAATGGTTAGATCTTATGTCACGGATATGCCGTATATGTATTATAAAATGGACGGTTGATCTCTTGTTGGGTGTATTCTTGTTTCTTCTTTCTTTTTTTAATTTTCTATGTTGCTAGTGTGGGGCATATTGAACACCAGATTTTTGCTGCAATAAAGGATACTGTTAGAATCATTAATACCAGGATGTTAAATTTGTTGGTTGAAGGCAGTATGGCTTCCACTGCCCTTGATAAAGATGGAGTAGAAATTTCTTATCATGTTCAAAACCTGCCATTCCCAAATATCTGTCCTGATAATTTTTGCTAAATACACTTACGTTCTGTTTGGTTGGGAATTTGAAAAGGGATTTGGAAAAGTAAAAGATAGGTGAAATATAAATTATATTTCACCTAATTTCACACACTTTTTCTTTTTCTTTTCCAAATCTCTTTTCAAATCTCTCAACCAAATACAATGTTAGTTAAAAACATTTTCTAGAAGGTTTTTTCTTTCTTTCTTTAGCCCGGCATAGGATTTTCTCTATTCTCAAAATCTTTGTTCCAATGCAGGTATAGTGAAAAAATCGTGTCTCAAAATTTTCGTATTTTGAGATTTCACCACATCTTTTAGTTGAGAGTGCATTAAGAATGTGAAACAGATAGGGTTTGAACCGAATTGAGTCAAATAGTAATTTGTTTAAGTTTCAAAATATGTAGAAACCTGACTAGTTTGCCTCTCGAGCCAAACAAGAGTCTAATTTGAAATAACTTGGTTTATTTTATCACTCAAGGATCAAATTTTATTTTGAGTAAAGAGGGGTCTTTTAATGTTCTGGCTTTTTTTATACAAGAAGGTGAAAATTGAGGATATCTTCCCAACAGCATGAGACAATCTCATCAAAGAGATCTGACAATTTGGCTTTAAATTCATTACCCATCTTGATCTAATTTCAAAACCTCTCATCCAAAGAGTCTTGCACCGAAAAAGAAGTGGTTTAAGCTTTTGTTTTTAGAATTGCTATTAGTTTTGTATTGCCAAACACTACACTACTCCATTTGCCAATCTATAAATACCTACCCCTCTTCTTCACCATCTTCCTCACTCCACCTCCAACACTTCTCTGCTCTCTCTATTTTCAGGGCATTTTTGAGCTTACAAGAAAGAAAGATCAATGGGTGTTGTTACCTTCACCGAGGACATCGCTAGCCCCGTCCCGGCGCCGAGGCTGTTCAAGGCCTTGATCCGATGCTGATAACCTCATCCCCAAGATTGCACCACAGGCTATCAAGAGCATCGAAACAATCCAAGGAGATGGTGGCCCTGGAAGCATCAAGCAAATGAACTTTGCCGAAGGCTAGCTACCAACTTCATTAATGCTGTGTTTGAATCTTACGCCCCATTTTGTTTTGGCAAAATATTTTCCTACGAAAGACATTTTTTTTTATTGATTTTTATTTTTCATCATATCAAATGCCAGAAAATGCAGAAAGCATGTTTTGAAAAACAATTTTGCTGAAATAAATGAAGCATTAGATTTATTAGTACAATTCAAACATATAAAAATTAACATTATGTGATTTTTTACCCTTGAAGGTAGTCCTTTCAAGTGCTTGAAACATAAGATTGATGCATTGGACGAGAAAAACATGACATATGCTTACACATTGATCGAAGGCGATGCATTAATGGACAAGCTCGAGTTCATTTCTTATGAAATGAAGCTTGAGTCCGATGCCAATGGTGGTTGCGTTGGTAAGAATATAAGCAAGTACCATGCCAAACCCGGCGTCCAGATCAAGGAGGAGGAAATCAAGGCCGGGAAAGAGAAGGCCTCTGCCGTGTTCAAGGCTGTTGAAGCCTACCTCTTGGCAAACCCTAATGCCTATGTTTAATCATCCTCCATTGATGAAACAATCTCTTGCATATCACTCTCTCTTCCATTTTTATCTTAATTACTAGAATAGTTTGTATGTTCTCTATGGCCAAACCTGCAAATTTGGCTTGATAATAAATGTGTTTGTGTAATAATATAGAGTTGTATGCTATGTTTGATTGGAATGAAGAAATTTGATAAACTAGTCCTGGTTTTGTTCATTACTTGTCCCAAAAAAAAAAAGAAAAGAAAAAGTGTGCTCTAATAAATTGATTAATCTTGATTTAGAATTCTATTGGTGCACATAATTTGAAATTCAAGAGCTTTGACATTGGAATACTTTTGGAATGTCCTTTGAGTCTACATCATACGCTTGATTTTCAAATAATTTTCAAACTTACTTTTTTAGATTCTTTAACTTTTTTCATAGGAATAATAGTCATGAAATAATTGGATAGGAGACAAAATTGACCAATCTATCATTTTGTAAGGTTTTACTAGTGAAAGCACTGCGTACATATATGTTACAATAATGCTCTGAATTGCTGTATAATTTTATAAACTGGCATAACCATAAATCATACATTGCCATATGGAAAACCCAGTACTTTGCCCAAGGAAACAAATTTAGGCTAAAACCTTGAGTTCCTCATGTCTCCTTTTAAATCCTCTAATTGCTTCACATTTTGTTGATCAAACATAAGGCGATGTTTGTTTAGGGGACATGCCTCTGAGATTGAATTAATGATCTAACAAAGTTAATAATTTCTTGTGTGGCTAAAAATAAAATTGAGATTCAAACTAATATTATATTTTGGCATGATATTTCCATATAAAAGACAGTTGAATTTCAAGAAGAGGGTGTGACATAAAATGAGAGATTAAATAAAGATTCGGACAAGTTAAATCACAAAATTGATAAAAATTTGTCAATTCTTATTTATAATCTTGAGTCAATCTAAACACAGGATTGAATGTATAATCCAAAAAAATTGAACTAACTTTAAAATGTTAATCTCATCTAATTAGGTCATGCAACCAAAGTCTAAGAGTGTGTTCTTATTTCTTTCATTTCGTTTCTTTTTTATTTTATTTTTATTTTTTTTTGTTTTTTTAAGTTATTCATTTTTGGGGAACTTACTGATAAGTTTCATGTACCAAGTTCAAAATCCAGCTAATCCAAAACAAAACTTGCACCAATTAATCCAATACATTTTTAATTGTTATCAAAAAATCCTTTTTTTTTTTTTTTTTTAATTTACAGACACTGTTCACATCTTACTACCGTAGGACTTCCGTCAAACGGTCACCGGAGACTCGTCGGAATGTTCAACATCGCCGGGAAGTCGCCGGAGTATCACCGGGAAGTCGCCGGAGTTTCGCCGGAAGTTCGCCAGAGTGTTAAGAACGTTAATGGAAGTCGCCGGAATGTTCAGAACGTTCACTGGATGTTAAGAACATCACTGGAGACTCACCGGAATATCTAGAATATTGCCGGAAAAAAAAAAAGAATAAATGGATAAATTATTGTAAAAAAAACATAGCAAAATGTGCTAAATATTGATAAACTAAAAGGAAAAAAAATAAAACGACAAAAAACAGCAACAATGGGGAAAACATATGTTATTTTTTAATTTTTGTAAGGTTCAAGCAAATAATCTCTAAATAGTGATCAAACTGAAAAGTAAGTTTTGAAACTGTAAAATGTTACAGTTTTAAAACAAAAATCTATTAAGCATTTATCCTTATTAATCAAACTGAAAACATGTTATGAAACTGTAAAATTTTAAGTTTTATACCACGATTCATTCCAGTACCAAAAAAATTTGAAACTGCAAAATTTTACAGTTTTCACCGCCTGTAACTAAAACTCGAAAACTACTTGTTCAGAATTCGAAAATTTTCTCCATTAGAACAGAAAAACAGAAGTGTATAGCAGAGAAAAAAAAAAAGAGATCGAAGGAGAAAGGTAGATGTAGAGAGAGGATTGTATTCCGGCAACTATTTTTTGTTTAGATCTAGCCAAATCTGATGTAGATTTACTCAGATCTAAGTAGATCCACTCATTTTATTCGTCGGAAATATATCATCTTCTTCGTCGAAAATATATTATCTTCGCCGTCGGTGAGAGTGAAGTCACGAGTTGATTTCGATGGTTGGCGGTTATCAGTGAACCCCGATCAATGGAGAAAGACATGATCACCGTCGTCGTCCATGACAAACACGATGAGAGAAAATGCAAAAAAAAAAAACGAGAGAGGAAGGGAAGCAAAAAGCAGAGAGAGAGGAAAGGACTTTTGGGTGTACTCAAAAAGTTATGGATTAAATGGTGTCCACATGTTTCACATGGGACCTGTGGGTAATTTCCCCTTCATTTTTTAATCTTACTTGTGTGGTGCATAATGAACATAATTTTTGAAAGATTATACAATAATTCCAGAGTACCACATGATCATACTTTGTAGCGATCCTAATTTTTCGTAAGTCATTATTTATTATTATTATGATTATTATTACTTTATTTTATTCTTGACTTTATTAATTGTGTGGTTATATGAAAATTTAATGTATTATTTAATTAATTTAATGTGATAGTTAATTATATAAATTAATCTGTATATTTATATATTTATATTTTTTATATATAAAAAATGGTTTTATATATTGATAAAATATATATTATATTTATGTATGTACTATTTATGTGTATTTGTATAATATAAATATAATAGTAAATTATGTTATAATATACTTAGACCTAGGTTACAAATTTTCCAGGGAGCAGCTGCAAGCTCCAAAGAGAGAGAGAGAGAGAGAGAGAGAGACTTTGTGATCATGAAAGAGAAGAAACGAAGAGTGCTCACTGTGTGCAGGAGACAGAGCCGAGAGAGAAAGGGACAGCAAGGAGCGAGAGGTGAGGTAGAGAGAAAAATAAAAGGGGTTAGGGTTTTATTTTTGTGGCTCTATTAATCTTTTAAATAATTTTTAATTTTTAAAAAATATTGTGGGTATAAAACTCACTTTCTTGATTTATGTTTAATTCGTTATTTTTATTTATTTATTTTTATTTATTTCATGTTGGTTTGATTTTAATTATTTTCATTAGTTGTGTATGTCAGGTTTAAAGTTTTATATGTATTTATTTTTATGATTATAATCACACTTATAGATATATAAAATTAAAATTAATTAGGAACCCATAGATCAATTCATTATACTCCACTATGACTCCATGAATTGTTATTTTATTAGAGTGTTGGTAAGGAGGAGTGTATAAAATAAAATAAAAAAAGTGAAAATTATGAGATTTTTTAAATGCCTTAGGCTTGGCATTATTATGTTTGTTCTCATGAGTAGATGAGAGATTGTATATATATATATATTGTTGCCTCGTTCTCATAAGTAGACGAGTGGTTTGATTTACGCGCGTACGCATATGCTAACTATCCGGGGAGTGTGGATCAAACTCGAGACGATATCCCCATGCAAGTTTGGCTTCGGAGTTGTGTTAAGTATACGGGAGGCACATGGGATATATGTGAAGGCCAGAAGTGAAGAGTCGAAGTGGTGGAATTAAGGTGCACAAAATTAAATATGAGTTTATTATTATAGTATAAATTGTATTGATTTGTATATCTTGAAAAATAGTAAACGATCTCGATAAATTGTGAAATTTGAGCAGAGACATGTATATGTGATTCTAAACAACTTTTGTGTTTTAACTTTTTATTAAAAAGATCAATTAGAACTTATAATCGGATGATCTTGGTTACAATAATTTTTATTCATTTTAGTAGTGCAAACTTTAGATGCTGTTTTAACCCAAGAAACGAGCTCATTTTTATTGGTTTCACGTGAACTAAAGTAAAACATTATTCTGAACACTTTTTGTGTTTTGAACTTTTTTGAAAAAAATCATCTTAGGGAAGTTTGTTTTTGTTTTCAGTTTCAGATTTTTCAGTTGAATTTCGTCTAAGTTCTTCTATCAAGATTTTTCTCTCAACCTGTTCAGTTTCTACTGAATTTGTTCGCCCTATCTTTTAGAAAATTTGATTCTGTAAAACTTTTGTTCTTTGAGTTTTGGTCAATTCGAATTATTTAAGTATGAAATGGTGTATTTTTATACTTTTTCAGTTATTTATGATTAAATTATACTAACTTTATTTTTTTGGAAAATGGTGGGTCTTACTAGCTTTTTATGTAGGGCTGACCCACTATAATTTTTATGTTTATTTTGTTTATTCTATACTTAATTTATATTTAGTTGTGTACGGGTAAGAAACTAAATGCCACTGTATCTTAGGAAACTACTCCTTCGTCTCAATGCGGGTGGAACTACTTGTCTTGTCCCATAACAATAATTAAATGTATTTTTGTTTGTGTCTGGTGGACACGTGGGTGTCAAATCTTGTACTCATACCAGTATACTTGTATATTAACCTGTTTTGTCTTTTGGCATCTCGGGTGCGTTCTATTTGAACGCAGCCGAGCTTCCTTTGTAGGATTAATTGGGACTACAGTGGTGAAGAGAAATAACTATAGTTGTTGAACACGTCGTTTTGACTTCTTTTATTTTCTTGAGCTTAGGGTTGATATTAGTTTATATATTTTATTTTTTTTTATAACCTTAGTATTTTGATAATTTGGCATGGTTTGTACTTTACATTATTTATGTTATTTTGACTATTTATTGTTACTTTAATATTTGAGGTATTGGTTAGTTATAAAATTATGGTAGATGATTTGGTTGGCGTTTTGTTAATTTTTTTTTTTTATTTTTTTATTTTTTTATCCCTTGTAATCTTTTGAGGATAGAAATTTACTTAAACCTTATGGAGAAGTGAACGTTTAGATTTTGTTTCGCCCCTAAGATTTGGATGATGGAATATTAATTGGGGTTTAGTCCTAATTTAATATTTAATTGTCCAAATTTTGGGACGTGACAATTTGGTTTTAGAGCTCTAGGTTATCCTAGACTTGTGAAAGTTTAGGTGATCCTCGGATTGTGGAAACATGGGTTAGCTGGTTTAGTTTGGTGGTTGAGTTTATTCTAAGTATTTATGAATGAATTCTTTTTGTGTGTTTAACTTGAAGGTGATGGCTGGAAGGTATCTTTAATTTTTTTTTAAAAAACTCATTAGAGCACTTTTTGTCTCTCATTGTTTCATATTTAGGCAGTTTGTAGAAAGAGAACACCTTGTAACTATCTCCTTGTCTAAACCTATTCGTGTTGAGACCCCTTTAGAAGGAGCAGTTACTCTTTATGAGATGTGTAAAGATTTTGAGATTGGTTTTGCAGGTAGAGTCTTGTATGTAGACCTAATTGTGTTAGGTTTTAGGGGTTTACAATTATTTTAGGTATGGATTGGCTGCGAAAATACTTTGTTACTCTAGATTGTGTTGGGAGGACTGTGAATATAAATATTCCCGGTATGCCACGGCTTACCCACACTTCTAGCGATGGAGAAAAGTCGATAATGACGAGTTTTCTGTACTCGGTAAAAATCCCTAAGAAGGATATTAGTGAGGTAGATGTGGTACGTGAGTTTGAAGATGTATTTCAGGAGATACCTGGACCTCCACCTCGACAGGTAGTAGAATTTTGCATTGACCTAGTGCTGGGAACTGCACCGATTTCTAAAGTGGCATACAGAATGGCGCCTAAAGAGCTTGTGGAGATGAAAAAATAGTTGGAAAAGATGCTTCAGAAAGGGTTCATACGTTCAAGTAACTCCCCGTGGGGAGCACCCACGATCTTTGTCTCCAAGAAAGATAGCACTCTTCGTATGTCCATAGATTACAGAGAGCTAAACAAGGTAACTATCAAGAACAGGTATTCGCTACCTAGAATTGATGACTTGTTTGATCAGTTGAAGGGGGCAGCCATGTTCTCTCAATTTGATCTCAGAATGGGTTACCATCAGATAGGTGTGTCAGAGGAAAGTATACCGCTTACTGCTTTTCAGACCCGGTATGGGTTGTACGAATTTCCTGTAATGCCTTTTGGTTTGACCAATGCTCCTGCTTATTTCATGGACTTGATGAATAGAAATTTTCAACTGTACCTAGATAAGTTTGTGATTATCTTCATTAATGATATCCTGGTGTATTCTAAGAATGAGGAAAAGCACAAAGAACACTTGAAAGTCATGCTGTAGACTTTGAGGGAGCAACAATTATACGCTAAGTTCAATAAGTGTCACTTTTGAGAGAAAGAAGTTCGATTTTTGGGGCATGTTGTGTCCAATCAAGGGATATCAGTAGATCTTGAGAAAGTTGTTGCAATCAAAGAATTAAAGCAGCCTGTGAACCCTACAGAGGTGAGAAGTTTTTTTAGGACTAGCCAGTTATTATAGGAGATTTATAGAGAAGTTTTCCACTATCACAGCACCCACGACCAAGCTGACTTGCAAGAATGTGAAGTTCGTATGAACCAATGATTGTGAGAGAGCTTTCTAGGAGTTAAAGCAGTGGTTGACTACAACACCGGTGTTAACTATACTAGTATAAGGGGAAAAGTTAGTAGTGTTTGCTGATGCGAGTGGAACTAGGTTGGGATGTGTGTTGATGCAGCATCAGAAGGTTGTATCTTATGCTTCTCGACAGTTAAAACCTCATGAGAGATGATACCCTACTCATGACTTAGAGCTAGCAACAGTAGTTTTCGCGTTAAAAGTGTGGCGACACTACTTGTTTGGGTAGCGTTTTGAGTTATACACAGGTCACAGGAGTCTTAAATATTTTTTTTCTCAAAAAAAGTTGAATATAAGACAACAGAAGTGGGTTGAATTCATTAGCAGTTATGATTTCGAGATCCTTTACCACCCGGGAAAAGAAAATGTAGTCGCAGATGCACTTAGTCAACAACATGGGGTTATAGCGTCTTTGATGATTCAGGAATGGAACTCCTTGGAGTTAATTTCGATACATGATATTCAACCTATAGAGAATGTTGAGAGGGCATACATTGGTAGTTTGACCATACAACCGACGTTATTAGGTAAAATTTGTCAGATGCAGTATTTAGATGAGTTTCTCGTGAGCAAGCTCGATGAGCTTGTGGTGGATTTGATTAATGATTGTCCTACTGATTGATCTATGGACTCAGATGAGGGATTGCGATTCAGGATAGATTGTGTGTACCTAACATAGTTGAATTAAGGAAAGAGATTATGGATAATGCCTATAGGTTTCGATATACTATTCACCTTGGCGGGACTAAGATGTATCATAACCTGAAGAGGACGTTTTGGTGGGAAGGTATGAAGAAGGATGTAAGAGAGTATGTTTCTTGATGTTATGTGTGTCAACAGGTTAAGGCAGAACACTAACGACTGTTTGGAGTTTGGCAGCCTCTCGAGATCCTTACTTGGAAATAGGAGTACATCCTATGGATTTCATGGATGGATTGCCACGGTCTAAGCAAGGCAATGAATCTATTTGGGTGATAATGGATCGACTCACTAAGTCTGCTCATTATATTCCTATTAGTGTTCATTGAACTGCGGATAAACTAGCTAGGCTGTATATTCGAGAAGTGATGCGACTTCATGGCGCACCAGTTGCTATAGTTTCAGATCGTGATTCGTTGTTTGTGGCAGAGTGTTGGGAGAGTTTTCAGCATGCTTTGGTACTAGGTTAGACTTGAGCATGGCTTATCATCCTCAAACATATGGGAAAACTGAGTGGGTAAATCTGATCTTGGAGGATATGTTGAGAGCCTGTGTCCTCGATCTTGGTGGTAGTTGGGAAAAACATTTGCCATTGGTGGAGTTTGCTTATAATAATAACTATCACTCTAATATCGGGATGACACATTTTGAGGCTTTGTATGAGAGGCCATGTCGATCACCTGCTTGTTGGATGGAGATAGGAAATGCGCCATTGTTAGGGCCAGAGTTGGTGAGAGAGATCACGGAGAAGGTGAACATTATTCGGGAACGTATTAAGACTGCACAGAGTCGTCAGAAGAGTTGCGCTGATAGAAAACGTAAGAGAGTTGAGTTGAATGTTGGAGACTTTGTGTTTTTGAAGGTCTCACCGATGAAGGGTATCATGCGGTTTGGAAAGAAGGGAAAGTTGGCACCTAGATTTGTGAGACTATACGAGATCATTGAGAAGATTGGTAATGTGGCTTACAAATTAACTCTACCACCTGCTTTAGCTAGTATTCACAATGTGTTCCATGTATCTTTATTGCGGAAGTGTGTGCAAGACCCTTCCCAAGTAGTATCACCAGAAGTGTTAGAGATTAGTGATGATCTAACGTATGTGGTGCGACCAGTTACTATTCTAGATCGGGATGTAAAGCAGTTACGGCGCAAGAAAATGAACTTGGTGAAAGTGCAATGGAGCAAGGATGAGAACGATATTACCTGGGAGTTATAAGAGAAAGTTCGATGTATGCACCGGGAGCTTTTTGCTTAATATTCTCTCTTATCGAATCTCGGAACGAGATTCTTTTGAGGTGTGCATATTGTAGCGACCCTAATTTTTCGAAAGTCATTATTTATTATTATTATGATTATTATTACTTTATTTTATTTTTGGCTTTATTAATTATGTGGTTACATGAAAATTTAATATGTTATTTAATTAATTTAATGTGATAGTTAATTATATATAATTAATCTGTATATTTATATATTTATATTTTTTTTATATATATAAAAAATAGTGTTTTATATGTTGATAAAATATATATTATATTTATGTATGTGCTATTTATGTGTATTTGTATAATATAAATATAATAGTAAATTATGTTATAATACACTAGACCTAGGTTACAAGTTTTCCAAGGGACCAGCCGCAAGCCACAGAGAGAGAGAGAGACTTTGTGGTCATCAAAGAGAAGAAAAGGAAGAGTGCTCACTGTGTGCGGGAGACAGAGCCGAGAGAGAAAGGGACAGCAAAGAGAGATAGGTGAGGTAGAGAGAAAAATAAAAAGGGTTAGGGTTTTATTTTGATGGCTCCATTAATTCTCTAAGTGATTCTTTGATCTTCAAAAAAATATTGTGAGTATAAAACCCACTTCTCTTGATTTATGTTTAATTCCTTATTTTTACTTATTTATTTTTATTTATTTGATGTTAGTTTGATTTTGTATTTATATGAAGATGATAAATTAAGTTTAATTATTTTGATTAGTTGTGTATATCAAGTTTAGGGTTTTTATATGTATTTATTTTTATGGTTATAATCACACTTATAGATATATGAAGTTAAAATTAATTAGGAACCCATAGATAAATTCCTTATACTCCACCATGACTGCATAGATTGTTGTTTTATTTGAGTGTTGGTGGGGAAGAGTGTATAAAAAAAAAAAGAGTGAGGATTATGAGATTTATTTAAATGCCTTAGACTTAGCATTATTATGTTTGTTCTCATGAGTAGATGAGAGATTGTGTATATATATATTGTTGCCTCGTTCTTATGAGTAAACAAGTGTTTTGATTTACGCGCGTACGTTTATGCTAACCATTCGGGAAGTGTGGGTCAAACTCGGGATGATATCCCCCTGCAAGTTTGGCTTCGGAGTTGTGTTAGGTATACGGGAGGCACATGAGATATATGTGTAGGTCAGAAGTGAAGGGTCGAAGTGGTAGAGTTAAGGTACAAAGAATTAAATATGAGTTTATTGTTATAGTGTGAATTGTATTCATTTGTACATCTTGAAAAATAGTAAACGATTTCGATAAATTATGAAATTTGAGAAGAGGCATGTATACGTGATTCTAGACAATTTTTGTGTTTTAACTTTTTATTAAAAATATCGATTAGAACTTGTAATCGGATGATCTTGGTTATAATAGTTTTTATTCATTTTAGCAGTGCAGACTTTAGATGCTATTTTAACCCACGAAACGAACTCATTTTTAGTTATTTCAAACAAGCTGAAGTAAAACATTATTTTGAACACTTTTCGTATTTTGAACTTTTCTGAAAAAAATCATCTTAAGGCAGTTTGTTTTTGTTTTCAGTTTCAGATTTTTCGCTTGAATTCCGTTTAGGTTCTTCTATCAAGCTTTTCTCTCAACCTGTTCAGTTTATACTAAATTCGTTTGCTTTATCTTTTAGGAAATTTAATTCTGTACAACTTTTGTTCTTTGAGTTTTGGTCAATTCGAATTATTTAAGTATGAAACGGTGCATTTTTATACTTCTTCAGCAAGTTACTTATGATTAAATTATACTAAATTTATTTTTTTGCAAAATGCTAGGTCTTAGTAACTTTTTATGCAGGGCTGACCCACCATAATTTTTATGTTTATTTTGTTTATTCTATTTATATTTAGTTGTGTACAGGTAAGAAACTAAATGCTGCCATATCTTAGGAAACTACCCCTTCGTCTCAGTGCGGATGGAACTACTGGTCTTGTCTTATAACAATAATTAAATGTATTTTTGTTTGGATCTGGTGGACTGTGGACACCCCTTTTTTGGCCCCCGCAAGGCTCGAGCGTTTTGCTCGGTACACTCGATGATGAAAGTAGTATTATGCGTACTTCAAGGTTCAACGAAGGAGTCTTGTTCAAACTTCGAAACAACCCCAAATCTTCCATATTCCCATTAAACACACCCAAGAGATCCATTTTTACACCTTGTGCCATCCTTTGTTAAGATTGCAACAGAAAAACAAGGAAAGTCATCGAGGCCCGGCCGTGCCTCAGTGAGGGCCGACCGTGGCTATTGAGGGCCGGTAGGGCTTCGATAACAATAAACACTGTTCTGGCCGGAAGCTCGCCAGCTGTTCTTTTTTGAAGATATTTATCAGCTTTTGGGCTCAAATTCTATAAATACGACCATATACCTCTGTTTTGGGGGTTACACAATTTAGAAAGAGCCTATATACATTAAGAAAGCTCCTCCTTCCTCTTTTTTCCATTGTAAGCTACCTTTGAGTCGACCTATCTTCCTTGTATCATCTATATACACCACACACAACCTTGACTCATTATCTTAGAGCCTTGTTTAACCCTTGAGAAGTATAATTTAACCTTGAGAGTGTGTCAAGAGTGAGTTTAATTATCAACCAAAGCTTACTCCATTTTGAGAGGTATAAGCTTGTAACTTTTGTTTCTGCTTTGATTTCTTCATTTCTACTTATTTCTTGTGTCCTTGGACTGTTTTACACCTATTCTAAGAGTTGGAACTTGGATTTAGATAAGTTACCAAAGGTGGTCAGGTTAACACCCTCACTTGCACCTATTTTTATAGCTCAATCCTTGGTTCTTTTACACTCTTTTTTTGGATTTTGAACTGATTTTCAGAGTTGAATTGAGACCAAAAACGTAGTTTAAAGTCTTGAAATTTGAGGGGTTGGCCACCTCTCCTTGTTTTTGCTTACATAGCTTTAATGTCTTTGCTTTTGCTTAGCTTTTGAGCTCTTTTCTTGCATTTTCAGCCACTATTTTAGGCTTATTTTAGACTGTTTTAGGGCTATCTTATTCTATTTAATTACTTCAAGCTTTGATTAGTTCATTTGTTGTCTCATAAGTTTACTTGTATAGCTTGTTGCATGTTGTTCTAGCTTTTCTTCAACTCATTTCCATGTTTGATAACCTCATTTTAATAATCAACTTGCCACTCATTTCTTTCATTTAAGAGTTGTTTCAAATGGTTGATGGTTATTCAATACATGAACTAGAGTTTTGCTTTTAATGGCTTAATCTCTATGGAGATTCATTGTCAATGGTGTAATCTCTCTTTCATGTTGAGAATTACTTCTCATTTGATGCTTCTCTCCTTCTAGAGGATTTCATCATCACTTCGGATAAATGGATTAAAGAATGGAAATAACTAAAAGACTTGGTTTAAAAGCAACCAATACACTTAAAGAAAACGAGTCATCTTGTTTAGGCTTGGCCGGACGTTATGCTAAGTTAATCGAGTCAAGAGTGATCATACGCTAATTCATGGCATTTTGATGATTCTTAAAGCGTCTCTACCATCCTCTTTGAGTTTGTTCCATGATAAGGGGAAGGGGTGCTCATATCCATTGCATTTCATCGATTTTTGTCCAAAGTTGTATCCTAAATTATCAAGCAATCAATTTGCTCATTGATGGCTTTGGAAGCAATTCTAATATTCTCTCGAGGCTTTCCCATGACAGAGAAGGAATAAAATGACAGACAGAGCTTGAACAACTCTGTCTGCACTGTTTTCACTCTAGAACACAAAATAGAGTTTTTCACAAAACTGAGGCACGGCCGGCCTCCTCTATGCTCGGCCGGGCTTCATTGAGGGCCGGCTGGCCCTCAAAGTTTGGTCAGCAGTGTATTTTTGCAGAAAACAAAGGGCAGTGGCTGAGGTGAAACAGAGCAAGCTTGGGATAGACAGGGTTGTTCTTGAACATTGTGTATGTGCATGCATGCAATTCATGCGCATCCTTGCTCATGTTATGATCATTGCAATTAATTTATATTGTAATTAGTCTCGTTAACTAGTAATTGTTGTAATTATTATTTTATTTATTCATAATTGTTGTAGCTATTTAGCTTAGATAGCTAGTTTGTTTACCTTGATTATCCTTGTTGTAATAGCATAGTTAGCTAGTTAATTAGCTTACCCTATTCTATTCATTTGGTTGGGTTTTGTAGTAATTAGTTTAATTCAAACTTTCGGACTTTGATTCGCACCCTCCTGCGTGGGGGATCGAATGTTGTAATAATGTGTATATCTTCCAACCTCACGTCTTTTCTTCCCTTTACTTATTTGCTTACAATGGTTAGTATAGAACATCATTTTTTAAACTTAGCATTCTTATGCTTTGCATCTATTGTCTTGCATGCATCAAAGGTTCGGCTCATTATACTAACCCAATATCAATATTCAAATTCATTGCTTGAATACGTGATTCATCACATGTCTTGAATGAAACCATGTGCCATGCTCATAGCCGAACCTATTAAAATTACATAACGTGTGCGTTGCATTTAGTCATATTGCATTATTAGGAACATGCATATTTCTCTAATTATTTTGCTTTGTTTTGGCTCGGAGTCCTAGGTGAGCAATTTTATGTCTTTGCATATTGCATGAGCGTGGATGTTACCATGCCAAAGCATACTCCCATGAGGCTAATTGCTTAAATGATGTAATTGTTTGAATGCCTGTGGATGAAAGCTAGATGCTTGAATTGTGATGGTTTGATTAAATGTTTCATTTTTAGCCCACTTTCTTCAAGTGGCAAATTCACAAAACAATTTCAAAACAAAACATGAGATCAAATGTTCCAATTCTTGCAAATTAGTCTATACCTTGTGTGCATAACACATAGTAATATAGTTAATAATCGGAACAAGAGCATATAATGTAAATAAGAATCACATCAAGATTAGTAGAGGCCGATCTTTGATCGGACGAGTGGGGTGCTCAATTCATGACATTTCTCTTTCGTACCTAGGTTCCCGAGCCGAGACACTTTGGTGATGGCACAAGTCTTGGATTTCCTAAATTTTTCAAAAATATTTAGGTGGCGACTCTATAATCTAGCAAAGTAGTCCATTTTTTACACTTGATTTAAAACATTGATTTTTCAAAAAAAATTGCCGGATATGCAATCTTTTTGTGTTTTCATTGTTTCACATTGCACTTGTGAAATAAGATTCATAACCACGGGAGTCCGAACTGTAGGGCTTATTTTTCCTTTCGAAAGGGGGCACGAAAAAGTCGAGCTACAATTTCTGGTGACTCTGCTGGGGACTTTAGCAAACTTGACTTGAAACTCATGATGTAATTTTTTATCTACATTTCTATGTCCTTTGCATAGCATTTACGTAGTTATGGTAAGTCACCGTGTTTTCCATCTGCTATTCTTGGGCGGTTTACCGGAGGCTTGCCCAAAAGGCTGACTGGTCATGGGCTCTGCCATGTTGGAAACACAACCCTTGGATCTGGATCATCGTTGTACCTCTTGATCCATCTTTCACTTCTCGGTGTTAGGTATGACAGGTATATTAGGTAATCTTGCCAAGGTACCTTTTTGACCATTCGACCTAGTTACATATAGTGAAGCTATAGTGACTCTTCCAATTTAGGATAGGGTGCCACCCATGTGTAGAATGTTGTGAAAACTTGTTAAAAATAATTCAGCCTAGATCATGCCAAAAATCTAGGACAGGGTAACCCTACCCCCTTCATAGGGGTGTTTTGGTCCTTTTTTTACGTGATGCATGCTTTTATAGTGAAACTGTATGGGATGGTTCATATCAGTAAGGTATGAAAACAGAGTTCAGTGGGGATTACAGTTCAGCTATATGTCTTGACTGTTGTGGATTGGGGCCGAAGTGCTGTTCGATTTTGATTTTTTTTTTCTTTCTTTCTTTTTGCTAGGTAGTTTACCATCATAGCTTCAAAAAGACCCGATATTTCCCAAGTTGTGTGGACTCATTTTGGCAGGCTGTGCAAAGCTCGGGACCTTGTTGGTGGTCAACCTGTGCTAGTCTTACTTCCTTCAGTCACTTGACGGAGAAGAAACAAACAGTCAGTAGCATTAGTATAAAGCTCCCCATAAACACCTACCCGTTCTCAATTAATCAATTCACCAACATCAAGTTCACCCAGATTAGCAATGGCACAGAACACAGCACCAAACCTAGAGGAATTCGCTGCCATGATGATTACCATCTAAAGGACTATGGACACTGTAAACTAGAGGATGGATGCACAAGATGAAGTCTTTGCCGATCTACGATGTACATTTGGGGCATCATCGTCAACTGTGCACCCGATCCCTACTGCTCAGCCAAACACGGATCTACCCCCGCCAATAGAAAATCTACCAGTCCCAGATCCCCAGGACATGTTTCCCCCAGCTCCAACTTATCGTCCTCCGGGGATTTTTCTTTTGGATATTAATGAAATTGATCCAACCTTGGTCAAGATTGCCAAATTGGAGAAAGCATTGAAGAAATCTCAGGCTTCAACTCTATTCTAGATATCGAAGATGGGTACACTAAGGCTTCGGTCAGATTACCGGAGAAATTTAAGATGCCCCACATCGACAGATTCGATGGGAGTGGGGATCCAATCGTATATGTCTGATTGTGTTTTGGATGTATTGAGGCCCATGGGTTTGTCTCGGGCGCAGAAGCTTTCGTTGTTTGGAAGGACCCTGTCTGATATGGCGGCCATCTGGTACGCTAAATTGAAGGATTCTACAAAACTGAATTGAACAGAGCTATCTGAGGCATTTGTCAATCAGTACTTATATAACACTCAGATAGAAGTAACCATTAGTGAGCTGGAGGCTACTACCCAGAACCCCAAAGAATCATTCATTGATTTTGTTGCCCAGTGGAGAGCCAAAGCAGCCCGAATGACAAATAGGCTTGCCGAAAGAGAACAAGTCCGACTAGTGGTCCAAAACCTCGAGCCAGACATGTTGCAGAGAATGATAGTGGCGTTGTTGTCCACATTCGCTTCCTTACATGAGCTGGGGGTCAAGATAGCCAAGATGGTTGATCCCTTTGCTACTGCTACAACCTCAAACCTTCACAAAATACCGGTCTACCCCAAAATCGAAAAGTTTTTACCCTCCATATGAGCCCAACTCAAGCCCTCAAGTTATTGATGCGAAAGGGGCATCTCAAGCCTCTCAATCCTCGTCCACTTCCAGACCCATTGCCACCCAAACATGACCCTATCGAGTACTGTATCTTCCACCAATAACATGGCCATCCCATAGACATGTGCTACCGCCTACGTCATGAGATTCAGGATCTCATCGACAACAAAGTCATCGCCTTACCCGCAAAATGAAATGTAACAACCAATCCACTTCCTACACACGACCAAGTCCCCCCACCCAGAAACATTAACCACATCCATACACTACCGCCCACCTTTAACCTTAGCACATACATTACTTTATCCCACTTACCAAAATCGGAGGTGGTTATTTCAGAAAGCACAGACATGTGCATGATGGATCTAACACCATAAACCCAATCCAAACCTAAGGCAGTAGAAATGAAGAAAGAGAAGAATGCACTAAAGACAGGGTTGCTTGATACCCGTGTTATAGAAAAGGGGTCTAGCTTGCGAAGGAGTATGATCCTAGCTTATACATTGTGGCCATCGATCAGCAAAAGCCAGTGGTCATATTGCTGGACTTTCTCAGCATTAATGTTATCAGGGAAGACCAAATGTCACAAAATCAGAATGAGTGGCCCAAGCAAGGCCTGCACGTGTCACGACCCAAACCCGCCCCTATGGGTTTAGCACCGTAACCGGCCAGTAATCCGAGATTACCGAAGGCCTGCTTAACAGTAAAATAGTAATACAGAGTATAGGGGCATGGCGGAAGCCAAAACAGTAATTAAACAATGTCCAATGAGTTGTGACAGTCTGTATGCAAAAAGACTTTTCATAACATATATACTATCAGTACCAAAACAGTATGTACAATATTTACAATCATCCAGGTCAGGGACTTAATCCCTATTAAGACAGTACAGTACAGTGCTATCAGTCGATACAGTATTACAAAACAGATACAGAGACAGATGGTGGAAACTAAAACACTCCAAAGCCGTAGCTTGAACGGGCTCGGAACCTCACAGTGAGGCACAGTGGTTGGCTTTGACAAAAAGGAGTCTAACTGACGTTCCTAGCTCCGGTCTGGTGCCTGGACACCTACATATATATATAAACAGTGAGCTAAAGCCCAGTGAATAACATAATGCGTAAAGAGATTAAGAATGAATGTCCTTTAGTATTGAAAACAGTCAATTGATTCAGTATATCAGTCATAACAGTCATATGTGGTACATCCATTAGCACAGTAAGTAAACAGTAGGTCTTGAAAGACCGAGCAGTCAATGATGGCCATCATAACAGTAAACAGAAGTTCCAAGATAAGAACTAACAGAGATCTTTGTAACAGTAGCAGTAACAGTAACAGTAGTTGCTATGGATGCCACAATACAGTTCAGAATAGAGGACATACATTCATTCAATTAACAGTATCAATTCAGAAACAGTACAGTTTAACCATTCAGAATATTCATATTTGAACATATCTTTACACAATTGTTACTCACAGAGTTCTAGGCTACAGATAAGCTAGAGCGTCTCCTCAGATGCCAACCCTACACAGTTTATAGGATGAACACACACTAAGTTCACATTTGGGAATCAAAGACTTAGTCCCTACTTAGACTCGGTGCGGTTCTACATCTATATCCTCATTAAGATGTCTTAAACTAGGCCTAAGAATGCCTAGAAAGAAATGAGGATACAAAGATGCACTTTAAAAACATTTTCAGAATTTTCAAAAAAAGGGTCCCGCTCAGCGTGTCTTTTCCCCGCTCGAGCGGACATGCAGACAAAGGTTCCCCACTCGAGCGTCATTGCTCGAGCGGAAAAACATGGCAAAAGTACTGATGTGTGAAAATCACGCTCGATGGGCGCTTGACACCCGCTCGAGCGTGACACAAAACCCCGCTCGAGCATCCCTTCTTACGCTCGAGCGGACTGTAAAATAATGCAAAGTGCTGGGAGCACGAATTTCACGCTCGAGCGCCACTTTCCCACTCGAGCGTGAGTTCAAATTCTGGAAAACCCAGATTTGAACCTCAAGCTCAAAACCAAGTTTAAATGCCTCAAATTCGATCCTTTTGGGCTAATTTTCTGGAAAACACTTGTAAACTCATAATATGACATGTTTCAAAGCTCAATTTGAGAAATCAAAGCCCAAGGGTAGTTCAATTAAATACCAACTTTAGCTCAAAACTCAAGAATGTGATGAACATGCACATGCATGAATTTAACCAACTCCAAAGCTTCAAATACTTGCTCTAGTGAGCCAATTCTTTCAAAACCAAGATGAATTCATGGTCCAATGCAAAAATGTGAACATGCATGTAACAATCTTCCATGAAAACAACTTTAAACTCATCAATATAGGCATGCATGCATGGAATGAGCTTCAATTCAACATTTTAAAGTTAACTTTAGACTCTAATCCTTAATATACCAAGAATCATGCAAGACAATACACAAATACATCAATGAGAGGTTGAATCCTCTACCTTAGGTCTTGAATACAAGATGTACAAGCTCAATTATGCAAGACTCCTTCAATCCTTCTAAATTCCAAGCAATTCTTTGAAGAACACAAGGTTTTCTCCTAACTCTCTCTCTCTCTCTAGTCGGCAATAACAAGGAAATTGGCTGAGGAAATGTTTTGTTTGAATGTAATAAGGCTCAAATATGTTTAGGTAGTGGGCCACTAGTGTGGCATTTTGGTGAATTAAGCTAATTAGTGCAATTTATCAATATTTAATCTAATTTAATCATACCAAATCACATTTCAGATAAATACACCATAAAAATCATATAAATCTCAATTAGCATAAAACACTGATCAATTTGGTTCGGCCCGATAAGGCCTTCAATTTGCAGTTTAAAGCATAAAACATGGACAGGTAATTTAACAGTCAAACAGATATAAATGCATTTAAACTAGTACATTCAATCAGTCAGTTCAGTATTTCAGTCGATTCAATTCCTTATCATAATCAGTCTCAGTTTAGTAGTAATTAGTGGTTAACCAGTAATCAGTGGTGAGGGTTATTATAGCACGACTTAGCAAACCTAGAGAATGATCTAGCGGAATTAAAAGAGGATCTGAAGGATCTTTACTTCTTCGAAAAGAAGATACAAGCTATGTACAAATGAGATGGTAGGACTTGAGCCAGCCAAAAACTAGTAATGGGTGGTTGAGAAATGAAGAGTCCATTGTGGAGGAACAGACAGGAGAGACCGGGAGAAAAGAGGAAATTGCTGTTGAGGGTAAGGCTGAGGCTGCATCTCTTACTGAGAAAGAATAGGCACTGGAACAGTTTCAAAAGGAAATGATAGAGGAAATCCAAGCAAAGATAGCTCTGGAACAAGACAAAGGAAAAGGGAAAGAAGAAGCTGAATCCACAACCGGTAACATTCAAAACACTAAGAAAACATAATGGGATCCCAATAACTGAAAAAAGGATGTTGAGGAAACTCAGAAAGTACCAGGATGTTGAAACCTGAGCTGTGGTGGAAGAAGAATGGTATGATGATGGGGCGCGTAATGTTAATATGCTCCGAATATAACCTGATGCCAGTCTGGTTATGACTTCGGGAGAGTGGTGGGAAGACAACGACCTAAGTCATGCATACACTGACAAAGGTTGGAAAGCTGATACCCCAGATGACACTTGGTATACCGATGAGATCAATCACATGGCCCGGAGCTGTCGGTACTTCAAACCTGCAACATTAGACCAGCTAGAGACCTCTAGAAAGGAGCTGAGAAAGCAAAAGAGAACGATATGGAGGAGAACATGGTCTTGAAATAGCTCAAGAAGATTCAAGCCAAAATATCTATCTAGGGACTGATAATGGCGTCTTGGGAACATAGACAAGCCCTGCTCGAAGCAATGAACCAAACCAAACTGCCCATTAACACCACCGCTAACCAATTGGTGTCACTGGTCATCTGGAGATGTTACGCCAGTGATATCCTTTACAAATAAAGAATTGCCTCCTGAGGGCGCAAACCACAACAGGTCTTTGTATGTAACCTTGGAAAGTCGAAGAAATGGATTCTAGTGGTGTTAGTAGACATTGGATCGGCAATCAATGTATGCCCAGTTAGAATTGCCTATGCCATCGGTTTGAGGCCGATTGACTTTACACCCACGACCTAAGCTGTCTGGGCCTATGACAATACAAGCCAGGATGTCATGGGAACATTCAAAAGTAATATCCTAATTGGTCCGTCCAAACATGAAGTGGAGTTCCATGTCATGGATGTTTTGGCCACATTCAAACTGTTACTGGGAAGGCCTTGGCTCCATCAGATGAAGGTTGTGTCATCAACAGTCCATCAGTTAGTGAAGTACCCTTTAAAGGTGGGATCGCCACCATGTACGGTAACTCTGCAATCTATCCTCCCTAAGGAACTACTGCACCACTACTGGAGATCATACATGGAGAAGATGACGTGTTCTTTCCGGCTTCTCTCTAGCAGAAGCCCGGTTAGTCCAAACCATTATGGCGGAGGGAGATGGAGATTATGTGAGTGCGTAATCCATATACATGATGACCAAACAGGGGCATATGACCGGGTCAGGACTAGGCCAAAGCAGCAGGCAGGAAGGTACTATTACTAAGAAGCTGAGTCATAACCCCTATGCCTTCGAGCTGGGATATAAACTTACCACTGCAAATTGGCAGAGGAAATGGTAGGAGTTGAGAGAGAGGTTGTCACGACCCAAACCCGCCCCTATGGGTTTAGCACCGTAACCGGCCAGTAATCTGTGATTACTGAAGGTCTGCTTAACAGTAATAACGGTAATACAGAGTACAGGGGCTGGCGGAAGCCAAAACAGTAATAAACGATGTCCAATGAGCTGTGACAGTCTGTATGCAAGAAGACTTTTCATATATATTCACATTCAGAGCAAAAGTAGTATGTACATACATCATTTATAGGCATTCCAGTTAGGGACCAAATCCCTACCATAACAGTACAGTACCAGTCTATACAGTATTACAAAACGGAGACAGAAGGGTGAACTGAGACACCCCAAAAAGCCTAAGCTTGAACACACTTAGAACCTCGCGGCGAGGCACATTGGTTGGCTTGACAAAAAGGGAGTTTCACTCAACGCTCTTAGCTCCGATCCGGTGTCTGGACACCTACATATATATATAAACAGTGAGCTAAAGCCCAGTGAACAACATATGCGTAAAGAGGTTAAGAATGAATGTCCTTTCAGTATTTAAAACAGTCATTTGTATAGTATATCAGTTATTCATCAGTTATTCGATCATGGCAGTCATAAGTGGTACATCCAATAGCAAACAGTACAGTAGGTCTTATCAAACCGAACAGTTAGTTGATGGCCATCATATCAGTAAACAGTAGTGGTTCCAAACATGGGAACCGACAGAGATCTCTGTGACAGTAGCAGTACAGTAACAGTAAATTACTATGGATGCCACGAATACAGTTCGCAAATAGGACAAGCATTCATTCAGTAAGAAATATCATTTCAGAAAGCAGTACAGTTGATCATTCAGAAACTGTTCATGATTGAATATATCTTTACAACATTGTTATTCACAGAGCACTAGGCTACAGTTAGGCTAGAGCGTCCTCGGATGCCAACCCTACAGTTACAGAATGAACACACACTAAGTTGTACACTTGGGAATCAATGATTTAGTCCCTATCTTGACTCGGTGTGGTTCTACATCAATATCCTCCTTAAGATGCCTTAAACATGTCCTAGGAATGCCTAGGATGGGAAAGGATGCAAAGATGTACTTTAAAACACTTTTCAAAATTTTGCTGAAATAGGGGTCCCGCTCAAGCGTGGCCTTCTCGCTCGAGTGGACATGCAGACAAAAAAGCCTCGCTCGAGCGTGACTTTCCTCGCTCGAGCGGACTGCAAAAGTACTGGATGCAAGAAATTCACGCTCGAAGGGTGCTCGATCCACGCTCGAGCGTGAGACACAAGTCCTCGCTCGAGCGTGCATTCCCCCGCTTGAGCGGACTGTAAACACATGCAAAGTACTGGGTACACGCATTTCACGCCCGAGCATTACTTTCCCTGCTCGAGCGGACTGCATGAACTCAGAGTGTACGCTCGAGCGTGAAGTCCTACGCTCGAGCGTGGGTCCAAATTCTGGAATTCCCAGATTGAACCTTCAAGCTCAAAATCAACTTTTAAAGCATTAAATTCAATCATTTTGGGCTAATTTTCTGGAAAACACCTTAAAACCCATAATACAACATGTTTTAAAGATCAATTTGCAAAATCAAAGCCCAAAGGTAGTTCCATTAAACACAATTTCAAGGAACACTTCAAGAACATGATGAACATATGACATGCATGTGTTCTAATGAGTTCAAAGCTTCTAATACATGCTCCAAAGAGCCAATTCTCTCAAAAACATGATGGATTCATGGACTTCAACCAAAATGTAAACATGCAAGTAGGAATACCCATGAAAACAACCTCAAAACTTCAATATAAGAACATACATGCATGATTTAAGCTTCAATTCAACACTTTAAGCCATATCTTGGCTCTAGACTTCAAAATTATCATGGACCATGCAAGACACAACTTAAATTCATAAACCAAAGGATGAATATCCTACCTTAGGTCTTCAATTTCAAATGTGCTAGCTCAAAATTGCTATCTACACTTCAATCCTTCCAAATTCAAACAAGAATTCTAGATGGACTCAATTTTCTCCTACCTCTCTCTTTCTCTCTCGATTTTGCCTTCAAAATGGCTGAAGATACAATGCCAAAAGTGCATTAACCAAGTCCAAACAAGTATTGACAAAGTGGCCCACTAACATGGCAAAATGGTAGATAAGTCCAACTAATGTAATTTACCATTAAATAATCTAATTTAATCATGCCAAATCAATTTTAAATTAAATCTACCATAAATCCACATAAATTCCAATTAGCATAAAACATTACTCGATTTCAGATTTGGCCGCCGATAAAGCCTTCAATTTGCAGTTTAAAACATAAAACATGGACAGATCAATTAATAGTCAAACAGATAGAAATGCATTTAAACTAATACACTCCAATCAATCAGTTAAAATTTCAGTCACTTAGTCACTTAACATGCTTAATCACAGGTTAGCACTAATCAGTGGTATTATCAGTAAACAATGGTGAGGGTTGTTATAGCGACCCCGGTCTTTTCCCATTTGGTTGATGTACCCGGACTTATGTTCCGTAGATTCAGTTGTTTTTATGTTGTTGTTGTTGTCCTTTAATTCCTTATTTTGAGTTATAGGATATGTTGGGCAGGTTTTGTTACAGGTTGGTTGGGTTCGGAAACCAAGTGTTGCTGTCCAGTTTTTGAGTTGGTCGCTCGAGCGAGGGTTTGGTCGCTCGAGCGAGGGTTGTTTTTTGTGTCTGGTGGCTCGATCCAGGGTTTCTTCGCTCGAGCGAGCGATTGCGTCTAGTATAGACCTGAGAGCAGTGTTTCTTCGCTCGAGCGAGCTTTCTTCGCTCGAGCGAGCGAGGTGTATGTTTTCGAGTCCTTCGCTCGAGCGAGCAGTTCTTCGCTCGAGCGTGCTTTTGGGTTGCAGACCTGAAGCATCGAGTTTTTGGCTCGAGCGAGCTTTTCTTCGCTTGAGCGAGGTTTTCTTGTGTCTGGTCGCTCGAACGACCAAGTCTTCGCTCGAGCAAGCCTGTCCAGTTTAAATAGGCAGCAGCGGGTTTTTAATCAGTTTTTCATCCTCTTTTTGATTCCAAACCCTAGTTCCGAGTTTTCTCTCTCTCAACTCACCTTCTCTCTTAGGTTTGATCTTTTTAGAGTGCGTTTCTACCCTAGTTGCTTTATTAAAAAGTTAGAGTGGGTCGAGGGCTTCAGTTTAATCTGAACAATCTTGGATTTGGAGCACTTTGGAGTTTGGGTCTTCATCTCTGTCTTCTCCTTTTGGGTTATTTCTTCGAGGTAGGGATTTCCTACTCCATCTTATAAGTTTTAATCCTAAGTTTTGGTGTTTCTGATATGTTGGGGTTGTTTGGTAATATTGAGAAAATTAGGGTTTGTTTTATAATTAAAATGCCCTAATTGTTGTAATAGAATTAATTCGTATAATTAATTTTGAAAAAATGTATGGAAATTGATTTAATTCATAATCTTGAGAAGTTATGAGATTAAATGTTGTAGTTGGATAGTTTAACCACTCATCTTTGAAATTGAGATTGTATGTCTTGATACATTTATTTCCTGCTTAGAGATAATTGTTTTGGGCTATCGGTGAAGGATAGTCATGATTGTTGTAGACATTGCATGTGGATTAGGGAAAACTGAAACTAATCAATTGGCCATGTCGTTGGGTATAAAGGTTGGAATAATACATTAAATTTATGTATTGATTGTGTATATGACTTTGTGTTTATATGCATTACTTGTGTATGGGAGGAGATAGGGGATGTACTCCACGGTTTAGGGGAAGATAGGGGATGTACCTCTAAACCGGTTAATGATTATGGGAAGATAGGGGATGAACCCAGGGTTGCAGCTTATATGCGCGCCTATAGCAGAGATATAGCTCATGTGCTTATCTATTGAAGTGTGATACAGCTCATATGCTTGTCCACTGAAGTGTTTGTTTATTTGATTTGATATAGCACTAGAATGTATATCATTATCTTTTTGTGAAGTACGGAAGTGGTTTACGTGATTTTGATACAACACCAACATGTGTATTCGTTATGATATAAGAAAGGTGTAACTTGATTTGTTATCCCTGTTGAATTGGAAATATTGTTAATAAGAGATGAAACCCCTATGGAGTTATTTGGTCGGGCTCTGTGCCATATTTGTATAAATGGAAAGTGAGATGTGTCATAAACATTAGTGTCATGAACTTGTAAAATGATGTAATTGACTATCTTGTGTTAACCATCTATCGATTGCTACTGCTTTAGTTAATTCTTATACTTGGTTTAGTATTTTTTACTGGGCTGTGGCTCACCCTATATGGGAACATCATTTTCAGGTTCAGGTGATAAGCTACCTCCAGGGACTTAGCTTGGGAGGATTTGGCTTTTGGATTTTGAAGACTAGTTTAGTTATTTGTTTTGTTTTGTTTTGATATTACATGTAATCACAAGCCGAGGGCTTAATTTGTAGTTGAGTTAGTACTCACATTTTGTGACCAAGTGTTGGCTTGGAAAGATGTAAGCCCATAGGGCATTTACTTTCATTATTACATATAATGTCTTTATTTAAGGATACTCTGATGAATGAATTATGGTTTATTTTCTTAAGTAATGCATCTTATTATTGTGTATGTTATGGGTTAATTTTGAGGACGTTACAACTTGGTATCAGAGCGTACCGGGTTCAAATACTTTGGGTACGTGGGAAGTGATTAGTATCACAGTGGGTTTGTCTCGCTTGTTAGAGACTTAGATGTAACGTTATGTGCTTACGTGATAACATGTTTATGTGACTATTTGGGTATGGGATTTGGTTTCTAGGATGTTGGTTGGATCCTTGGGTTTCTGGGAGTCTTGTTGGAAAGGCACCTGATCAATGCTGTTTCTAACTGGAACTCTAGTAACGCCTCGGGACTATCATTATCCGGAAACGAAATTCGTAAGTGCTTATGTGTTTATGTGCTTATGTGTTTATGTGCTTACGTGGGATGAATTACTGTTGTTCAATGCATTAGGACTCGAGTGTTTCAGTTTTGGCACATTTATTAGGGTGCTAACATTCCTTGTCACCTTTGTTAGGATGTCAGGGCGAGGAAGTTTTGATTTCCCTCCTTCCGCTCGGGAAGAATTGAGGAAACAGTTTGTGGGGTTACGCCAAGGTACTACACCTTTGCACAGTTTGAAGCGTGGTTTGCTAACTTGTCAATGTTTGCTCCAGAGTTAGTGGAGACGGAGGAATTACGTTGTTCGGAGTTTGAGAGTAAGCTGTGTGACGACATCCGTGTAAGGATTGTGGGTTCTTGGCATAGGAGTTACAGTGTGCTTGTTAAGGCTGCGACTCATGTGGAGGCAGCGGTACTAGCTATGGGGCAGAATAGGGAAGGGGCCATGGTTATGAGTGTTAGGGAGGAGGCCATCTCGGCGACTCCTGTGATTCAGAGTGTTGGTAGGCCTTCTAAGAGACAGAAGGGTTCTAATCCACAACAATTTCAGAGAGCTTTGTCTGGCTCCACTTTTCCAGTGCCTAGTCTAGATTCGAGTAAGGATGAACGAGAGGTTGTCACTTGTTTCAAATGTGGTCTGCTGGGCCACAAGGTTTCGGTTTGCCCACAGAGGAAGAGGGCTGGATTGGCAGTTCGACCAGTAGTAACACCACCAGAATCTTTTGGCCAACCGGGTTTTGGGCCAATCAAATGCTCAGTGGTGAGGCAGTTGTTGGGGTCTTCATCAGCCCAGACTTTGAACCAGTCTTGTGCTCAGGCACCGCCTACTTGCTGGGTGTGTAATCAGCCAGGTCATATTCGACGTTTCTGTACTCAGCCAGGGGCTTCTTTAGGGGTTTTGCAACCCAGCCAGGCTCAGTTTCATTCGACTGGGCAGGAGCAGTATCGTTTTGGAGGACTAGCAGGCCAAATTTCGAGGGCCTCAGTAGAGTCGAGTTCCAAAGCCCCAGTTGGGAAAGTTTGTAGTTGTTCCAGGTGTGGTCAGAGGGGACACATCGGTAGTTCTTGCCCGTGGCTCGGGAACTCGTAGGTTATCTTATGTTTGGGGATGACCAACTTTGCCGGTCCAGCAAGGGACAGTAGTGGTAGTAACATCGATGAGATGATTTTGTTTTGACTAATCCGTTTTGTAATCAGTGAATTATTATTTTGTGATCATTGGGTTATGTTGTGTAACCAATGTGTTTTAGGAATGTTGAAACATCTAAACTATTTGGTTATTTTCATATATATATATATGCTTTGTTTGTTAATTTCCCTGGATTGGGTGGATTGAAGCATGTTATAGCTCTAAAGCTTTATTAATGTAGTAAGTTGCTGTTAGACCATAAAGTTTTTGGTATTAATGCATTTTTATGCGTGTGACTTGATTTGGGAAAGATGAGGGCTGAGGAGCCATGTTTTCAAAATTTGGGAACCCCGAGGGGTGCTTATCTTAGCCAGGGTAATATTGGGGCGAGAACTGTTTTACTTGCTGAGTGTGTGGAATTTTAGGGCTGTTACCTATTTAAAATTTTGTGCGTGGTCTAGATTTTGGTCTATTGTCGAGTGAACTTGAGAGGATGTGAAGTGTACGATTAATATGAGTTGTAGTATGTATTTAATATGGTATCCTTCGGGGGCATAACGCATAATTTTGTTAGGGTTGGACTTGTACCTTCATGGTAGGTAGCCTTGCCGAGATTACATGTTTACTGATAGGCCGTTTTGAGTGAGGGGATGTTAGCCCCTATATAAGGTAGTGGTTGTCGTATCGGGAGTGGTATGTTGTGAGTAGCTGGTACTATATCTCGGGCAGTAGTATAATGGGTGTTGCCTAAGTTTTTCAGATTCCTTTATTTGGATCGAAGGTAATGGATTCGTACCTTAGCATTGGCTAGTGGTCTGGCACGGAGATTGGGTGTCTTGGTTGTACTCTCGAGGTGAGTGACAGATAAGAGTCGAAATAAAAGATAGATCCTATAGGTCGTTGGTGGATGAAGGTACTATGTTAGCTGGTGTGGTTGGTATGTTTTGTCTGATTGATGGATAGAAAGGAATCAGTTTTAGAAAATCCCAGAAAATTTCTTGATGAGGTTAGGGAAGAGTGGGAAGTTGTCCCCTCGGTTCATTGGTCCTTTCAAGATCCTTGAGAGGATTGGCGAGGCTGCATATCGTTTAGCTTTGCCACCGCAGTTGTCTGGAGTACATGACGTGTTTCATGTGAGTATGCTTCGGAAGTATGAGCCAGATCCATCACATGTGTTGGATTGGACTGATTTAGTGGTTGATGAGGATGTCTCGTATGAGGAAAGACCGGGTCGGGTTTTGGATAGGCGGGATCAAGTTTTGCGAGGCAAAACCATCCCTTTGGTAAAGGTTCTGTGGAAACATCACGGGGTGGAAGAAGCCACTTGGGAACGTGAATTAGAAGTCCGCGAGAAATATCCGGACATGTTTATTGATTTATAATCTTGTATTTAGATTTTGTAATATTGTTGAACTTAAGAATTTTATATATGTCTTAAGTTGGAAAACATTGAGAATGTTTTGGTTTAATGGAAATATTTTGGAACTTGCCTCATAATGGAAGTTTAGTATAACATTGAATATGTTGAATATATGTTGAATTAGAGTTCTATCATGAAATTGAATATGATATTGAAAACTGTTGAAATTGAAAGGAAAAATGTATAATATTGATGCAGGTTGTGATATATATTGTTTTATATACATATTGTGAGATGCCTCTTGATAAGAGATGAAATGACCGGTATTGGGTCAAGTTATTCACTGTTATAATATTCTATTGTTTGAATTTGAGAAAAACTTGTTTTCAAAAACTTGTGCTTAATTTCGGGGACGAAATTCTTTTAAGGGGGGGAGGTTATAGCGACCCCGGTCTTTTCCCATTTGGTTGATGTACCCAGACTTATGTTCCGTAGATTCAGTTGTTTTTATGTTGTTGTTGTTGTCCTTTAATTCCTTATTTTGAGTTATAGGATATGTTGGGTAGGTTTTGTTACAGGTTGGTTGGGTTCGGAAACCAAGTGTTGCTGTCCAGTTTTTGAGTTGGTCGCTCGAGCGAGGGTTTGGTCGCTCGAGCGAGGGTTGTTTTTGTGTCTGGTGGCTCGATCCAGGGTTTCTTCGCTCGAGCGAGCGATTGCGTCTAGTATAGACCTGAGAGCAGTGTTTCTTCGCTCGAGCGAGCTTTCTTCGCTCGAGCGAGCGAGGTGTATGTTTTCGAGTCCTTCGCTCGAGCGAGCAGTCCTTCGCTCGAGCGTGCTTTTGGGTTGCAGACCTGAAGCATCGAGTTTTTGGCTCGAGCGAGCTTTTCTTCGCTCGAGCGAGGTTTTCTTGTGTCTGGTCGCTCGAGCGACCAAGTCTTCGCTCGAGCGAGCCTGTCCAGTTTAAATAGGCAGCAGCGGGTTTTTAATCAGTTTTTCATCCTCTTTTTAATTCCAAACCCTAGTTCCGAGTTTTCTCTCTCTCAACTCACATTCTCTCTTAGGTTTGATCTTTTTAGAGTGCGTTTCTACCCTAGTTGCTTTATTAAAAAGTTAGAGTGGGTCGAGGGCTTCAGTTTAATCTGAACAATCTTGGATTTGGAGCACTTTGGAGTTTGGGTCTTCATCTCTGTCTTCTCCTTTTGGGTTATTTCTTCGAGGTAGGGATTTCCTACTCCATCTTATAAGTTTTAATCCTAAGTTTTGGTGTTTCTGATATGTTGGGGTTGTTTTGGTAATATTGAGAAAATTAGGGTTTGTTTTATAATTAAAATGCCCTAATTGTTGTAATAGAATTAATTCGTATAATTAATTTTGAAAAATGTATGGAAATTGATTTAATTCATAATCTTGAGAAGTTATGAGATTAAATGTTGTAGTTGGATAGTTTAACCACTCATCTTTGAAATTGAGATTGTATGTCTTGATACATTTATTTCCTGCTTAGAGATAATTGTTTTGGGCTATCGGTGAAGGATAGTCATGATTGTTGTAGACATTGCATGTGGATTAGGGAAAACTGAAACTAATTAATTGGCCATGTCGTTGGGTATAAAGGTTGGAATAATACATTAAATTTATGTATTGATTGTGTATATGACTTTGTGTTTATATGCATTACTTGTGTATGGGAGGAGATAGGGGATGTACTCCACGGTTTAGGGGAAGATAGGGGATGTACCTCTAAACCGGTTAATGATTATGGGAAGATAGGGGATGAACCCAGGGTTGCAGCTTATATGCGCGCCTATAGCAGAGATATAGCTCATGTGCTTATCTATTGAAGTGTGATACAGCTATATGCTTGTCCACTGAAGTGTTTGTTTATTTGATTTGATATAGCACTAGAATGTATATCATTATCTTTTGTGAAGTACGGAAGTGGTTTACGTGATTTTGATACAACACCAACATGTGTATTCGTTATGATATAAGAAAGGTTGTAACTTGATTTGTTATCCCTGTTGAATTGGAAATATTGTTAATAAGAGATGAAACCCCTATGGAGTTATTTGGTCGGGCTCTGTGCCATATTTGTATAAATGGAAAGTGAGATGTGTCATAAACATTAGTGTCATGAACTTGTAAAATGATGTAATTGACTATCTTGTGTTAACCATCTATCGATTGCTACTGCTTTAGTTAATTCTTATACTTGGTTAGTATTTTTCTACTGGGCTGTGGCTCACCCTATATGGGAACATCATTTTCAGGTTCAGGTGATAAGCTACCTCCAGGGACTTAGCTTGGGAGGATTTGGCTTTTGGATTTTGAAGACTAGTTTAGTTATTTGTTTTGTTTTGTTTGATATTACATGTAATCACAAGCCGAGGGCTTAATTTGTAGTTGAGTTAGTACTCACATTTTTGTGACCAAGTGTTGGCTTGGAAAGATGTAAGCCCATAGGGCATTTACTTTCATTATTACATGTAATGTCTTTATTTAAGGATACTCTGATGAATGAATTATGGTTTATTTTCTTAAGTAATGCATCTTATTATTGTGTATGTTATGGGTTAATTTTGAGGGCGTTACAGTTGTCACAGAGGTTGAAGGCAAAGAGGACTGGAAAGTTGTATAAGTTAGTCCACAAACCTATACAGGGAACCTTGAACAGACGCTTTGTCCGCCAAGGGGAAGATTTCCCATTCTGTGGATTCTCCGGAGCCTTGGTATGATTGGGAGACAAAGACAAGGTATCCGAGGTTTGAGATCTTTTTCGAGCACCAGTTACCAGAAGATGAAAATAAATAGGCAAGCCTAAGCATTGAAATGGATCAAGGAAGGACTACAAACCTGGGCATTAAAGAAGAGAAACTGTTAGGAAAAGCACTGGCTAACTTACTGATGAGTTCCACTACGGGAGCTGAGACCGCCAACTTGGGGATAGTTTTACTATGTCAATGATCGGGGATAACCCAGCAACGGATTTCTCCAATCCTATAGTGGATGCATTTGAGGCTCCATGCCTAGTTTGGAAGTTTGAGCAAGGCGTCATCAATAGTTCTGAATCAAATAGTGAGTCCGGATTTGATTCCACCAAGTCTGTGGAGTCGGAGTCAGATTCGAGTTCTTCTGAGTTTGGTACTTCTAGGAGTGGTAACCCGGATGCCAAGGTCTTATCCAGGTCATCTTTTAGCTTTTCCTTTGAGTCCACTGTAACCGAAGATCCAGATTTTTTGAATGGGAATGCTGTGAATGTTGCCTACTTCTCTGTGCCTTTGGTTTATTGTACTGATCTTAATTTTCAAAATTTTGACATAAACGAAGAGGAAGAAATTCCTCAGGTTTTGAAAAATTTGGTTGATCATGAGGAGGAGAGGCGTGTTAAGCCCTGTACAGATGAAATCATATCAATTAACGTGGGTACTGAAGATGATCCTCGCTTGGTCCAAATCGGGTCCACGCTGTCTTCGGAGGAACGCGAGCGTTTAATCACTTTATTAAAAAGTTTCAAAGATGTTTTCGCGTGGTCCTACGAAGACATGCTTGGAATCAATCCTGAGATTATACAGCACCAGATCCCTCTCGACCTTGAGGCCCAGCCAATTAAGCAAAAGCTTTGTAGAGTTCGCCCAGATTGGGCTTTGAAGATTAACGAAAAAGTTACCAAAAAGATTGGGGCAAGGCTCTTGCTTATATCTGAGTATCCAATATGGTTGGCCAATATTGTTCCAATTCTGAAGAAGGATGGCAGAATCAGAGTTTGTGTCGACTTCAGGGATCTGAACAAGGCTAGTCCAAAGGATGATTTTCCTTTACCGCATATTAATGAGTTGGTAGACTTCACCACGAGCCATGCATTACTCTCGTTCATGGATGGATTTTTCGGGTATAACCAAATCTTGATGGCACCCGAGGATATGGAGAAGAGCGTTTTCACCACTTCGTGGGGCACCTATTGTTACCGAGTCATGCCATTTGGATTGAAGAATACTGGGGCCACTTATTAGAGGGCTGCAACTACCATTCTAAATGACATGATCCACAAAGAGGTTAAGGTGTATGTGGACAATATGATTGTCAAGTCCAAAGATCGAGAAGGCTACTACATCGCCTTGGAGAAATTCTTTTAATGGATCAGAGAGTATAGATTAAGGTTGAACCCGCAAAAATGCACCTTCGGCATAACAATGGGAAAAATGCTGGGATTCTTGATTACACAGAGAGGAATTGAGGTAGATCCTTCCAAAATCCATGCCATCTTAGAAATGCCACCACCAATGATTGAAAAGAGGTGCGCGGCTTTCTAGGTAAAGTGCAATTCATAAGACAGTTATTTCAAAACTAACCTTGACTTGTGAACTACTATTTGGTCTCCTGAAGAAAGGAAAGAAGTTCTAGTGGGACGATCGCTATCAGTTCGCTTTTGAACAGGTCAAGCAGTACCTACAGAATACACATGTCTTATCGCCGCCAGAACCGGGAAAACCGCTGATCTTGTACCTGTCGGTGACAAACTCAACTGTGGGGTGTATGTTAGCTCAAGAGTCGGGGGTCAAAGAGGAGAAAATAGTTTACTACTTGAGCAAGAAAATGCTGGATTACGAGACCCGTTACACTTCCTTTGAGAAATCTTGTCTAGCTTTGGTATGGGCTACCCGGAAGTTGAGGCACTACCTGTTAGCTCACTCTGTAATCCTGGTTTCGAGATTAGATCCCATCAAATATCTCTTTGAGAAATCAGCGCTTACGGGCATACTAGCTCATTGGTTGCTTCTTCTCTCCGAATTTGATCTTACATATGTTACATGCAAGTCTGTTAAAAGGAGAGTTGTAGCGGAATTTCTGGCAGATCACCCAGTAGAAGGGGATGAAGTAATGGAGTACCTTTTCCCAGATGAAGATATTCTGCAAATAGAAGAGAGAACGTGGACGATGTACTTCACGGAGCAGCCAATCAATATGATTATGGGATCGGTGTGTTGTTAATAGCACCTAATGACTCCCATATACCCTTAGCCTTCAAACTTTGGTTCAAAGTATCCAACAACGATGCAGAGTATGAGGCGTGTATCGCTGGTTTAGAAACCGCCTTGGAACTAGGGAAAAAAGGTTAGACGTCATCGGGGATTCGAATTTGGTTGTGTCTCAGGCCAACGGAGATTGGTGGGTTAAAGAGGAGAAAATGAAAGTTTACCATCAGGTCTTGGACATGCTAATTACGAGGTTTGAAAAGTTGATGTTTACCCATCCGCTAAGAGAGAACAACTGATTCGCTGATGCATTATCAACTCTATCTTCTATGGTAGACATTCCATTGAGAATCAGGATGCGTCCAATCATTATTGAACAGAAGTACACGTCGGCCTATGAAACCATTGCCACGATAGATGAGGCTTCAGACAAGAACCCCTGGTATTACGATATTTGGAATTTCCTGGAAAATGAGGCATATCCACCAGGAGCAAATGCCAAGGACAAAAGGGGAATACGGCGTCTGGTCGTTCAATTTATCATCTGCGGAGGCAAATTGTAGAAAAAAGGCCATCTGAGAATGCACAAGCTATGTGTTGAAGAGGAAGAATCAAAGCACCTTATGGAGACTATTTACGGAGGAGAGTGCGGAGCCCACATGAACGGTGTGATGCTCACCCGAAAAATCCTTAGACAAGGTTACAACTGGTCAACCATGGAAAAAGATTGTATTGATTTTGTTCGACGATGCCACAAATGCCAGATTCATGCCAATCGCATGAACATTCTGCCGTCAAGGCTCTACAACATGACTTCACCATGGCCATTCTCTGTTTGGGAGATAGATGTTATCGGTGCAGTTACACCAAAGGGGTCAAACGGGTATGAGTTCATTTTGGTAGCAATCGATTACTTCACGAAATGGGTAGAGGCCCAGTCTTACTCTGTATTGAAAGTAGCGCATGTGGCTAAGTTCATCAAGAACAACATCATCTGCCGGTATGGAGTTCCAAATGAGATTATCTTTGATAATGGGTCGCACTTCAAGAAAGAAGTGATAGATTTGCTCAAAAAATATAACGTGACTTTCCATAAGTCGTCAACCTATAGGCCGCAGACCAATGGAGTCGTTGAGGCTGCCAACAAAAATATCAAAACAATTTTGCAGAAAATGGTGGAAACCTATAAGGACTGGCCTGGAGAAACTGCTGTTTACGCTCTGGGGTTACAGAACTTCAATCCGAACATCTACAGGGGCTTGCCAATCGAAATTAAAGTTCCCTCGTTACGAGTTATAGCTGAATGTCAGATAGCAGAGGCAGATTGGCAACAGAGCAGATTCGAGAAATTGATGGTATTTAATGAGAGAAGACTAAGGGCATTGCTAAGGCTACCAACGCCGGATTGCTAGGGCTTTTAACAAGAAAGTTAAGTTTCGGAATCTCAAGGAAAGGGACATGGTACTAAAAGACAACCGAGCTCCCATTCACGACCCTAGGGGAAAGTTCAGACCCAACTGGACCAGTCCTTACATCATCAAGTCAATTTGGTCAGAATGGGCAATTATTCTTATGGACTTGGATGGCCTGGAGTTCTCGCAACCAATCAACATGGACAAGTTGAAGAAATATTATCCCTGAGAGGCTCGCTAGGCCGAAAACCTGAAAGGGCAATCTAGGCAAAAGTTCGAGCATAAAAAATTAGAAATAAAAAAAAATTGAGCTCGCAAGGTTGAAAACCCTAAAGGGCGACTTTGGCAAAAGTTAGAGCGTAAAATGAGAGAGTTAATACTCGAGTGAACCTAAACCGAACTACGTAAGGCCTGATTTCCATTTTTGGGATACGTAGGCAACTTCATCCTAAAGTTCGGCCGTAACTATCTCCAGTTCAATTGTCTTATCTGTTTTCAAGTCATCCTTGTTTATCATCTGTTAGTTCGGTTATGCTCTATATTTTGGGCAGAAAAGCTGAGCACAGAACAGCAGTAATGATACGCAGCCTACACAGCCAAGGGCAATTTTGATTTCTTTTGAATCGAGATTGTATATCTTGAGGATCGATTCTATACATGTCAGGTGGTGATCGCTTCCGAAAATTGTTTTGGAAAGTTTTAATAAAAGTTGATTTTGTTCAAAATTTTACCCTTTTATAATTTGGACCATTTTTGGGACCGAAAGAAAAAAATTTAGTACTCGCAACTTTAATTTTATTGATTTCAACATAAGTACATTCTCCCTCTTTGATTCAGATCAAAGTTACTTTTACATCTTGAACTTGAAAAGAAAAGATCAAAGCAGTAAAACTATCACAGCTAAGTCAGGTGGCTTTATGCCAAAGATGGCCCAATCTCGGCCTCCTCTTCAAGCCAAGCCTAGCACTCCTCAGATAGGTTGTCACCGAAACTAATGGTAGCGGCCAGAATCTCTCTCGTCCTCCAGGCTATGAGATACCGAGGCAGATGCGAGGCATTTACCGAAAATGAAGCTGTGTATTCCACTCCCTTATCTGGACATATCTGATCATGCCCAAATTGGCGTGGAACCGGAGAGGAAAATAGAACACGCAATGTGTGAGGCCATTTAACTCTACACCCGATTGTTGGGACATATTGTAGCTCATCTCGGCTAAATTAAACCAGGGGCAATGCCAAGATATATCAGTTGCGGATCGGTTGCACATCCAATCACACCATAAAACCCTCTGAGGGGAAATCTATTAGCGATTAACAAAAGAAGTAAGTCCTGGCCGAGTATTTGGGGCAAGGGCTTACTATCTGCAGTTTATCCATCAACCATACCTGGGAAGGGATGAAAAATAAGAGAGATTAAAGAATAGAGAGGTGTGCATTGAGGGAAAAGTAAGGAAAAGGTTTTGAAAATAAAAATAAAAAAAACAAAGAATGAGTGATTAGCGATGTAAGAATCATAAATTAGAAGGGCGGAAAATAATACCTAGAGAAGTAGTGGGCTCCTTGCAAAGCGAGTAGTCTCTCCCCGATGGAAAGCATCCAAACCCATCAAAGTTTCGGCCAGTGCTAAACCTATGCAGCTCTTGCCCTCTCTTAAACCTTGGGCCACTTCAATTAACCGGATACTAGCTCCGCCAAAACTAGGGGCAAAGAGGAATTGTGCAAGAAGGCATAAACAGAGAGCATATTGCCGGCAACTTAGCCAAAGAAAGTCACTCCTGTCTCCAATAACGGAAAATTGATGAACTAAACCGGGGATGTCTAGTTCCCCATCATGTGCAAAGGATTGAGTCTCATATGATGTTAACCCACACATCCGTCCCAAAGCTTGGGCATGGCCAAAACAGGGCTTCCGTATGATTTCTTTGTCGCGCTGGGACTCTATTAAAACTCGAAATTCTTCGAATGTCGGATACATCTCTTGTGACCCGAATTGAAACACATGTGTGACTGGGTTCCAACATCGAATAGCGATATGTAGGAATGGAAAGCAAAGGGAAGTGCGGCTCAGAGAAAAAAGGGCATTTAGGTCAAAATCGTAAAAATTCACCTTTTCCGAGCCATCCAAAGCGGCTATCCAGTCTCGGAGCCTATTGTTGCATAATGCCTCCATCTTGAGAGCAAAATATCAAAAATTTGTTATTCTACCAGAAAAATAGTAGGGAAGCACCATTTGTAGAAGATGAGTAGGAGCAGTGCATGATAGCTGGGCAGCACTAACCGACCTCACACTGAGGCCTGGTCGTGCCTCAGTAAAGCCCGGTCGTGCCTATTTATGCCCGGCCGGGTCTTGATGATGACTCAGACCAGTGCAATTGCAAAAAAGCTAGTTTCTTTCTAGATGCACCACAACTTTGTTTTAAGGTTTGTTTTGTTTGTACGAAGTGTTTTTTAGCTTTTTCGAGTTGTTTTCATTTCGTTTTTCTGTTATTGAGTTGTATTTTACATTTTGATTGGTTGTAAGTCATTATCCGATTCATGAATCAATTCAAGAATAAGCATAAACACTTCTAAAGGTTACAATGCAAGGGTTACGCTATTCATTACATGTAAATGCTCATCACATGTAAATGCTCATCATATGCAAATGCCATTCATCACATTGTGCAAAGAGATCATTCAAAAAAACTTATCTTTTATAAACTAGCGGGTCCAACCTTCGTCATTGTTTTACAGGGCAATAAAAGGAAACAAAATCTTTCAAAATAAAACAAAAGGTCTATTTAGAGCTAGTCTTTAACTACATAGCAAAATGAAAGCAAAAAAAAAAAAAACACAACAAAAACAAAGTGATCATCCTCATCAATAACCCATCCTCGCCCTTTTCCTCCTCGGCTGAGGAGGAGGTGCATTACTGTCATCGCTGGGGCTGCTCGACTGCAAGTCAGCCTCCTCTCTCTTGCCCTCAGGGGTTATGGACCCGTCAAAAGACTCCTCGAAAGGCGAGCGCTGCCTCACTCGACCTCTCCCCCGATCGACTCATCCGCGGCCCCCCCTCGACCCCGTCTCTGTCTACTGGCTGCAGAAGGTCCTACAGGCACTGCTGGTGCTGGCTCAAGCTGAAAAGAGGACAAATATCAGCTTGAACAACTCTGTTTGCACTGTTTTCACTTCAGAACACAAAACAGAGTTTTTCACAAAACTGAGGCACGGCCGGCCTTCTCTATGCTCGGCCGGGCTTCATTGAGGGCCAGTCGGCCCTTAAAGTTTGGTCAGCAGTGTATTTTTGCAGAAAATAGTGGACAGTGATTGAGGTGAAACAGAGCAAGCTTGGGGTAGACAGGGTTGTTCTTGAACATTGTGTATGTGCATGCATGCAATTCTTGCGCATCCTTGCTCACGTTATGATCATTACAATTAATTTATATTGTTTATTGTAATTAGTCTCGTTAACTATTAATTGTTGTAATTATTATTTTATTTGTTCATAATTGTTGTAGCTACTTAGCTTAGATAGCTAGTTTGTTTACCTTGATTATCCTTGTTGTAATAGCATAATTAGCTAGTTAATTAGCTTACCCTATTCTATTCATTTGGTTCAGTTTTGTAATAATTAGTTTAATTTGCACTTTCGGACTTTGATTCGCACCCTCCTACGTGAGGGATCAAATGTTGTAATAATGTGTATGTCTTCCAACCCTACGTCTTTTCTCCCTTTTACTTATTTGCTTATGATGGTTAGTATAGAACATCATTTTTTAAACTTAGTAGTCTTATGCTTTGCATCCATTGTCTTGCATGCATCCAAGGTTCGGCTCATCATACTAACCCAATATCAATGTTCAAATTCATTGCTTGAATACGTGATTTATCACATGTCTTGAATGAAACCATGTGCCATGCTCATAGCCGAGCCTATTAAAATTACATAACCTGTACATTGTATTTAGTCATATTGCATTAATTAGGAACATGCATATTTCTCTAATTATTTTGCTTTGTTTTGGCTCGGAGTACTAGGTGAGCAATTTTATGTCTTAGCATATTGCATGAGCGTGGATGTTACCATGCCAAGGTACTCCCATGAGGCTAATTGCTTAAATGATATAATTGTTTGAATGCTTGTGGATGAAGGCTAGATGCTTGAATTGGGATGGTTCGATTAAATGTTCCATTTTAAGCCTACTTTTTTCAAGTGGCAAATTCACAAAACAATTTCAAAATAAAACATAAGATCAAATGTTCCAATTCTTGTAAACTAGTCCACACCTTGTGTGCACAACACATAGTCATATAGTTAATAATCGGAACAAGAGCATATAATGTAAATAAGAATCACATCATGATTAGTAGAGGCCGATCTTTGATCGGGCGAGTGGGGTGCTCAACTCATGACCTTCCCCTCTCGTACCTAGGTTTCCGAGCCGAGACACTTTGGTGATGACAGATAAGTGGCCTTTGGCACGAGTCTTGCATTTCCTAAATTTTTCAAAAATATTTAGGTGACGACTCTGTAATCTGGCAAAGCAGTCTATTTTGGCATTTGATTTAAAACATTGATTTTCTAAAAATAATTGCCGAATTTAGACTCTTTTTATGTTTTCACTGTTTCACATTGCACTTGTGAAATCAGATTCAGAATCATGGGAGTCTGACTTGTAAGGCTTATTTTGCCTTTCGAAAGGGGGAGCGAAAAAGCCAAGCTACATGGACATATGGGTGTCAAATCTTGTACTCATACCAGTATACTTATACACTGACCCGTTTTGTCTTATGGCATCAGAGATACGTTCTATTTGAGCACAGCCGAGCTTCCTTTGCAAGATTAGTTGGGACTACGGTGGTGAAGAGAAATAACTATAGTTGTTGGACATGTCGTTTGGACTTTTCTGTCTTCTTGAGGTTAGTGTTGATATTAGTTTAAGTATTTATTTATTTTTTTTATAACCGTAGTATTTTGATAATTTGGCATAATTTGTAACTTTACATTATTTAAGTTATTTTGACTATTTATTGTTACTTTAATGTTGGAGGTATTGGTTAGTTATAAAATTATGATGGATGGTTTGGTTGGTGGTTTTTTTTTTTTTTTTTTTTTTATCCCCTGTAATCTTTGAGTATGGAAATTTACTTAAACCTTATGGAGACGTGAACATTTAGATTTTATTTCACTCCTAGGATTTGGATGGTGGAATATTGATTGGGGTTTAGTCCTATTTTAATATTTAATTGTCCAAATTTTGGGGCGTGACAATTTGGTATCAGAGCTCTAGGTTACCCTAGACTTGTGGGAGTTTAGATGATCCTCGGATTGTGGAAACATGGGTTCGTTGGTTTAGTTTGGAGGTTGAGTTTATTCTAAGTATTTATGAACGAATGCTTTTTGTGTGTTTAACTTGAAGGTGATAGCTAGAAGGTATCTTTAATTTTTTTTTAAGAACCCATTAGAGTACTTTATGATACTGGTGTCCCTCATTGTTTCATATCTAGGCGGTTTGTAGAAAGAGAACACCTTGTAGCTACCTCATTGTCTAGACCTATTCGTGTTGAGACCCCTTTAGGAGGGGCAGTTACTCTTTATGAGATGTGTAAAGATTTTGAGATTGACTTTGCGGGTAGAATCTTGTATGCAGACCTAAGTGTGTTAGGGTTTGAGGGGTTTACAATTATTTTAGGTATGTATTGGCTGGGAAAATACTTTGTGACTCTAGATTGTGCTGGGAGGACTATGAATATAGATATTCCCAGTATGCCACGGCTTACCCATACTTCTAGCGATGGAGAAGAGTCCGTAATGACGAGTTTTCTATGCTCGGTAGATATCCCTAAGTAGGATATTAGTGAGGTAGATGCGGTACGTGAGTTTGAAGATGTATTTCAGGAGATACCTAGACCTCCACCTCGAGTAGTAGAATTTCATATTGAGCTAGTACCGGGAACTGCACCGATTTCTAAAGCAGCATACAGAATGGCGCCTAAAGAGCTTGTGGAGATGAAAAAACAACTGGAAGAGATGCTTCAGAAAGGGTTCATACATTCAAGTAACTCCCCGTGGGGAGCACCTGCGATCTTTGTCTCCAAGAAAGATGGCACTTTCCGCATGTGCATAGATTATAGAGAACTAAATAAGGTGACTATCAATAACAAGTATCCGCTACCTAGAATTGATAACTTGTTTGATTAGTTGAAGGGGGCAGCCATGTTCTCTCAAATTGATCTCAAAACGGATTACCATCAGATGGGTGTGTCAGAGGAAAGTATACCGCTTACTGCTTTTCAGACTCGATATGGTTTGTACGAATTTCCTGTAATGCCTTTTGGTTTGACCAATACTCCTGCCTATTTTATGGACTTGATGAACAGAATTTTTCAACCGTATCTAGATAAGTTTGTGATTATCTTCATAGATGATATCCTGGTATATTCTAAGAATGAGGAAAAGCACAGAGAACACTTGAACGACATGTTGCAGACTTTGAGGGAGCAATAGTTATACGCTAAGTTCAGTGTCACTTTTGGGAGAAAGAAGTTCAATTTTTGGGGCATGTTGTGTCCAATCAGGGCATATCAGTAGATCTTGAGAAAGTTGCGGTCAAAGAAGGGAAGCAGCCCACTAACCCTACAAAAGTGAGAATTTTTTAAGACTAGCTGGTTATTATAGGAGATTTATAGAAAAGTTTTCCACTATTGCAGCACCCATGCCCAAGTTGACCCACAAGAATGTGAAGTTCGTATGGACAGATGATTGTGAGAGAGCTTTCCAGGAGTTAAAGCAGCGGTTGACTACAACACTGGTGTTAACTATACCAATACAAGGGGAAAAGTTAGTAGTGTTTACTGATGCGAGTGAAATTGGGTTGGGATGTGTGTTGATCCAGCATTAGAAGGTTGTATCTTATGCTTCTCGATAGTTAAAACCTCATGAGAGACGATACCCTACGCATGACTTAGAGCTGGCAGCAGTTGTTTTTGCGTTAAAAGTGTGGCGACACTACTTGTTTAGGGAGCGTTTTGAGTTATTCATAGATCACAAGAGTCTTAAATATCTTTTTCTCAAAAAGGGTTGAACATGAGACAATAGAGGTGGGTTGAATTCATCAACAGTTATGATTTCGAGATCCTTTACCACTCGGGAAAAGGAAATGTGGTCGCAGATGCACTTAGTCGACAACATGGGGTTATAGCGTCTTTGATGATTCAGGAATGGAAGTCCTTGGAGTTAATTTCGATACATGATATTCAACCAATAGAGAATGTCGAGAGGGCATACATTGGTAGTTTGACCGTGCAACGGACGTTATTAGGTAAAATTCGTTAGATGCAGTATTTAGATGGGTTTCTCGTCAGCAAGCTCGATGACCTTGTGGTGGATTTGATTAATGATTGTCCTACTGATTGGTCTATGGAGTCAGATGGGGATTGTGATTTAAGGACAGATTGTGTGTACCTAACATAGTTGAATTGAGGAAAGAGATTATGAATGATGCCCATAGGTCCCGATATACTATTCACCCTAGCGGGACTAAGATGTATCATGACCTGAAGAGGACGTTTTGGTAGGAAGGTATGAAGAAGGACGTAAGAGAGTATGTTTCTCGATGTTAAGTGTGTCAATAGGTTAAGGCAGAACACTAACGACCGTTTGGAGTTTTGCAGCCTCTCGAGATCCTTACTTGGAAATAGAAGTACATCTCTATGGATTTCGTGGATGGATTGCCGCAGTCTAAGTGAGGCAATGAATCTATTTGGGTGATAGTAAATCGACTCACCAAGTCTGTTAATTTTATTCCTATCAGTGTTCACCGAACTGGAATAAACTAGCTAGGCTGTATATTTGGGAGGTGGTGTGACTTCATGGCGCACCAGTTTCTATAGTTTCGGATCGTGATCCATTGTTTGTGGCAGTTTTTGGGAGAGTTTTTAGCAAGCTTTGGGGGCTAGGTTAGACTTGAGCACAGCTTATCATCTTCAGACAGATGGGCAAACTGAGCGGGTAAATCAAATCTTGGAAGATATATTGAGAGCTTGTGTCCTCGATCTTAGTGGTAGTTAGGAAGAACACTTGCCATTGGTGGAGTTTGCTTATAATAATAGCTATCACTCCAGTATTGGGATGGCACCTTTTGAGGCTTTGTATGGGAGGCTATGTTGATCACCTGTTTGTTGGATAGAGGTAGGAGATGCGCTATTGTTAAGGCCAGAGTTGGTGAGAGAAACCACGGAAAATGTGAACATTATTTGGGAACGTATTAAGACTGCACAGAGTCATTAGAAAAGTTATGCTGATAGAAAACGTAAGGGGATTGAGTTGAATGTTGGAGATTTTGTGTTTTTAAAGGTCTTGCCGATGAAGGGTATCATGCTGTTCGGAAAGAAGGGAAAGTTGGCACTTAGATTTGTGAGACCATACGAGATCACTGAGAAGATTAGTAATGTGGCTTACAAAATAGCTCTACCACCTGCTTTAGCTATGATTCACAATGTGTTTCATGTATCTTTATTGCAGAAGTGTGTGTAAGACCCTTCCCAAGTAGTATCACCAGAAGTGTTGGAGATTAATGATGATCTAACGTATGTGGTGTGACCGGTTACTATTCCAGATTGGGATGTAAATCAGTTGCGGCGCAAGAAAGTGAACTTGGTGAAAGTGCAATGGAGCGAGGATGAGAACGATATTACCTGGGAGTTAGAAGAGAAAGTTCGGCATATGCACCCAGAGCTTTTTGCTTAGTATTCTCTCTTATTGAATTTCGGAACGAGATTCTTTTGAGGTGTGTATATTGTAGCGACCCTAATTTTTCATAAGTCATTATTTATTATTATTATGATTATTATTACTTTATTAATTGTGTGGTTATATGATAATTTAATTTGTTATTTAATTAATTTAATGTGATAGTTAAATATATAATTAATCTGTATATTTATATATTTATATTTTTATATATAAAAAAATAATGTTTTATATATTGATAAAATATATATTATATTTATGTATGTGCTATTTATGTGTATTTGTATAATATAAATATAATAGTAAATTATGTTATAATACACTAGACCTAGGTTACAAGTTTTCAAAGGAAGCAGCAGCAAGCCACATAGAGAGAGAGAGAGAGAGAGAGAGAGAGAGACTTTGTGATCATCAAAGAGAAGAAAAGGAAGAGTGCTCACTGTGTGCGGGAGACAGAGCCGAGAGAGAAAGGGACAGCAAGGAGAAAGAGAGTGAGGTAGAGAGAAAAATAAAAGGGGTTAGGGTTTTATTTTGGTGGCTCCATTAATTCTCTAAGTGATTCTTTGATCTTCAAAAAAATATTGTGAGTACAAAATCCACTTTTTATTTATTTGATGTTAGTTTGATTTTGTATTTACATGAAGATGATGGATTGATTTTAATTATTTTGATTAGTTGTGTATGTCAGGTTTAGGGTTTTTATATGTATTTATTTTTATGGTTATAATCACACTTATAGATATATGAAATCAAAATTAAGTAGGAACCCATAGATAAATTTCTTATATTCCATCATGACTCCATGGATTCTTGTTTTATTTGAGTGTTGGTGAGAAAGAGTGTATAAAAAAAAAAAGTGAGAATTATGAGATTTATTTAAATACCTTAGGCTTGGCATTATTATGTTTGTTCTCATAAGTAGATGAGAGATTGTGCTATATATATATATTGTTGTCTCGTTCTCATGAGTAGACGAGCGTTTTGATTTACGCTCATACGTATATGCTAACCATCCGGGGAGTGTGGATCAAACTCGAGACGATATCCCCGTACAAGTTTGGCTTCAAGCTGTGTTAGGTGTACGGGAGGCACATGGGATATATGTGTAGGCCGGAAGTGAAGGACCGAAGTGGTGGATTAAGGCACAAAGAATTAAATATGAGTTTATTGTTATAGTGTGAATTGTATTGATTTGTACATCTTGAAAAATAGTAAACGACCTCGATAAATTATGAAATTTGAGCATAGGTATGTATACGTGATTCTAGACAACTTTTGTGTTTTAACTTTTTATTAAAAAGATCGATTAGAACTTGTAATTGGATGATCTTGGTTACAATAGTTTTTATTCATTTTAGCAGTACAGAATTTAGATGTGTTTTAATCCACGAAACGAGCTCATTTTTATTGGTTTCATAAATTAAAATAAAACATTATTCTGCACACTTTTCGTGTTTTGAACTTTTCCGAAAAAAATCATCTTAGGGCAGTTTCTTTTCGTTTTCAGCTTCAGATTTTTGGTTGAATTCCGTTTAGGTTCTTCTATCAAATTTTTCTCTCAACTATTTAGTTTCTACTAAATTCGTTCGCGTTGTCTTTTAGGAAATTTGATTCTGTACAAATTTTATGATAACCCAAAATATTTTTTTTAAATAGTCAGTGCATATATTAATTGAGTAATAATTGGATTGGAGTGTTGTGAAAAGTTATACGTGAAAATAGTTCAATTTTGTAATAATTTTTTTTTAAATATAATTTTCAATCTTAGGAAATTATGAAAATTTTATTATGTTGTTCTTATAAGAGTTTAGCATGTTGGATAAAATTTTAGAATTTAATGGTGTGCATTTATTTTATGTAAATTTGCAGACTAATTGGTATTCTGTTTAATTTATAGCAGAATTTGAAATTTGAGTTTTGGGTATTTGGATTATAATTTGAGATAAATTTGTTGGGTCTATTTTAGTATATAATTGGATCATGTTTGCCTTATGGATGGGACCCATGATTAGATTTACTTTAATTTGAGTTTGTTTATTTACTCATGTTTAACTGTTTGATCCTTTTCAATTATGTGATTGGTAATAACCACTTTGGGAGTTGTTATTATTTATTATATAGGATTATAATAAATATTTAATAGTTGAGTTTTATGGTGTGTACCATATGGTGAAAAATTATATATTTTTATAGTGTATAAAATGGGTATATTTTGTGGTGAGCAAAATATTATATTTTATGTTGTACAAAAAAAAATGTTATATTTTGTAGTGGAAAAGTTATATCATTTTATAATTTATATTATAAAATTTTAAGATATTATTATAAAAATTATATTGTATTTTTTTGAAAAACCCATTTTGGGGAAGGGAACCCACGTGGGGTTGTTCCCCACGCCTTCTCCCTTCTTCCTTCTTTCTTTTTCCTTTTCTTTTCTTGGGCTGGTTTGGCAGGAGCTCATCACTCACTCTCTCTCTCTCTCTCTCTCTCTCTCTCTCTCTCTCTCTCTCTCTCTCCTTGTTCTCCATTGATACTCAATATTTGAGCTTGAAATGGAGTCTTTAAAGTGAGATTTTGCTAAAGTAAATTAAATGAAAGTCAGAGAGTTCATCATAATCTTCACAATGGTGGTCTCAGATCATGATCGGGTGATGTTTGCATTTTTGGATTAACTTTTCTTCATATTTGAGATAAGAACTTTCTTCATATTATTACATTAAAGTTATGTTATGATTATTTTGAGAAAATATGTCATTATAAGAAGTATTGTATATATATATATATATTTAGATTTTTGTTTGGAATATTTTTGGAAGAAAGATTATGTTGAAGTGTTAAGGAGATTGATTTTTGAAACTTGATTTGGGGGAGGAAAAAAAAATTATGTTGAAGTATTGAACTTTCTTCATCTTGTGTTGATAATTTTGTTAAAAAAATTCAAAAATAAAATTTATAGTTGTATGGGTTGTATCTACCTCATATTATGGTTAGATAATTTATTTTAAGAAAAAAAAATATTGAAATATTTATCTCATCCTTGAGTTTTGGAATTTATTTTTGAAGAAAAATAAATTGGTATTGAAGAATATTGTGTAAATTATTGAGTTGGGATTATAGAGTTGTTTTGGGATTAAAAACTCTAATAGTGTTATAGTCATGATATTTTATGCAAGATAATATGTTAATGATTAGGTTGTGTTCATTTTTATGAAAATAAAAATGTGAAATGTGGACTTTTGAACTCACAACCTTGAAAATATTTCTCTTGGGCATATTTTATAATTTTTGAGGTAAATATCATGTTGATTAGGTAATTTTAGAAAAAGTTGTGAAATTGTTATTTGTAGAAATTTAGGGGAAATTGGCTAGGCATGAAATGTGGGTGTATTTTGGAGATGAGACATGTGAGGTTAAGTTTGGTGTTATTAATTTGGAAGATGGTGAAAATAATGGACTTACTAATTTGATGAATTAAATTAGTGTAGTTAATATTTTAAATCTTTTGTAATTAAAGGGGTGTTATTAGGTTTTATTCATAACTTTAATATTATAAGATTAAAAGTGATGAAGTTGACCAAGTATGAGATTTGGAGATATAAGCGAGATTAAGATGATGTGGTATGGTATTGGGTTCCTAGTTTTACTAGTTGAGTAATATTATAATAATAATATTTCATACTGTAAAATTTTTATGAGATACTTGAATTGTTTGGCGGTTTTTGACAAGAAAATAATAGAATGTGATTTTTAGCTCGTTTGGAGCAAATTGATGAATCGGATTAAAACGAAAATGAGTTATCAAGACTTTTATTTATTTATTTTTCCCTTGGTTTAATTTGATGGGTGTTAATGTTGATAATTGGAAAGTGAACACTCGTGTTATATTTTATATTTATAGTCAAGATGAGATTTTGATATAATTAATTAAGTGTTAGAATATTACTTATTCTTAGTGAGAATTATGATTAAACTTGAAGATCCCGATATTTCACTTACATGAGAAAAATAGGAATTTTATTCTATTTAATGTTTGGGGTGGGAATGAGTTTTGGAAAGATTGTAATTACATTTCATTGATAAAGTATGTAAATTAGAAATTGATGAAACCTTGAACCCGCCTTGTTGTTATATGTTATTGCTAATGATGAACATATTGTTTAAAAGTTTTGATTTTGGTAACCGGTAGAGGATTTCCATGCTGGTATTTAAATGAGATTCTTGAAAAGATAAGAAAATGTTTGATTTTGGAAGTTTGTTGTGTATAAAGAATGTTGTTGAATTGTCTTGAAAATACTAAGTTGGAAATTATTGATTTACATGTGGTAAATATATGAACATTGACATTATGATATTATCTCTTGGGATTGTATCGTGGTATTACATTGACAGAGATATGGAAATTGATCACAATGGAGCATTGTGTGGTGGAATTGAAATTGAAACTATTCTAATGCATTGTTACATATTGCATTACTATTCCATTTCATTGTTATTATGGATTTCGAATTGCAATTGAAAACTAAAATTGTTTTTGGGAAACAAGATCATTTGGATTTGTTTTGGGTAAATACGTTGGTAAGTCCGAATAGGGGGTGTAGTTCGATATTGGATAAGTTGGCCTAAGTGTCAATGGTGAAAGACCAAAAACACGCGCGGAAGAGGTATCGCGTGCCTTCCGATGAGAGACCAGTAAAGTGGGGATTTGGTAGTGCTTGATATGCTTACTTGCAGACACGAGTCTTGGGATTACCTGAATCGTATTTACCACCTTGGAATTATATTGAAATTGTTGAATTAATGTGTTTTCAAATTGGCATTATGCATAAGATTTTCAAAGGATGAGAAAAATATTTTGAGCATGACATGACATATGCATTCATCTCATAAGACTGTATAAAATGTATTTGATGCTTTGTTAAATGTCATTATGAATTGTTTAATTATTTGATTCAATTGATAAATGGGTAATTGAATGAATTGAAAAGGATGTCATGTTGTATTTAGGCATGCTTATTTATTTAAGTTAACTAGTTGTGGTTAATTAAATAAATTGGATTTAAGAAATTATGTAATAGAATTATATGGTTTTGACATGATATAATTTTACGTATATGTATGAGTATCTTTGTACCCGCATATCTTCTAATGTTATAATATGAGATTGTTTGGTGAGCTAGTAGTTGCTCAACCCCTGCCTGTACATGTATACAGGGAATGCTTTTCGGATTTTAAGATCAAACAATGGGTTTTATCATTTCATAAGTGCAATGTAGTGATGGATCGTACTATTTCATTTGTTTGTTTGGCTGAGTACTATCTTTTTGTAAATAGTAGTGTCCTCTCTTTTATTGTAAGCCTTAAGGCATTTCTTTTATTCGTATGTAAATGTCATTGTTGTATCACGAGAGAGAACTTATATATTTAATTATTCATCAATTCATCCAAGGATGAATTATCTATTGTAAATGAACTTAATTAATAAATTTTGGTAATGTTATCCAAGTAATAAAATACGGGACGTGACAACTTTTGTTCTTTAAGTTTTAGTCAATTCGAATTATTTAAGCATGAACCGATGTATTTTTATACTTCTTCAGCAAGTTACTTATGATTAAATTATACTAACTTTATTTTTTGGCAGAATGGTGGGTCTTACTAACTTTTTATGTAGGGCTGATGTAGCGACTCTGATTTCTTCGTAAGTCTTTATTTATTTATTATTATTATTTGATTTTATTTCTGGCTTTATTAATTGCATAGTTATATAAGAATTTAACTTGGTATTTAATTAATTTAATGTGTTAGTGAATTATATATAATTAATCTGAATATTTATATTTATATTTATATAAATTTTTATAAGATATTATATTATATATGTGATTTATTTGTATAATATAGTATAATAGGAAATTAGGTTATTATATATGTAATATAATATAAGTAGTCAACTAGGTTTTAATCACTTTTTGGTGAAAGATTTTCCATCAGCAGCCATAGGAGGGGAAGAGAGAGAGAGAGAGAGAGATTAATCAAAGAAATTGAGAGAGAGCGGAGGGACGGTGGCAATGGGAGAAAGGGGAGAGGAAAGAAAAAGAAATGGTTAGGGTTTTGTTTTGGTGACTCCATTAATTCTCCAAATACTTCTTTGGTCTTTAAAAAAATATTGTGAGTATAAAACTCACTTTCCTTGATTTATATTTAATTCATTGTTTTTATTTATTTATTTTTATTTATTTAATTTTGAATTGATTTCATATTTACATGTAGATGATTGATCGATTTTAATTATTTTGATTAGTTGTGTATGTAAGGTTTATGGTTTTTAGATGATTGATTGATTTTAATTATTTTGTTTAGCTATGTGTGTAAGGTTTAGGGTTTTTAGATGATTGATTGATTGATTTTAATTATTTTGATTAGTTGTGTATGTCAAGTTTAGGGCTTTTATATGGATTTATTTTATGGTTGTAATTACATTCATGGTTATAAGAAATTAAAATTAATTAGGAACCCATAGATAAATTCCTTACACTCCACCATGACTCCATGAATTGTTGTTTTATTTGAGTGATGGTGAAAAAGAGTGTATAAAAAAAAGTGAGGATTATGAGATTTATTTGAATACCTTAGGCTTGGCATTGTTATATTTATTATCATGAGTGAGATGTTGTGTATATATATATTGTTGCCTCGTTCTCATGAGTAGACGAGTGCTTTGATTTACGCGCGTACGTATATGCTAACCATCCGGGGAGTGTGGATCAAACTCGGGACAATATCCCCGTGCAAGTTTGGCTTCGGAGCGGTATTAGGTATACAGGAGGCACCTGGGATATATGTGTAGGCCGGAAGTGAAGGCCGAAGTGGTGGACTTAAGGTACAAAGAATTTAATTATGAGTTTATTAGTATAGTGTGAATTGTATTAATTTGTACATGTTGAAAAATAGTAAACGATCTCGATAAATTATGAAATTTGAGCAGAGATATGTATACGTGATTCTAGACAACTTTTGTGTTTTAACTTTTTATTAAAAAGATCGATTAAAACTTATAATCGGATAATCTTGGTTATTGTAATTTTGATTTATTTTAGCAATGCAGATTTTAGAGACTGTTGTAACCCACGAAACGAGCTCATTTTTATTGGTTTCGCGTAAAATGAAGTAAAACATTATTCTACACACTTTTCATGTTTTGAACTTTTTCGAAAAAAATCATCTTAGGGCAATTTTTGTTCGTTTTCAGTTTCAGATTTTTTGGTTGAAATCCGTCTAGGTTCTTCTATCAAGTTTTTCTCTCAACCTATTTAGTTTCTACTAAATTAGTTGGAGATGTATTTTAGGAAATTTGATTCTGTATAACTTTTGCTCTTTGAGTTTTGGTCAATTCAAATTATTTAAGCATGAAACGGTGCATTTTTATACTTCTTTAGCAAGTTACTTATGATTAAATTATGCTAACTTTATTTTGCAGGATTGTGGGTCTTACTAACTTTTTATGCATGGCTGACCCACCATATTTTTATTTCTATTTTGTTTATTTTATATTCAATTTATATTTCGTTGTGTACGGGTAAGAAACTAAATGCCACCGTATCTCGAGAAACTACCCATTCGTCTCGGTGCGGATAGAATTACTTGTATTATCCTGTAACAAGAATTAAATGTATTTTTGTTTATGTCTGGTAAACACGTAGGTGTTAAATCTTGTACTCATACTAGTATACCTGTATATTGACCCGTTTTGTCTCCTGGCAACTCGGATGCGTTCTGTTTGAGCGCAATCGAGCTTCCTTCGCAGGATTAGTTGGAGCTACGGTGGTGACGTGGGATTACTATAGTTGTTGGACTTGTCATTTGGACTTCTTTTGTTTTCTTGAGCTTAGGGTTGATATTAGTTTATGTATTTATTATTATTTTTTTTTATAACTTTAGTATTGAGATAATTTGGCATGGTTTATAACCGTACATTATTTAAGTTATTTTGACTACATATTGTTACTTTAATGTTTAAGGTATTGGTTAGTTATGAAATTATGGTAGATGATTTGGTTGGTGTTTAGTTTTTTTTTGTTTCACTCCTAGGATTTGGATGATGAAATATTAATTGGGGTTTAGTCCTAATTTAATGTTTAATTATCCAAATTTTGGGGCATGACAGCTGACCCACCATAATTTTTATGTTTATTTTGTTTATTTTATATTCAATTCATATTTAGTTGTGTACGGGTAAGAAACTAAATGCCATCGTATTTTAGGAAACTACCTCTTCGTCTCAGTGCGGATGGAACTACTTGTCTTGTCTCATAACAATAATTAAATGTATTTTTTGTTTGTGTCTGGTGGACACGTGGGTGTCAAATCTTGTACTCATACCAGTATATTTGTATATTGACCCATTTTGTCTTTTGGCATCTCGAGTGCATTTTATTCGAGCACAGCCGAGCTTCCTTTGTAGGATTAGTTGGGACTACGGTTGTGAAGAGAAATAACTATAGTTGTTAGACATGTTGTTTGAACTTTTTTTGTTTTTTTAAGCTTAGGGTTGATATTAGTTTATGTATTTATTATTTTTTTTATGACTTAGTATTTTGATAATTTGGCATGGTTTATAACTTTACATTATTTAAGTTGTTTTGACTATTTATTGTTATTTTAATGTTGGAGGTATTGGTTAATTATAAAATTATGGTGGATGATTTGGTTGGTATTTTGTTAGTTTTTTTTTATCCCTTATAATCTTTCGAGGATGGAAATTTATTTAAATCTTATGGAGACGTGAACATTTAAATTTTGTTTCATCCCTAGGATTTAGATGATGGAATATTAATTGAGATTTAGTCCTAATTTAATATTTAATTATCTAAATTTTGGGGCGTGATATACTCTTTCACCAATCACTATTCACCAATTATAATATCATGGAGTATTACGTATTCATGTTCCGAGATTACTTTATAATCACCCTTAATTTTTTGCTGTAATAAAGGGTAGGGTACTGTTAGAAGCATTAATGCTATCAAGTCATTAAAATTTAGGGAAATTTTCAAAATAGTAGTGAGTAAAAAATATAATTACAAAATGATGAATGTACAAGTCTTATTTGCATAATTCAATGCATGAATTATTTATACATTCATTATTTTGCAATTATTTTTCCTACTCTTCATTTTTTATATTCCTCCAAATAAAATTTATTAGTTTAACTAACGCCTTTAATTTAATAAATATGGAGTAAAAAAAGTCTTACTATATTCAAAACAAATCTTACTAGATGGCACGCCACAAATATAGTTTAAAACAAAGTCTTACTATATTCAAAACAAGTCTTTGACTTCCCACAAATATGGCACGCCACTAGCCGCCTAGCCAAGGCGAAGCGGTTGCGCGTGACCGAGATTGGAGATGAAACGGTCGGAGGCCGGCATGCCTCACAATAGGTCATCGAGATGAACCGGTCGAGGGTAGCTCGGCGTTTGCAGTTAAGATCTCGCCTGGTTCCAAGTCGCAAACCGGCGGTATGTAGCACGGTTGTGTGATGGCAATTTTCCACAAGTGTTTGGCCGGTCATGGTACCTCGGTCAAGGGTGCCACCTGGGCCAGTGGTGTGAAGGAGAGGACATCTGCTCCACGAACGCCTCAATACCGTTGGGCAGTTCTGCATGTACTGGAAGAGGACAAAATCTTTACACGTGTAAGGTGGTGAGAGGCGAGCACTGCCACCTGTCCAGGGAAGGACAGCAGAGGTAGTGCGCGCACAATCTCGTAGCTGCGTGGCAAGCCTAGATATAGAGAGGGAGGCGACATTACTGGTATGCGAATCTCTCATTCTCAAGCATTCTCTCTCTTCTGATTATCTTCTTCCTCAGTGAACTGACTTGAGCGTCGGAGGGTTTTTCCGGCACACCACCGCCGGGCAGCTCACCATTTTTGTGTTGCAGAGACAGAGGCCGTTGACGGAAGCTTGACGTTCAAGGCGTACGGAGAGCTAAGGTTATTTGGCCCTCGTACAATTGGCGCCGTCTGTGGGAATTCTTTGATTTTCAACCCTTGTTCTTCGAGCTTCTTCGATCATTTCCATGGCCAACAATGACGAAGTTCCGTTGTCCGTCGTCGATGGTGTGACTCCGGAGTATGTCCGAAGGAGAGAAGGCCCCCTAATGTCCAACCATGGCGGGCCTAGAAACCTCTTCGCGCGGAGCGCGCGACAAACGTGGGAGGAGTTCAGATCGTTCACAGAGTCCAGAGGGCCGCCGGCGCCGGGGGAGTCCCGAGCAGCGCCTGGAGCACAAACTCAAGGACCAAGACGCCCTCATTCGTAAGATGGCGGCGGAGATGGAGCTGCTGAAGCGCCAAGTTAGGGGGAAGGGTGTTGCTGGAGAGGGCAACCTCAGTGAGCGCACCCCCTCCCCTCGTTCTGGCAGTCGCCGCCAGAGGAGAACTCATTCAATCTCCATCACCCGGAACTATGGGGTCGGAGACTCTGACCAGCGAGAGGGCAGGTCCATCACTCGCGACAGCACCTATCGCCCCTCGCGCCCGTCATCAACGTCGCAATACTCTGCCTCTCTCCCGTTCCAGGGATCTCAGGGACGTGCTGGAGGAGAGAGCGCGCCGTCGGGAGGCTGAGAGGGTGCCGGCGTTCCAGAGGCTAAGCGCCCCAGTTCGTTGCAGTGAAGAGGTGATGATGCCGGCGCCCAGAAACGTAGCCCCAGCACTGGTGGACAAAGAGTTGGCGAGGCTTACAGCCACCCCATTGTCCCCAGAGATTGAGAGCACCCCACTCCCTGCCGGATTCCACCAACCAAAATTTACTCTCTACGACGGCAAGACGGATCCGTACATGCATGTGAGTCATTACCGGCAAGTAATGGCTGGCCACCGCCGGAACGACGCCTTGATGTGCCTCATATTCCCAGCAAGCTTGGGAGAGCTGGGCTTGAAGTGGTTCGAGAGGCTCCCGGAGGGGAGTATCGAGGGGTGGCAACAACTAGCGGAAGCCTTCGTCACCAGATTCAAGACCAACACACAACGCCGAAGGAGGTCGACCACTCCTGGGCGTCAAGATGGAGTCTGGGAGTTCGCTGAAGGCATACAATGCGAAGTACTGGGAGACTTACAATGAGATCCTCGATTGCCCGACCAATCTGGCGATCACTCAATACAAGAGGGGTCTCCCAGTCGGACATAGACTGCGAGATTCGCTCACGATGCATCAGCCCCACCATGGAATCTTTGATGCAGCGGATCAACGAACACATTCGTGTGGAAGATGACGCTGCCTCTGCGACCGAGAGAAGAATAATCCGGTCGCGGTGGGCAGGACAGCGGGGAAAGTTAACTCGGTTGGGCAGGAGGATAACCGCCCAAGTGACCGACCAAAAGATCAGCGCCGAGGAACCGGCCAAAATGACAAAAACAGAGGTCGCGAAATGACCGGGCTGATGCACCTCGCGATGCAGCGGAGGATGCCAAGAGAAAACTGAAGGCGCGGACGGGGATTACCACGGTCTTCAAAATTCCCATCTACCGCATTTTGAGCGAGATCAGAGGGGAACCTTTTGTCCGTTGGCCGGCCAAGCTGGGGCGCGCAGCGGGCTTCAATCCAAAGTATCGCTGCACCTTCCATGAAGAACGGGGCACCGGACAGAAGATTGCTTGCCGCTCAAACAGCATCTGGAGGAGTTGGTGGCGGCGGGACATCTTGACCAATATATGATGGGGGAGTCAAGGCCGCGCCAACCGGTCAAACCGAGCCAAACGGAATGGCCGCCCTCGATGCGCCCCCGCAAGGAGTGATCAACGTCATCCACGGCATCATTGAACCGGCAAGGGTTTGCGAACTTAGAGGGATGATAAAGAAGGCTGAGCACATGAGGGAAGTGCTCTCTGTTCAGCCCGCCGTGAAGAAGGGAAAAATCGAGGAGAAGGACATCCTTTCGTTTTCGACCAAAGACTTGGAAAGGGTGCAGATGCCGCACAACGACGCCTTGGTGGTGACCCTTCGCGTCAAAGACTTTGAGATCAAGAGGATTCTGATCGACCAGGGGAGTTCGGTCGAGATAATGTACTATGATGCGTTCAAGCAAATGAAGTTAGAAGACAAAGATTGGCTCCTGCGACATCTCCTTTGGTCGGCTTCAACTCACAGCCGAATGGCCGATCGGAAAGATTATTTTGCCGGTCAAAGCAGGTTCAGTAGTAAAGCAAGTGGAGTTCTGGGTGCTCAAAGTGCCGTCCACCTACAATTTGATCTTAGGAAGGGGCTGGCTGCACGCCATGCAAGCAGTTGCTTCGACCTTCCACCAAGTCATGCGCTTTCCGGCATCGAATGGGCGAATAGAGGAAGTCTGGGGAGACCAGGTGATGGCCAAACAATGCTTCGTTGCGGTAAATGGCAGCCGAGCAGCCAAAGGGTTTGTTCAGATGATCGAGGGGCCCGAGGGAAAAGAGGTCCTTGAGGACGTGGGAAGGAAGGCCGAGGAAAAATCGGTCGAAGACTTGGTGGAAGTGCGCATTGACGAAAACGATCCAACTAAGTTCTTCCTCTTGGGATCGTCTTTGTCTAGTGCCGAGCGGGCAGATTATGTCAACTTCTTGGTTTCCAACTTGGAGGCTTTTGCATGGACGCCTTACGATATGCCTGGCGTCGATCCAAGCTTCATTTGCCACCAGCTGAATGTCTTCCCCAATGCGCGGCCGGTCATACAGAGAACCCGCCGTTCGGCCTTACACCATGCTGAAGTGTTGCGGAAGAAGTGAAGAATTTGTTGGAGGCCGGGGCAATAGAGGAGGTGCAATATCCTCGGTGGATATCTAACACGGTGGTGGTTCCCAAGAAGAACGGCAAATGGCGAGTTTGCGTTGACTACAAGACTGTCAACCGCGCTTGCCCAAAGGATAGCTTTCCCCTCCCTCGAATCGACCAGTTGGTGGACTTAACCGCTGGCCATCAGAGGTTTAGCTTCTTGGACGCATACCGCGGTTATCACCAGATAGCCATGTATGAGCCGGACAGAGAGATCACGTCGTTCACCACCCCCAGAGGCTTATACTGTTACAAGGTCATGCCGTTCGGACTAAAGAACGCTGGGGCAACCTTTCAGCGAATGGTGACAAAGATGTTCGCTCCTCTCTTGGGTCGAACTATGGAAGCCTATATCGACGATATGGTGGTGAAGAGTAAGGAGAAATCCCAGCACCTCACCGACCTAGCAGAAATGTTTGCCATACTCAAGCGCCACAAGCTTCGCCTGAATGCCTCCAAATGCGCCTTCGGAGTTGGCACCGGAAAGTTTCTGGGGTTTTTGGTTACAAACCGGGGAATTGAAGCCGACCCATCCCAAATCAAAGCGATACAAGGGCTGGAGCACCCGAACTCCACAAAGGACGTGCAACATCTTGCCGGGATGGCAGCCGCGCTGAACAGATTTATCAGCCGGTCTTCGGATCGTTGCAGGCCCTTCTTTAAGACCTTAAAGTCCAAATTCTTCTGGGATGATGAGTGTGATCGTGCGCTGGCCGACCTGAAGATTTATCTTTCCTCGGCTCCTATTCTGGTCACTCCTCAGCCGGGCGAAGAGTTGTTCCTTTATCTGGCAGTTTCTCAACACGCGGTAAGCGCGGTACTGGTTCGTGCTGAGGGCATCCAGCACCTACCAATCTTCTACGTAAGCAAGACCCTGCTCCCGGCCGAAACGAGATATCTTCCCTTGGAAAAATTGGCGTGGCCCTATGATGGCGTCAAGAAAGCTGGCGCACTATTTTCATGCCCATACAATATAGTGTGACCGAATTTCCACTTAAGGTGCTCTTCGAAAAGGCGGACTTCACAGGGAGAATTTTGAAATGGGCCGTGGAATTGGGCCAGTACGACATTAAGTTCCAGCCACGCACCGCAATCAAAGCTCAAGCCCTTGCAGATTTTGTGGCGGAATTTGCCCCAGGAACACATCCAGTCTGTCCGGTTGATTTGGTTAGTGCGGACTTAGCACAACCCAGGATTCTGGCGACAGAGATATGCGATGGCTCGCAAGCGGAGAAGAGCAGAGCTTGCCTGAAATGACAAAGGCTGACGACTCAACAAAAGAAGCGCACAGCCAAGACGTGCAAGAGACCAGATTGAGCCCACCAAAAACTTAGAATTGAGAAGCTCCCAAAATCCGTCTGATTGCTGGAAGCTATTTCTTGGCGAGATGTGGAAGTTGTTTGTCGATGGGGCGTCCAACAGGCATGGGGCCGGGCTGGGAATTGTGCTGACTTCGCCAGATGGGCTGATTATTGAGCAAGCAATTACGCTCGGCTTCCCATCTAACAACGAGGCAGAGTATGAAGCCCTCCTCGCCGGTTGAGAAGCGCATGAGAATGAAGCCACAGCCCTTATGGTTTTCAGCGTCCAAGCTGGTGGTCAATCAAGTCTCAGGGGAGTATGAGGCAAGATGAAAGATGGCCAAGTATCAAGCGTTGGTGCGAGAAGTCAAGAAGTTCTCTGCGATAAGAGTGAACAGATAACCGCGAAGCAAACAACACGGCTGACGAATTGGCTGGGCTCGCCTCCGCTCAGACAGCTTTCCTAACCTTGATGATTGAATTTTTGCCTCGGCCAAGCATTGAGGAAGAAGCAACCGAGATACATGCGCCGACTTGGGTCCTCTTGGATGGACCCCATCATTGCCTTCCTGAAAGATAGAGTCCTACCAGAAGAAAAGAAGGCGGCACACAAAATCCGAGCAAAATCAGAGCGGTTTTGGCTCTCCCCATCCGGAGCCTTATATAAGAAGTCCTTCACCGGGCCGTATTTGAAGTGTGTCCACCCCGCAAGGGTGGAGGATTTTCTCTTTGAAATTCATGAGGGCATCTGCGGAAGCCATACAGGGGGCAGGTCTCTGGCATACCGAGCAATCTCTCAAGGTTACTGGTGGCCATGCATGCAGGCAGACGCGCAGAAATACGTCCGCCGATGTGAAAAGTGTCAGAAATTTGCTCACCAGATCCACCAGCCAGCAAGGGAATTACTCTCGCTCACAAGTCCTTGGCCGTTCGCTCTTTGGGGATTGGATATTGTTGGACCACTCCCAGTTGCACCGGGCAATCGCAAGTTTTTCATCGCCGCCACTGACTATTTCACTAAGTGGGTGGAGGCCGAGCCACTTGCAACCATTAAGGAAAAGGACGTTAAGAGGTTTGTTTGGCAAAATGTGATCACCGCTTCGGTATACCCAGGGCGCTCATCTCAGATAATGGCACTCAATTCGATGGGAAGCTCTTTCGCGGATTTTGCGAAGAGTTGAAGATTGAGTTCTACAATTCAACCCCGGCTTATCCTCAGTCGAATGGCCAAGCAGAGGCCTCAAACAAGACCATCCTAGACGGGCTGAAGAAGCGGCTCGAGAAGGCGAAGGGAAAGTGGGTTGAAGAGCTTCCTAGTGTGCTATGGGCATACCGCACTACACCAAGACGATCGACCGGGGAAACACCGTTCGCTTTGGCCTATGGTATGGAGGCCATCATCCCACTAGAGATTGGCATGCCAACCATCCGCTCAGAAAACTTCCAGCCAGATCTGAACAATGAAGCCGTGGCACTTGAGTTGGACCTTGCTGAAGAAAGACGAGAGCGCGCATTGATCCATATAGCGGCCTATCAGCAGGAACTCTCCAAAAAATACAACAAGGCAGTGCATCCCAGGCTATTCAAGATTGGGGATTGGGTCCTAAGGAAAGTGCTTGGCAACACAGTGGTCCCTGGCGAAGGCAAACTCGGTGCGAATTGGGAAGGACCATACAAGGTGGTTGGTCTCGCAGGCAAAGGGGCATACCATCTGGAAGATTTAGATGGAAAGGCCGTCCCCAGACCGTGGAACGCAGCAAACCTTAAGGTCTTTTACTTTTAAGATGTAATTTGCTTTTGTTTAGCTTTCTTAGACCTTTAGCCGTCTGGCACTACGTGTAAAGAACATTGCTTTACAATGTTTAATGAAAGCTAGCTATGTGTTGTTGCTTGTTTACATTGTTGTTTTTTGTATTACATCTTTGTAACATGCCAGGCAAAAACCGACCTGAAGAGAACCGGACTGTTTTCCTCGGAATGGGAGCAGACCGCACTAGGGCCGAGCTGGTGTTGCTCGCCCAATGGGAATGTTGGCGGTATGACCAACCGAACTGAAACATTGGTGAATTGCCCAATGAAGAGCCGAGCTGATTTTGCTCGGCCCATCAACAATCATATTGGTGAATTGCCCAATATGGGAAATGAGCTGATTTTGCTCGGAGGAATTAGCAATGTTGGTGTCTTGTCCAGCAATTGTCTGGCCGAGCCGAATTTGCTCGGCCGAAAGGAAATACTGCCAAATTGAACAAACTTCAAAATGGCGTGCAAGTTTTTGCTCGGCTGGATAATCATTGCCAGCAAAGTGGGGCCGAGCGGATTTTGCTCGGCCAAATCCTAAATGTCATTCTATTTGGAAATAAAAGGGATTGCAGGGTTACGTGAAGACATATTTTTGCGCGGTTCAGCCGATCAAAAAGTTGAAACAAAATTTGGCAGAGGAAATTCAAACATACGCACAACAACAGTTGTGCGGGCAAAAGTTCATATTTCATTGATAGGGAATTTAATACATGGAGGGGCCTTGCCCGGTTACATAGCAAAAAAGAAAGGAAAACAAGAAATCAAAAGGTACAAAGAAAGGTGAAAGGAGCCATCTTCAGTCCAGGCCAAGGTCTTGGTCGGCCCCCTCCGTCAGCTCGGCGCTCGGCAGGGTTTGCTCGGGCAGGATGTCCTCGGCATCGTCGTCTGTGCCTTCCACCGAGACGACCTCCCGATCGATCACTTCATCCTCAGCATTGTGGGACGCTTCGGGTGGAGTTTGCTCGGCTTCTTTCTCGGCGGCGGCTTCTTCCTCTGCCTCTTTCCTCGCCTCCGCTATCAGACGGTTCTGCTCGGCTTGGGAGTAGGCTAGCATGTAGACCGGGATATAAGCAGAGGGGGGATTGATGAACATCTCCGAATCCTGGCCAAGGCCAACTTTCTCCACGGCGGCTTTCCAGCCGCACTGGAAAAAGATGTCCTTGGTAGCCCGGACTTGGCGCTCATAAGTCTTCTCCCCCTGCTTATACCCACGGTCCTCCGCCTCATCGACCGCCTTGTCCATGGCTCCTTGTTGGCGTCCCTCTTTCGGAGCTCGGCGAGGTACCGAGCTTTCGCTTTCTTCTCGGCCTTCTTCTTTTCCTCGTCTGCCCGGTCAAGCTTCTGGCGCAGTTCGTCCCGCTCGTCCTTGACGACCACCTGCTCGGCCTTCAGCATGTCTATCTCGGCCTGGAGCACTTTGTTCTCGGTGATGGCGTCTCGGAGACTTCCGAACTGCAACCATCCGCTCGTGGGCAAGATAGTTCTTTTTGCGGCCTGCAAAATAGAAGATTATTAGTATCAAAAACCGAACAGAAAGTTCAAGAAAAGATGTTGAATTTACCAGCACAATAGATTCTGCCGCTGAGCGGAGGACCTTGAGGTCGGTCAGCTCCTCATGCTTCTTCATGTCACCGGGCAGGATCAATCCCCTGGTCAAGTTGAAACCGAGCGAGATATCCTTGTCCTCGGCGACAGAATCGGAGCCGAGACTGGTCGGCCCTTGTAGACGAACTCTGGCGTCCAGACCGGGGGGGCAGCAGGGCCCTTGCCCTTGGACTTTCGGGCAAGAAGTTGCTCGGTCTGGTCGCCGAGCTCGCCAGAGGCGACCTCAGTGGAACTTCGTCCACAAGGCCTTGCTCGGCCGTCTCCCTCCTTTGTTTCTTCTTTGGCCGGCCAGCCGGTTGTGCGCTGGCCAGGGCGAGCACCGCCCCCTCTTTTTGTCCGGCGGGGTTGGAAGACATTCCCCCGGTTACTTCTTGTTGCTGGGACTCGCCTTCGTCCCCGGTGATCATGGACTTAATGGCTCGGATCTTGGCCATTTCTTGCTCGGCGGTAGTTGGGATGAGTCTGACCGGCGGTAAAGTTGGATCTGGCTCGGGGGTTGGCTCGCGCAGGAAGTCGGTGACCCTGCCTTTGCGCGGTGCTTGGTAGTTGTACGTTTGCTCGAAACCGAGCAAGTCTGGCGATTCCCTCTCTTCTGCAGGTATGCGCAGCAACACTCTGATTGCCTCTTGGTTTGGTCGGTCGTAACGCGCGGCCAAATTCTTATCTGCAAAAGGAGTGTTAGACCGGTGCAATGAAGAGCAATTAAGAGAAGAAAGATAATGGTACGGTCGGCCGGGCTCCTTACCAGCTCTACGGAAGTGTTTCCTAATTTGCCAGCCCGGTATGGGTGCCTCTAGGTCTTCATAACGACCGGACACCCACAAAAAGTCATCATCATTGGACTCTTTGTCCGGGTTGCCTTCGATGAGTTTTGCTCGGCCCTTCTTTACTTTAAGGTAGTAGCAAAACCCACCCTTATTTGAACTGAGGCTGTATTGGTGAAAAATCTCTGCGAGGCCGAGATTGAGACCGTGCCGTCGGTTCAGCTCGGCGACGCCATTTATTATCTTGAAGGTGTTGTTGGAAACCTGGGTTGGGCAAAGCCCTGTCTGCCTCAAAAATTCGCAGATCAGGGGCTGGACCGGGAAGCGAAGTCCGCCCTCTATTATCGATACCACGGTGAAGGGGCACCGTCTAGATCGCCCCATGGAGTTTTCCCTTCTTGCCGAGCTCTAAGACTACGTCTTCAGGGATATGGAATTCTTCACGAAACTCCGCCATTGCCCCGGCGAGCTAACCCTAAAGCGGTATTTGCCCATTATATTCGCTAGAGCGGTCAAAAATGTTGGTGTGATTGCTCGGTCTTTGAGCTCCGCCAATAACGCTGAAGGGATTGGTCGGTCCTACTTGTTCTGCATGATGAAAAAAGGGCAAGGGTTAGCACGGCATATATTGCGCGGCTTCTATTGGAAATAGCTCTAAAAGGCTCTAGGTGTTTGGCCGGCCTCCCCTACCTCGGCCCATCAGGATGGCGGATTTAGCCTTCCCCTTTTTTTTGTCTGGTTCCTACTCGGTTTATGAGTTTTGATCGGTTGGGTTCTAACGGAGGTTTTCAGCTCGGTCAAGCTTGGGTCAAGGTTATTGGCTTATGATTTCAGGCCTTTAGCCCGGTTAAACTTATCCGCCGATCTAAGGTGTACATAGCTCGGTTATGACCTCAGTGCCAAGTCACAAACAGCTTTTTGCTCAGTCACAGCCCTAAATAAGGATCTAAATGAGCGTTTTGCTCGGTTTTGCCCAGTGTTCATCGTGTTCTTTGTGTTCTTCCTAAGTTCTTGGCCTATTCAATCTACCCATTGAAAAACGGGGGCACGAGGGCCGCCTTTTCCCCCCATTTCAGTTTTCCTAGGGCGTGGAAGACCCAAGCAAGGAAAAATAATCCCAAGGATCCCCAAACAAAGATAACACGAAGAACACAGTGTACCAAAAATGAAGACGTGCTCGAAAACTGAAAATGGAAATGAAAAACAGAGATGGTAGAGAACCTCACCAGAGATGGACGCGAGGACGAGTACAACCTCGATCGAGCTCGAACGCAGCGTCAGGAATAAGGTTGAAGCTCGAAGGCAGTGAGGGCAAGGGGCGCGGCAGCTTTGATAACTAGTGTTTTCAGTTTGAAGATGGCAGCAAGAAAGTGAAGGGAATAAACCCTTCGAATAGGGTATAAAGAGTGGGGGGGAAACCCAAACGGCTGCGCGTTTTGAATTCTGCGCATGCCAGACGGCTGGCTGCACGACCCAATGGCCTGATGACACTGGCTATGGCAAACGGCTGTCAGTTACGGCTGCACGACCTTTGATGGGACTACAGAGATAGTGACCGGCTAAGTGAGGCAGCTCGGCGTATGATGTGTCCCTGATTGAGACAACTCGGTGACTGACGTTTCTCCCTGTTTGAGACAAACTCGCGACTGATATGTCCCTGATTGAGATAGCTCGGCGACGGGGATTCTCCGATTCGGCTGTCGCTCGGAACGAAAGCTTCCCAACTAAGCTCAGCCTAGCGGGATCGCGACCCAACCTTTGCTCGGACAAGGTAAACCCGATCACGATAGCTCGGGATGGGTTTAAGGGCAATTGAGAGGGGAGATTTCCATCTCATAGTACGGCCGAGCAAGAATAAACGTCCGGCGTTACAGACTACGCGGCGCCGAGCAAAATAAGCAAGTCAACGACCGAGCGATCTACCTTGCTCGGTTAACCGAGGTCAACCGATTACCCTGGGGCCGAACTGGAGACCAGTTGTTCGGCGAAGTCCACAGTGGAGTTTGCAACCGAGCAGAAGGACTGACCAGGGCTACGCCGAAGATGCGGCCTGGCCGCACGCCACTAGCCCTAGCCAAGGCGAAGCGGTTGCGCGTGACCGAGATTGGAGATGAAACGGTCGGAGGCCGGCATGCCTCACAATAGGTCGATCGAGATGAAACCGGTCGAGGGTAGCTCGGCGTTTGCAGTTAAGATCTCGCCTGGCTCCAAGTCGCAAACCGGCGGTATGTAGCACGGTTGTGTGATGGCAATTTTCCACAAGTGTTTGGCCGGTCATGGTACCTCGGTCAAGGGTGCCACCTGGGCCGGTGGTGTGAAGGAGAGGACATCTGCTCCACGAACGCCTCAATACCGTTGGGCAGTTCTGCATGTACTGGAATGAGGACAAAATCTCTACACGTGTAAGGTGGTGAGAGGCGAGCACTGCCACCTGTCCAGGGAAGGACAGCAGAGGTAGTGCGCGCACAATCTCGTAGCTGCGTGGCAAGCCTAGATATAGAGAGGGAGGGCGGACATTACTGGTATGCGAACTCATTCTCACAAGCATTCTCTCTCCCTTCCGATTATCTTCTTCCTCAGTGAACTAACTTGAGCGTCGGAGGGTTTTTCCGGCACACCACCGCCGGGCAGCTCACCATTTTCGTGTTGCAGAGACAGACGCCGTTGACGGAAGCTTGACGTTCAAGGCGTACGGAGAGCTAAGGTTATTTTGCCCCCGTACAAAATCCATTAGTCCATTCTACTTATCTTTTTATATCACATTTCACAATCATTAAATTAAATACTAATACAATTGTGGGATTGTTTACTTTAATAATTTTAATTATGTTATATGAGATAGTATATCAAATCTGGTATAAAAAGATGAATTTATTAATATTTGTCTTAAGATTATATATTAACAAAGTGTTAAATGAGTACAACTGATAAAGTTAAAAAGTTATTTAAATAAATTTTTATTTTTATTTTTATTTTATTTTTTATAATGGGACCAAAATGTCCTTTTTGCTTTTCCCTTTATTTTACCCCTTCATCTCTCTAACGGGTTGCTGAAATCTTCAACCCTCGTTCAAGAGCTAGGACAACTTATGTTTCAAATGTATTTTATCAAATTTTATTTTAATAATTTGTTTGATTGTGTTTTTAGAGTCAATTTGTTCCCAAAAAAAAAAAATAAAAATCAAATGCACATTATTTTCAAATGAATCTCTCATTTTTTGAGATAGAAATATTTTTAAATTTTCAAAAATATGATTTTTTTTATATTTATTTTTATCAAATTAGTTTGTATGTTTTTTAAAATAAATTTAGAAAATAAATTCTAAAAATTCAGCCAAACTTTTGCAATTAGAGTTCTTTCTAATTGGGTTCAACTCTATCTACTATTGTAAAAATAGTGACAGAGATATAGTATATAAAAAAATAAAAAATAGAAAGATGATAAATTAGAAGGATAACGGGACAAGCATTTGAGTACATTAAAAAAAAAATACACTACGTGATAGTTTTATTTTATTTATCTACGGCAACACATTATATATAGTAATTAAAGAATTCCATGACTATGTCAATTTCACCATAATGGGGTATCTTTGTTTATATAAAAAAACGCACAAGATTTGTAAGCTTTTCAAAGCATCATATTTAATTCCACTTTTATTCGACAATCCCCTAAAAAGATAATAAATAATAATATAAATATTAAATATAATTTTTTAATCATTTAAAATTAAAATTTTGACCGTTGATTCCGGTCTTGACCCTTTGGCACCATTTGAAGAAAGTACCATGCGAACAAAGAGCGATGTTATACATCACTAAATTGTCATCATTAATCCCATCATTAGTGAGGTTGTAATTGAAAAAAAAGAAAAAAAAACAAACAAGACACAAAACATATGTGGCAGTGGGTGGGACCCACTGCCACATCATTAGAGCCACTATTAATTAGTGATCTAAAAATTAGTGGTCTAAAGCATTTTTGTGCGGACAAAAGGTAAAAGCAGAGGATGTCATGCCACGTGGCAACCCGGTTAAGTTGCTTCCAAAGTAGGACACTCAGTAGATACGATCGAACTAAATCGATTCTAAAAAGTTAATTAAGAGTTAATTTTTTGATCGAACTGGTTTTAAAAAGTTGGTTAAAAGTTAATTTTTTTAAATTTTTTTAGTTTCTTGAGTTATATATATATATATATATATTGGTACTTTTTTTAAAAGAAAATTTAAAAAAATAAAAAAGTCAATTTCTAACTTATTTTATAAAATAGGCATTCATCTCAATTTGAAATATTTTTAGAGGTTAGTGTGATTTACTACAAGTCTTGTTTTGATTATCTAAATTATTCATTTTGTTAGACTCTCAATATCTATCATTCATGAAAAAATTAGATTGATCTAGTAATCGTAATATTTTCATTTTATTACATTTGTCTTACAAAATAATGATTAATATTTCTTTTAAAATAAATCATCTATTTTTATGATAAAATAAAAAGATTCAAACTATCAGATCAATCTATTTTTTATGAATAATATATGTACAAATAATTTTATACCCGAAAAAATCATTTTGTTTTAACAAGTCTGTCATATTATTTTAACAAAATCGTTTTGACTTGAGTCAACGGGATATTCTTGAATGATTGCTATTGGTACTGCCAAACACTTCACCACTCCATTTGCCCATATTCTTCACCATCTTCCTCACTCCACCTCCAACACTTCTCTGCTCTCTCTATTTTCAGGGCATTTTTGAGCTTACAAGAAAGAAAGATCAATGGGTGTTGATACCTTCACCGAGGACATCGCTAGCCCCGTCCCGGCGCCGAGGCTGTTCAAGGCCTTGATCCTTGATGCTGATAACCTCATCCCCAAGATTGTACCACAGGCTATCAAAAGCATCGAAACAAACCAAGGAGATGGCGGCCCTGGAAGCATCAACCAAATGAACTCTGTCGAAGGCTAGCTACCAACTTCACTAATGCTATGTTTGAATCTTAGGCCCCATTTTGTTTTGGCAAAAAAAATATTTTCTACGAGGGCTGAATTGAAATTGTATCTCGTACCGTATTGAGTAGCCCAGCAAATCTAATGTGGGCCACATAAGGCCCAAGCCCGCTGGGCTGGGTAACCATCGAATGACAAGTGAGTATAGTGAACAGGAACATTGAAGATATTTTTAATATACAGTGAAGTCTGAATAGTACATATCAGCAGAAGTCCACTTAGTGGGATGAAAATTTTCATTGAAGAGTATAATATGAAAATAGGCCCTAGAGGGTAATGATGAGAAGTTAGGTTACATGGAACAAGGGTTAAGAAAGATGATACTATAAAAGGTGAAGAGGAACTTAACGAAGAGGGGGTAAGAAAAAAACAGCTAACTTAAGCCTTTAAGAAATAATGACGCCAGTCTTCTCGAGAAGTTAACTTGTTCATTGGAGTGTTAATTCCGGCACTATCGACCGGATCATTCATTTATGCTTCAAGTGACATCACAAGGATCTCAAGGGTTTGACTAAATTGAAGAAGTATTTCCAAATCCAATTCACCACATTTTCATATCTTTTCTGTAGAATTTTATTTCTTTGTATGATTGCAATTTTAAGACTAATGTGTTAATGGTGGTGTTGGTGTTGACAAAAGGGTAGAATCTTATATTATTAAATGTATAACAAATAAATAATTAACACATGTAATATCACATCATTGTGGTACAATTATGGGTATTAAATATTTTTCATTAAAAATAGAGAATATCGTATAAAAGAAAGAATGAGTTTTTTTTTTTCCTTTTTTACCAAACCTTTTTTTTATTTTAAATAAAAAATCAAAGAACAGATTCTAAAAACTCAAGCAAACAAACTTGACTTTTTTTCATTGTATATGCTAAAAACAAACTGAGTACAATTTGTTGGAAATGGTTGGGAAAATTTTGGGTAAAATAAAATTTTTTTATAACTTTGGTCTATTATTTAGGTGGGACCCGTGCGTCAAATTTGGCGGGTCTAAGTGGTAACGTGTTCTATGCTGCGTTGTGATTCACGTGGTATATTTGGTTGCTCAAAACCATTATCGGGTGAATGAGAAATTGAAGCCAAAGTGAGCTCCATGGACATGGAGTTTTGGTAGAAATTCCTTAAGGTTGGAAAATGGCTTGTCCTACATTGATTTGGTGGGAAGTTTTGAATGGGTTTATAAGGCATGGGATTGGAACTTGGGGTGTGCCCTAAGGGGTACCTAAGTTTTGTAGAGAGAGAGGTTATGGGCTAGATCCATTGGACCCAAAAAATCACCACACGCACGCGCCGTCCATCCGGGCGCAGGTATGAGGTTGGGTTGGGTTTGTCCAGCCCAATACTAATTTTTTTGGGCCAAAAATATTTGAATTTTATTTTATTTGGTTATAAATAAATCTGTCCATTTTTATTTCAAATTCTAAATTCAAATTTTTTGGTTTGCACCTCTTCAGAAATTTTGCACAGTTTCGAATCTGTCCAAACCGAATTTGTTCGAATTCAAATCTGAATTGTTTAAAATTCAAATCAAACAGTGCCTACAGATTTTGTATCTGTTTAATTTAAATTGAACAGGTATGCTACATGTTTAATTCAAAACCAGCAGCCACCAATCCATCTATAAATAGGCAGCCCTCATTTGATGAATTCATTCACTTTTTTCATCCTTCCTTGCTGCAAATTCATCTTTGCATTTTGCTGCATTTATTCTATTATTTTTCCTGTCAGAAAGAGTGTATACATTAAGTGTGTTCGTTGAACAAATAAATTGTAGTGCTGCATTTATTTGTTGTTGATCATTTCATCCTGGGAGATAGACGTCCATATTCTGATAAGCACCGTAGAGAAGACGAATCTGTCTTAAGGACACAGTGTCGAACACTGGATTTGATCAGAATAATATTCAAGGTATTAATCAAGTAAGTTATTTATTTATTTTCTGTTTTTTTAGTTATTTAAATCAAATTTTAATTTTGTTTATGTAACAAAATAAAATCTGTTTTTATTTATTTAATTTTTATTCTAGTTTGATTTTTGTAATCAAACATTCTCTCTCCTTTTTTATTTTTCTTTTATATTTTGTTTATCGTTTTGTACCCAAACAGAATTAATTATTTTAATTACGGTGAAGATTGTCCAACACAGTTAACATATATAGGGCAACATACGTGATTTTTTACGTTCCCTTGCAGGTAGTCATTTGAAATACTTGAAACATAGGATTGATGCATTGGACAATGAATCGAGTCCATTTCCTATGAGACGAAGCTTGAGTCTGATCCCAATGGTGGTTGCGTTCATATGAGCATTAGCAAGTACTATACCAAACCGGGCGTTGAGGTAAAGGAGGAGGACATCAAGGCTGGGAAAGAAAAGCCTCCGGCATGCTCAAGGCCGTGGAAGCCTACCTCTTGGCAAACCCTGATGCATATGTTTGATCATCCTCCATTGTTGAAATGAAACAATCCCTTGCATATCATATCATATCATATCATATCATATCACTCTCTTCCATTTTCATTTTAGTTACTAGTGTGGCTTGTATGTTCTCTTCTCTCCAGCCAAAGTTGCCAATTTGGCTTGATAATAAGTGTGTGTAATAATATATAGAGTTGTATGTGCTGTTTGATTGGAATGAATAGTGAATTGATTTCTAATTTTTTTTTGTTGTTGAACGAATTTGATTTCTAATTATCGAAATCTGTTTTCGCATGTTTTCAAATATAGGTCAAAACAATCCTAATTACTTTTTGAGTCTCCATTCAAACCAGCAAGAAGCCGCCCTTGTGTATCAATCATGTGGTCTATTGAATGGGATCTTTAAAGTTTGGGGAAAAAAATAAAATAAAGTTGTACCAGATGAGAAAAAGTGATGTTGGGAACAAGTCATACATATGTTTGATATGACCACGATGTTTGAACAAATGTTTGAAACCTTTCAGTATTACATCTGTTTGGCTTCTCTTCTGCCAATTTCCAATGGATTGACGCCAAACCTACCCCATCTCTCTCTCTCTCTCTCTCTCTCTCTCTCTCTCACACACACACACATGCACACACACACATATATATATAGCACAAAGCGGTGCTCTTCATCTCCACAAATAAGCTTTTTGATCTCTCTAATCAAAAAAGAAGATGGGGGTGACATGTTTTAGCCAGGAGTTTACATGCCCTGTTGCACCAGCAAGAATGTTCAAGGCATTGATCTTAGAATCCAACAACCTAATCCCAAAGCTCTTACCTCAATTCATTAAAAGTGTGGAAGTAATTGAAGGAGATGGAGGACCAGGAAGCATTGAACAGGTCAACTTCACTCAAGGTTAGCAAAAACCCACATAAGTTTCAGCCCATTTGATTGTGTTTTCGTTTTCTTTTTTCTGTTTTTATTTTTTAGGTGTAAATTAAGGAGTCATGTTTTTGGTTTGTCATGCAATTAGCCACTTTAAGTATGTGAAGCACTAAAAATAATATAAAATACAATCAAACAGACAAGCACTGTCATGATTCACAAATACTAATTTGAAACAGTTCTGATTGTTTTTGGTTTTGTGATGCAGACAGCAACTTCAACTATGTGAAGCACAGAATCGACGAGCTTGACAAAGAGAAATTTGTGTGCAAGTACACCATGATTGAAGGTGACCCATTGGGCGACAAGCTTGAATCTATCGATTATGATGTCAGGTTTGAAGCAGCCAACAATGGAGGTTGCATCTGTAAGATGATCACCAAATACCACACAGTTGGCGAGCTTGAGATCAAGGAAGAAGAGATCAAGTCCGGCAAGGACAGCGCTATGGGGGTTTACAAAGTTGTTGAAGCCTACCTTTTGGACAATCCTCACGTCTATGCTTAATTAAGCCTGTGTTGTACCACCAGTCCTTTATATACATAATCTCATATCTGAAGATTATTTTTTGTGTTAAATTGAAATAAAGTTCAAAACAAATTGGTTTCTTTTAACTAAAGGTATTTTGGAACTTTTGAAGTTCAACATATAGGTAATGTATGGGATCATATTACATATTTTGAGACGGGTAATTTGCTTTTCCATGAATTAATGTTGGATAATTCAAAACCCAAATCAAAGATAAGAGGTTTGTTCAATTTGCTAAATTTGTCTCCAAGGAAGTTCGAAAATTGAACTCAAGAATTGGATCCTCCCTTTGTCACAAGCCTCTATTTAGAGTCAGAGAGATAAATCCTATAATAGCGAGGGGTTTAGAGATAAGAGAACAGAAAAAAATAAGACAGAGAATCCTTAATCCTTAAGAATTGGTTTCAAGTAAAAAAATTTATTAAAAAAGCAAAAAAGTTTGGTCTAAAAATGTATGTTATTTGACAATTTCAAAAAAAAAAAATTGATTTTGATTTTTTGGATTTAAAAAAAAAAAATTGGCTGGAATAATATTGGAGAAACTGCCCTCCATACTCTTTCTTTCTCTCTCTTCAATCACCTTCTCTGTTTCTCTTCAAACAACCATCCAATTCATGTCTCACAATCTATATATCTATAGATGGCCTAATTTCTTTCAAGAATCTTTATCCCTCCCACTCCAATGGCTTCCTCAATAGCTGCTAAAAATTATTTTTCAAAGGAAATGCTTCATGGCTTCATTTACAATTCTGTACCAATTCTTGATTCAGCAACAATCACAGTTCCCCCACCACCACCCTCTCGCCTTCCTCTCCGGCCACCACTCTAAACAATACGACTAGCTTTCACCTATGGCGACATTTTTTTTTACATCTCTTCCAAAACTATTGAATCATACTGCAATATAATATATTTTATTACTTGATACACATAACTCTAATCAATTTTCTTATTATGTATAGTATATTGTGTTGTGTTTTTTTTTTTTTTTTTTTTTGAGATGTTTTCTTTTTTGTTTTCAAAGATGTTTTTTCTTTTTTGTTTTCAAAAAGTGCAAATCAGTAATTTACAATAACAGGATAAATTTTGTGTGTTTAAATTTAGACAGCTCAAGCCGAGCCGGAGCCCGAATTCTTTGAGTTAACTTGGACTCAGGCTTGGGCAAACAAATTCTGACAGACAGGTATCAGATTCGGGTAAGGGCAGATAGATCCCTCCATATTTTGGGCTAAGCCTTCGGACAAAGATCGGGCTCAGACTTGAGAGTTGCTTGCAGAAAACATTTTCATTGTTTTCAAAAGTTGCAAAGACTTGCAGGCACCAAAAGTTAAACGATAAATGCATATCAAGGAATTGTAGGATAGAGAGAATCTAAGGAAGCAAAATGTCACAACGTGGAATATAACTTGTTTAAGCAAAAACAAATAATATGTTTTTATCATATACTCAACTGTGGTCATAATCCAGTATACATTACGTTCACAACAAGTATCTTTTCCTATGGATATCCTTTGTTTATTTCTGTAGAAATATGTTCCACATTTTCAGACATTTAGCATGGAAAACATTGTCCCTAATTAGCAGAAAACAAGTTTATTTGGTAAAAAATATTTTCATTTTTAAAATGTAAAATATATTTTTCCAAACTTCCACCTCCACTACTAATACAACTACTAACACATTAATTTTAAGATCAAAACCAAACATAAAAATTTGTTTTTACAGAAAAAAAAAAAAAATTTATTATAAAAAACGTTTTTCATTGTAAAATATTTTCCCAAAAAAACAAAAAACAGAGCATGAAAACAATTCACAACAGCAGACGACCTAAGTCATGATGAAGTTCAGATTTTCCCAAAGAGATGTTTTTGTTTTTTTGTTTTCTATTTTTGTTTTCTGGATAACAGACAAGATGAACTATTTCCAAAACTGTTATTGAAAAGATTTTTATTTTAAAAAACTACTTTTACACACAAATGAAACAATATGATTTAAATTTTTCATTATTTTGTTTCTGAAAAACACAAAATTAATAATAAAAATAAAAGTGAAAGCACAACCAAACAGGGTAGTGAAACTCGAACCAAGACAAATGTATGAAGGGGTATTGTCCTAATCAGAGTTCATTGTCAACCCTTGCTGGTTAGCATATTAGTATGTGAAGTGTACCTGTCACCTGCAATGAAGGAATCTGATCTCCATCAACCTTTTTGACAAAAAGGGAAGTGTGTATTGTGCTCTGGAACCCTTAAAATATCATTCATTCAACAGTGACACAACATATATTGGCCATTTTTAATATGTTATTTAGTGCTCTCTTTCTTGCAAGAAAAGGATTCCTAAAGAGTGGATATGCTTTGTAAAGCTACTTTGATTGTATTTGACCAGTGAGAGCCATGAACGAATGATCATCATCTATCTATCTTCTTTTTTTAACTTTGGTCCCCAATCCACCACCCTTCCTCTCTTTTACCATTTGACAAGTATTTGTGATTCCAAACCACCACGTCAACTTTGATCTTCAATCAATCATGGTCTGTTACACAAGTCCGCTTTAGTGATCCCAAATCACTGCGTCAACTTTGATCTCCCAACCAATTATTATTGGTTACATAGGAAAAAATTAGACTCAGTATCCCGCTCTATTAGGACTCACTATCTCAAGAAGGTAAAAAAATAAAATCTCAAACTCCACTTTTTTTTCTTTTTTTTTTTTTTTAAATTTTTTAGTCGAGACCAAACTAACATGATAGTCACATACCACCGAATATATTTTTTGCCATTTCACACTGACTTCTTAAAGCAAATCTAGCAGCAATACTCCCTATCCCTCTCTCCCTCTAAAAAGAGATTCCTTACATGTCCCACACACTCTGCCTTTTAAATATTCCCTCCACAAGTACAAATGAATGCAATGTATAGATTCTCCATTCGCTCTCTCCACCCTCAAACAACTCTGATTGCTTCTCCATTTTTCCTCCAATTCTTCACTCATGATTCCAGAGTTACAGGTACACACATCAAATCTCTAACATCATAACATAATATTATTATACAGCATTCTAAGTATTTCATCTTTTCATGTTTCCACTTTACAACATTTCCAAATTCCAAGCATTAAAAATTTTCATTAAAAATGCAGAAACCTCGAGTCACCGAGATACAAGTCCGGATGGACTGCAACGGGTGTGTGCAGAAGATCAAGAAGGCTCTACATGGCATTAATGGTAAGTGATAAGTGAGTACCTCAAAATAACTTCGATCTGTTGTTCTCTTTCCTGTTGTTCTTTCCAATAACATCTCAAACTTTGTCCGGGATCTTTCAGGTATTTATGATCTTTACATCGACTTCCCTCAACAAAAGTTGACAATCATCGGGTGGGCAGATCCTGAAAAAATAATCAAAGCCATTAAGAAGTCAAGAAAAATAGCCATTATTTGTTCCCATTCAGAACAACCCGACCCACCTGCTCAGCCAACAGAGACAGCACCAGGTCAGCCAACAGAACAAGCACCAGCCCCTGACATGGCAAATCCACCACCACCTGAAGGAGCCCCACCAGCAGAGCCGCCGAAAGACCCACCACCTCCACCACCAGAAAATCCACCACCGGGTGCACCACCACCAACTCCCGCCAATGACCCTGCAAGCCAGCCTCCACAACCATCCAGACCAAAAGATGCAGAAGAGGTTCAAGTAATATACCACCACCCACCTGTCTATGACTACAAATACGGGTATGGTCACGGTTATGGCCATAGCTATGGTAACAACTACGGTGGACAATGGAACAATTACCCAAATAGCCCTCAATATCGACATGAGCCATCCCCACCTGTCTATGCGACCCGCAGCGACAACACGTGCACTCCATTGCCTTATGTCACGCACAGCTACAACACATACAAGCCATCGCCTTATGTCACTGAATATGAATATAGCAACAGGTCACCGCCACGATACATGCATTACAGTAGTAGACCGGAGCGCTACAGTGATGACTATAACAGCAGCAACAATGGCAATGGAAATGGAAATATCACTTCAATGTTCAGCGATGAAAATCCAAATGCTTGTAGGATAGTCTAGAAGGAACGAAGAGGACAGTATGGAAAAAGTGCAGTGTTTTGTCACTGAGAATTGGCCTCAAATGTTGATGCAGAATAAGAAGTGAAATTATATCTTCATTGGCAATAATATTTTCAAATGTATGTGAGAATGAAGAATGAGGAATCAGATTCTAAGCTTGTAAGTGTAGGAAGGATTTATCCTACATTCCACTTATGAGAGGAGTGATACAATTACGTGATGTTCATTTCTTGTAAAAGAATCCTATAAAGCTATTTTATTCTACAAACACATTCCTCAGCCTTCAATTCAAAGAATTAATATTTTTTTTCTATACCTAACAATATCAACTGGAAACTTCTAGAGCTTGAAACAGAGTAAATAACTTTCAGAAATCACTATCCAATATAAAGTTCCTTGAAGCTAAGCAAAAAATATAACTACAACATATAAAGTTCCCTGAAATGCCTTCTACATATTCCTTACATATTTCTCAATCGATCAACTTTACCAAAGACATGTTCCTAATCTATTATTTTAAAATTCAAAATATCACAATAGGCATGAATCTTCAATAGATGCTCTATATTAATGTTGGTTAACAAAGCCAATGCTCAATGGCTCTCTGCAGCAGAAAGATAAAAACCCTAGTCATAAAATACTATGAAACATGACAGATGCATTTTTCCAACCATTTCCAATACTACCAATTGTCAACATGTGTATATGACATATGGTGCTACTGAAAAAAAAATTTAAATAATAACAATAAAAATAAAATAAAATAAGGCAGCACAAAATTGACGGATATTCAGAAAGTTTGAAACAGTCGGCACAAAGATTGAGGACTACAGTGAGAAGTTATACTCTTTCTTGAGTTTCCATTCCTAATATTCTTTATATATCATCAAAAGGTTCTTGACATGTCATAAAACCTCAAGACTTATGCACAAACACCAATCCCAAGGGTCTATAGCTTAGTCATATCCAGAATTAATCCAAGCCCTTGTAGGCAAGAACAAGTTTCCACATTTTGGTGTTATCACTGTATTAACTAGGGCAAACCAAAAGACAAAAGTAGCCACCAAGCTCTTGACTGTGCCATAACATTTTAGATTATTGAAAGAAAAGTCACTCACAAGCACAAAACAAGAAAAAATAAAACATAATCTAAATACAATAAACGCTACAAAATATGTGCTGTAAAAAACTTTATTCATGATGCAAAAGAAATTAAAGGAATGTCTCGATTGTGGAGGTTTGCAAATTGCAATCTGACAGGATGGATGGAGGGAAGGGGGTTAAGGCTGGTTAGGAAGGCAAGGTCCACAAATATTTGGGTCCGTTTACTATGTCCATGTCTCTCTGCCCCACACATGCATAGAAAATCAATGTAAAGATGTACACTTACCAACGTTAATCAATATTATCAAATAGATTAGTTTAGGAGAACCATGTCACCACTAGCAGATTAGGCAATATCTTCATGATCTATCTCAACCAAACTCAGGCCAAACTTTGCCAACTTAAGTTGGTGGCATTAAACACCATTTACAATTGTTAAACCTATTGAAGGCAAAACACAGATTCCAAGAGCTAAAACCAATCAGCACAAGTTCTGCAGAATCTACCCCAAAAAAATAGCACAAGCCTAACAAAATTAACACTTTTATTTTATCAGCTACAATGAACACTTGCGCTTAACAACATTTGCAATTGTTAAACCTATTGAAGCCAAGAACTAAAAGCAATCAGCACAAGTTCTGCAGAATCTACCAATAAAAATAGCACAAGCCTAACAAAATAAACATTTTTATAAGCTAAAACAAATCTGTTGCACACTAGTGCCTCTGGGAAACGCAGAAAGAAAGGGGAAAGAAAAAGGAAATTATTTGCTATCAATAAAAAACAATAAAAAAAACTATTAAAAAATGGTGGGTAATGTAAGCAGGGATAGAGACAGACATAGACATCCTGCACTGTGGGTAACAACAGAACAATTTAACTTGTAGTTACCAGATTACAGCAATGCGGAACTTATCAATAGTTTGGCAGCAAATTCATGGATATGTCCGCATCAAGTCTATCTTTGAATCCACTGACGAAAGCACAAGCCCAGCAAATGAAACCTGTGGGGGAAGCCAAACCAATGCTTACCCAATCAATTAATAAATTATGTGAAAGGAAGTCTAAGGCTGTGTTTAGTTATGTGTTCCAAACACATTTCTACCCACTAATTGAGTGAGCTGTTTATTTTGAGTTTTCAAATTATAATTCCACACCTACTTTTGAAAACTCCTTTTTAAGCGGGAAAATTTGGCTAACCCGGTCGTCCTCCCGGACATTCATCGGATGTCTGGCCGGTTGACCGGAACAGTGTTCGATTTTTTTTATTTTTTTTTTTTTTTAGGCACCTATTATTTTTATATTGTAAATAAAAAATATTTTCGAATTTTTTTAATTTTTATATGAGTTTTGAATAGAATTTTGAGTTGTGTTTGATTATGGTTGTGAATTTTTGAATCAAATAACTTTTATAATTTCAAAAACTCAAAACTCCCTCCAAAACTCAATTCAAAACTTATAATCAAACAAATTTTCTAAACTCAAATCATAATTCCAAAACTCACAAACTCAAAATACAATTCTATTCTCAATTCATATTTAAAAAACTCTACCAAACGCTACCTAACATTTTCATCCAAGCACTTCCTAGAACTACAAACAAGGCAGCATCAAAAGAATATTTGATTGACAAACACATAATCACCTTTTTTAGAAGAAAAAACCTAGTCATCATCACCACTACTATTTTGGGATTCTTTGTCTTCATCACCATAAAGAAATTGATCTTTACTTTCATCCATCTGGTGATCATGCAAAAACCTTGGACCTTTGTTCTGAATAGCCTTGTCAATCTGCTAAAATAAAAAATAAGAGAGAGAGAGAGAGAGAGAGAGAGAGAGGGAACATTTTTTCTTGATCTAAAAATTCAACCATGTTTGTCGAACGAACTCATTTGACATAAAGAAATTAACCTATACTGTTACAAACAGCTTCAATATAAACTGAATAGACACCCCTTTGAACTTGGTAAGCTAGAAGAAGACGATGTAATGAATATCTTACAAGAGTTGAATGATGAACAATCCTCAAGGGGAGCGAATGAAGTGCGATACTAAAGTGCAAGTGTATCGCTGTGAAGTTAAGGCACGAAAATCCATTGCAAATAAGAAAACTTACAAGCATACCAAACAGATCAACATGAGATTTTAATGGTACTAGAGAAATTTAAATATTAAAAATATAAAATGAAAACGCAACAAAACTGAAGCTTGTAAATTATTTCAATTATTTTGGGTTACTTAATCATGCTTCTTTGAGAGACGTAAAGTAAAAGTATCGTCAAGCCATGAGAACAGAGAACACCCTGCCAAACCCAAAACAGTCCATGGAAACAAAAGTCATCACTCCCACTTGGGTATGTTTATGCACAGTGGACACCGAAATACATATTCAATTTATTAAAAAAAGAGAAGCATTTTCTGACCAAAATCATCCAAATTGTTTGAATCATATTTGATTGAAGGGATGGTTGAAAATTTCATTTTTTTCCAAAATTAAATTTACTATTGAATCAATTTGTTTGGAGGGAATGGTAAATTTTTTTAATTTCTTTAAAACTAATAACTTTTTTTTTCTTTTAATTATGACTTTATTAAATATTATGTAACAATTTTTTTTATTATTTCAACAATTATATATATTTTCATTTATGTATAATTTATAATTATATTTATAATTATATAATATTAATTATAACATGTTCGACTGTTTTGACCTGACAATTGAACAGTAAGTTGTGCATCCAATCCTTTTTTTATCCACTCGCCGGTCCGATTTTCAAAACATTGCACCAAACTCAACACGGATTTTGACATTGCTATAATTTCGCATGGAAGATGGCACACCATTGGCTAAAACTCATTAAATCCATTATCAAATTATTATTATATAGATTCACATATATACACTACTTTCACAGCTACTTATGCAACTTACATTTTAACAACAACAACAACAACAAAAAAAGAAGAAGAAGAAGAAGATTTGGTACCTTGATTCGACAATCTCCAGAACTGATAGCGAAAAATTGCAAAGACAGGTCTCTGATATTTGAGAAGCCCATTATAAACCTGAAACTCAAAAGAAGGATGAGTCATATATATATATATATATATCTATACGAAATTCACACTCGTTTGTGTGTGCGAGTCCTCCCTAAAAACCATAAGAGAAAAGCTACCATAAAAGCGTCGTCAGCTGTGGCGGTGGCGGAAAGGCCAAAGGTGGTGGTTGGCGTAGAGAGAAAGCAGCCTCCTTTCTTTTATTTATTTATTTTTTTACCTCCTTCTCTTCCCACCGACCTCTTTCTTAAATTTTTTGACTTGAATTTTAATTTATTTTTTTTAAATATGTTTATGTGACACTTTGGTAATCAAATTTTTTTTTTAGAAAGATAAAAAAAACAGTTACATTAAGATGGAAAATACTTTCATAATCATTAATTATTGATAAAATCAACAGTAGTACCTCATAATTTTTATTTTAAAAAAAAAACACGGATATACTATCACATCATTTTATATAAATTTTTGAGTGTATTACTAATAGATCTTAATAATTAGATTTAATTCCCATTAAGTCTGGTCGAAAGTTAGTTCTTGTAAAATTGTTACTATAAATAATTTTTTGTAATAATTTTTTATATATGCCGCTAAAAATTAATAATTAAATTTTTTTTCACGATTTTTATAATTGTTGCAAAAATTTATAATTAGTGACATTTATTATGACGAATTTTTTAAACTGTTGCTAGAAGTTAAAAATTAGTGACATTTTTTTTGACAATTTTTTTAAACTATCACAAACTTATAATTAGTGACTTTTTTTAACAAATTTTTTAATATTGCTGAAAATTAATAATTAGTAATGTTTTTAATAGAGTTTGATGAAAAATATCATTAATTATCACAGGATCTGTTAGGCAATAAGTCCACTTATTAAAACCTATAAATAAGTCCTCCTAAATTTTTTATATAAAAATTCTATTTGTGAAATATTTTTTTCTCAAACAATTATAGCATTCACTCTTAAAACTAGCCCAGAATATCCCTAAAAATTATATAAAATAGGGACCCCAAAATTGCAAAATGTATAATTTTTATAAGTTTCATACCAGGTTCTCTAAAAGCATACATTAGCAAAATTTACAAGTAAATAAATAAATAAAATTTTTTAATTCTCATTTCATTCACAAACTTTTTTATTTTTATTTTTGAAGGGTATGAATATTTATTTAGAAAAAGCTCTAAGAGCATCTCCAACGGTTCACCTAATGTTTCATCAAATTTGAGTAAAAAAATAGCCATTTTCTCAATTTGATATTTCATGCTTCAACGGTTCATCAAATCCCGTATCAAATCCTGTGGGTCGACTGGTTGGTCGACCGATAAGTGTAAATATATATATATATATATATATTTTTGCAGTTTTTTTGCAAGCCTGGTTCTCTCTCTGATCCGCTGTTTTGTTTCTGGACATAATTTACAAATTTGTGCTTCTCTCTCTGATTACCTGCACTGTGCTTCCTGCCTTTGTTTGAAGGAGTGTTTCCTTTATTTGCTTTTGAAATCCTCATCCTTCTCAACTTTTCTCTCTCATCAACTTCCCCTGAGTCTTCATCCTTCCCAATTCATCCAAAGACTCTTCAGTACCCAATTCATCAATTGTGTTTGTAGGTGGGTGACCGGTTGGTTGACCGGCCGGTCAACCGGTAAGGCAAAATTATTTATTTATTTATTTTTTTAATCTGTTTGAACTTTTTGACCGGTTTGAACCTTCCCTTTTTGCAAGAGAACCGGTCGACCGGTTGGTTAACCGGCCGAGCAACCGGGTGGTTGACCGGTGTACCACTTTCAACGGTCAGTAACAGTGATTTGGTAAAATCTGTGTCTTGGTCTCAGTTTGATGTTTTTTTGCTGAATTTTCATTTTGATATCACTTTGGTGCAACGGTTGGAGCATGAAAAAGTGACTTTTTCATCAAAATTTGAATCTGATGCTGGCTTTGGTTCACCGTTGGAGATGGTCTAACTTGATAATTGGGTATCTAAAGATTCAGGACCGGCCCCGGATTCACTTTTCAAAAGTATGCTCATATGCTTGTGTTTGAAATAAATTTTGTATACATGCTTCTCATATATGATAACCCCTTTTGTAGTAATTTTTTTATTTTAAACCAAAACATTCCTCATACCATTCTAAACGGTATAATCATTTGTTGTGCCAATCAATATAAAAATGGATTCTTGAAATTGATTTTCAGTCAAGACTGGTGTTTTGTTCTAAGAAAAGTGCAAATCTGCTGCTTGAACCATCAAAACGGAAAACAATCCATTGCTCTATATAGTTACATGTATAAACCTCTATGTGCTAAAATCAACTTGCTTTAAATGCTTTAGATGCTTTGAAGCAAAAACAACAGAAGAGAAAGAAATAAAATTAGTTTCAAACATGCATTCATGTTTCATTTCATATAGCATCACCATTCAACACTGACAAAAGAAAACAGACACAGAGAGAGAATGAAAACCAAATTTAATTATACTCTAAAAATAGTTTAATAACCGACATGTCACTCCCTCTAAGGTTTACAATGAAATATAATGCACCAAATTCAGAAGAAAGAAAAAAAACAAACAAACAAACAAACAAACACTACCAAAAATTCCTTGTACATGAATGAAGAAATGAAGCTGTACACAATATGCAAATGGTAATAACACGCAAGAATGCAGATGGGTAGGTGAAATAAACATGTATTCTAGACATTGTGTCTCTTATTGGAAAGAATCTGTCCTAATTGGAGATTGTAATGGTAAACGACTTCAGCCTTTTCTCCCTCATATTGCGGAACCAAAAGATTTGATTTTCGGTATTTGGGGAAACGAAATGGCATCATAAAGCTGAAGCCCGACCCTCAGAATTCAGGAGAGAGAAGCAAGCCAAAGAAGAATTCGAGAACGAGCTATTGAGGTCGGGACATGGTTCTGGGAAGACAAACTGAGACGATCCCAAAACATTTGAACATACCCAAGAACTAGAAGAGCAAGAAGCAACATATAAGGTAATATTGGATAGACATATAGAAGTGAAAGGGGATTCTTGAATTCCGGTGAAATTTCCGGCAAGAGTGATGTTTGTGCCAATCGCATTCTCCAAGGTGATCTGATTCAAAACCGGGAGTGCGTTGGGATCGAAATCATCATCCGGATGGGACCCACTTTGTCCCGTAGCACCAAATGCCGTGTGGACATTTTGCATCTTGACATCTGATATAATGATGTCTTTGATGTAACCACCTCTACCTCTAGTCGTTCGGAACTCAATGCCGTAAAATGAATTGTATGCGTGGAGGTGCTGCACGAGGACATCGGAAATGCCACCAGACATTTCACTGCCAAAAGCTAGAGCAGAGCCGGAAGATGCTTGAAGGTAGACTTGTTTGATGTGTACACTTGTTGTAGGTCTGCCATAGGCAATCCCATATTCATCCCAGCCACTCTTGAGTGCAATGGCGTCATAACCGGTGCAAATGCTGCAATTCTCTATGCATATTTGATCAGAAGAATCTGAAAGAGTCAAAGAACATATTTCTGTCATATGAAGTAGAAAATTTCCGAACTTGCCCGAATAGCCCATTTTGTATATATAAATCTAAACAAAAACAAAAGCAAAAAAAACAAAAACAAAAACAAAAACCAATCTTGGGCATCTCCATGCAGCAACCTGAGCACCACAACAAAGGGCAGAAGCTGAAGTATAATCCAAAGTTAAAACGAATTATCAGATTCGTATTAGCATAAACATATATGGTGAATATATTTGAAACAACCAACATTTAATAAATGAAAAGAGTAAGACATATAGTTCTGAACTAAAGCACCGGAATACAAATACGCATATGCTAGATAAATGAATTCACACATACAATCACTTCACGAGATGAATTGAAAAGTACGAAGTGAATGTGTGGATCAACATACGCACCTGGTACTATGCCAACAACGTAAGGTGATTCCGGTGGAGCATGGACTGAGACGTTCTGAACTTGCACATTTCTACATAGAATCCAGTTTATAATGAAGTCAACTCCAAATGCTCATTAATTTATTAATAAAAATTGGAAAAAAAAAAAATCAGACGAATCAACTTACGTGCAATAAACTGGATGAACATTAAATGCAGGAGCATTGAGGAAAGTTAGGTTTGACACTACAATATCCTTGGAACCAACAAGCTCAACAAGATGAGGCCGACTATAGTTTAATGAATGGGAGGTGAACCAATCCCACCAAACCGAGCCTTGCCCATCAATCGTTCCATTATCACCTAGTGCAGTGTTTGTAAGAATGATCAAATGAGATATACGAAACTAGACAACCAAACAAAGCATTGAGTGGTTGGTTATGACAGCATAAGCTGAGAATACTACCTGTTATTACTACATCATGCAACATATATCCACTTATCAGGCTTCTGTACCTCCCTCCAGGAAGCTCAAGTCCTCGACCATATGACGGTAGGGGTTCCTCGACCTCCCAATGAGATGCATCCTGATCAAGCAATGAAAATGGGAAAAATTGAAGGTTCACAAAAATGTCTCCAGTATAAAGTGATGCAATGAGACGAGGGCACTGAAATCGACAATGATCGAGATATTAAAGGACGTCGGTTAATTTGTGGTTCAACTTGGCCCTTGATCGAGCATAATGGCAAAACAAGATTCATGTAGCTAACCCCAAGTAGTTGGGAGAAGGCGGGGGGGGCCTGTTTGGTGCCATTTTTGTAAGCTAAAAGTAGATAATCAAAAAAACTAAACTAAACTAAGCCTTGTGTCCCAATCAGAATGGGTCAGCCAAATGAATTCTTTTTTCACATTTCACTCTATCAAAAGTCATAACGATCCCTCCCCTAGTTTCCCGATAATCAATTCTTCAACTTATTTAAGTTACTTTTACTTCATAAGTTGTAAGCAAAAGGTGTGCCAAACATTTTGACACAAGTTCCCAACACCAAAAAAAAAAAAAGTGTCATAAGCAGCTCAATATCAAACAGGCGGGTATTTCGTACCATATTTTAAGCCTGCCTTTTTAGGCTTTTTGGTTTTTATGACGACGACGACAACAAAAATAAATAAATAAAATAAAACCTTTAAAAAGCCCCCCACTAAACAACTTAAAAGCTGGCACCAAACACCCTTGGTAGAGTTGAGTCATTTTATTTTCTTTAATGATGCAAAATTAAGAAGAAAACAACTAGAACATGGGGGAAGAAATAAAAAGAATAGAACAAGACCTTCGATCCAAGAATGACGGCACCCCTTGCCAAGAAGAGTGTGAGATGGCTGGTAAGATTGAAACTTCCAGTAAGCCACCTTCCTGGCGGCACATACAGCTGAGCACCGCCCTTATCAGCGAAGGATTTGAGATAGAAAATTGCATTCTGGAAGGCAATGGTGTTCAATGTTTCCCCGTCCCCGACAGCACCAAACTCTCGGATGGATACGCTATGCGGTCTGGGCTGTAATGTTGGTTTATAATCACACAGTCCCTCTCTCCCTTTATCATTGATTTCAATAGCGCTGCTCAACTGGAGAAGCAAAAGCAATGGGACCTGAAGGGACAAGGAAAAGAAAGGAAAAAAAAGTTAGACAAGTTTGGACACGTATCAGTTCATTAATGAGGGTCACAAATTCAATGGAAACGGACTCAAAATCAACGGAAACGGTGACTGGAAAAAACAGGGACAACAGTTCATTTCAACGGAATCATCACACTACATAGGACAGATGATTAAATGCTAGAATCATAGAAACACCAAACACAACAATTTAATGCCAGAATAAGACAATCGCCGACACGCTCATGTGCATGTGCATGTGCACATGCACATGCACATAGGTGAATAAGAAAAGAAAATGAAAAAAATAAATAGAACGAAGAATTCAAGACAAACAAAAACAAAAAGGAATAAATATAAAGGAAAGAAAATGGACAAAGCCATACAAGCCTACATTGTAATTTGTATTAATACCTACATTGTATTAATACAAACCCAATAATGGACTACTTAACATCAACTTGGATTTCCGGAAATTACTTGGGAAAAATAAAATCAAAAGACCCTGAGAGCCAACTAAATTCATAATAAGTAAATGGATATAACAATAAATAGAAATGAGCAGAACAACCAAAAATAAATAAAAACATACAAAAATAAATGCACATGAATATGCACACACATATACACAATATTAACAGCAAATGAGTGCATCTCTAATCTTTTAGAAATAGGAAATAGCATCTGCACATTACCAAATTGTTAGAAACAGTGATAGGGGAAAAAAAAAACATAAAGCATTAATGGAAGGAATTCATATCACAATGAACAACAGCAGATAATTAAAGGGTTTCTAGTCAATTTCTACAGTGTGATGAGACAGTGCTAATGAAAATGAAGAACAGCTTGACATTATGAAGAACATTTTCTAAACAGATGATTTTGACAACCAAAATAAAACGAAAAAAATGGCAGGAACTAAAAACACGAAAAATGATGAGGAAACAACTGAACTGTTCAAACACACAATCAGACTAACCTGCAGTTGAAGTATGTTCAAATTTCATTATTTCAAAAAGCAAGAAAAAAAAATGCTGCAGTTGATCTCAAGTAGCCACTGACTACTGACTGGAAATAAAAAATAAAAAATTTCTGGGAAAGTACCCCTTGATAACGAGAAGAACCCAAAATCAGAAAAATCACAACAGAAAAGATAAGATCCAGAATTTAGGATGAAAATGTGATAAGAACATGAAATTCAATCAAATCATGAAATCCAAAATGATAATCCTAGTAAGTCAAAACTGTCCCCTTCAATCGTGATTTTACAAAAACCCACAAAGGTAATCGACCATAGACCTCAAAAGATTGCACTTTTAATGACAATTATATATACACACATGGAATACAAAACCCTAACATCAAATTTCTGGATTAAACAAAAGCAAAAGAGAAAATGAGAAAGAAAATAGGAAATCAAAATAGAAAAAGAAACGTACTTACTAGCATCTTCATGAGTCTGGGAGTGTGAATCAGCATCCGAAGAGAAAACAACAGACTCTGATGCCCAAACAACAACTGCATCAGAGGAAAAAAAAGAAAAAGAAAAGAAAAGAATAAAAAACAGAGTAGCTTTCTGGGTATTACGATATACACACAAAAACATAAGTCTTTAGTATATAAATGACAACAAAATTTATTATACATGGTAATAGTGAAAAAAAGATATATGATTACCCAAAATTGAAATAGAACAAAGGTAATAAAATATATGATTACCAAACGCAAATCAGTAATTAAATTTCATCAACATAACGTCTGTGGCCGACAATATTGTTTTGAGACTGTAACGGACCCATTTGAGTTCTATAGAGAGAGAGAGAGAGAGAGAGAGAGAGAGTAGCAGTGTTGCTGTGGAGAGAGAAGCTGGAAAACAAAGTGACACTAGTGTTGATGTGTGATTATTCAATACTTTCGTAATGTGAATATGTAATATTTTATAAGATTTTGATCGGTGAAAATGATAAGAATTTACAATTTATGTTGAGAATAAAAAAATAACATAAAATTAAATAATTAATAATTAACTTAAAATATAATCACATGATATTATGAAAATATTGAATAATTTCACCTTGATGTTAAAAAGTCTAATGTTGTTGGGAGATTTGACTATAGATGATTAGTGAGAGAAAGGAAATAATGATAAAATTACCTCCTTTCACAACAATTCTGGTTTTATGTTTTATTTATGGGAAAATTATATAAAAAGGCACTGACTTTGGAACTAGAGCATGCTGTTGAGCTCAGAAGGGCTCACTAGAAATTTTATTTTAATAATTTGAACTGTATAATATGTAGAATTTATCAAGTATTATATACGTGTAAAAAATCATGTTGATCAGATATCGATAACTATATAATTAAATCAGTTTTGTATAAATAAAAATAGACGGTGAAAAAATAAACAGTTGACAGAAAACTGATTAGATGAGATAGCTATCGATATCCGATCAATATGATTTTTTGTAAATGTATAGTACTCGACGAGTTTTACACATTGAACGCTTCAGATTATCGAAACGAGACCTGTGGTGCGGCCTCACGAATCTAACAGTACCCTCCAATTGGATCTTGGACTAAAGAGAAGTCATACCCATATAAAAAAATTAAAATTTAACCCTTATAATGAAATAAATTATGAATTTTTAATTTTATCAATTTAAATTCTATTTTTTATTTTTTTATTTTCAATCTAAATCATATGGTAAAACTAAAAAAATATATATTTTAGATATTTTATGCACACTTATATTTAGTTTGATAACTAAAATATATATTTTTTTCAATTGTACTAAGGTAAGAAGAATAGGCACATGATTTAGATTGAAACAAAACAAAAAATTATTATTTAAATTGATAAAATTAAAATTGTTAAATTTAATTTTATTATAAGGTCAAACTCTGAATTCATTTATTTTATGTTTTTTGTAATTTTCCCTTTATTTTATTTTATTTTATTTTGGATTCGATAGTGTAAATCTTTTAAAAAAATATAATAGATTCACTTAAAATTATAATATTCAAATTTCGAAACAGAGTTTGTTTTATGTAACTTTTTATAAGTTAAAAACTAAAAATCACAAGTTAAAATTAGTTCTTAATAATCAACTTGTTTAATTTTTTTTTATAAACTATAAGTAAAAATCACATCAAACTTGATACAAATTTTGAAATTAAAAAAAAAATTATAAACATTTTCACAAGCTACACCAAAATAAAGCATCACATCATAAGAGTGTTAATCATATCTTCACAATAATACGATTTAGGTAGTCATTATTTTATTAGTATTTTTTTCAATAATAATGCTAACAAAAATACGATTTAGGTAGTCATTTATTTTATTAGTATTTTTTTTCAATAATAATGCTATATTAAATTTAAGGTTTATCTAGATTATTTTGGGTATGATTTATAAGATAATTTTTTTATTTATTATAAAAAAAAGTGTAAAAAATAAAGAAGTGATATGATTTGAATAAGGGGTTGTTTGGGATGATCTAAATAAGTGCACTTTTTGTCTTTTTACAAAAAGATATGCAGAAAAGTAGAGAGGTGATGTGATGAAAAAAAGATAAAAAGATGAATTATTTTTGAACTGTCCTAATAAATTATTATTATTTTAATATTATCAAAGGAGTCGTTTGCCTTCAATTGGATCCTATAATAGTAGAAGTATTATTAGGTGTGGTGAGCTCACTCTATGATCTATTTTAATGATCCGTATCATATATAATTTACAAAAATTCAAAATAATTAAACACTAGCAGTCTCATTTTCTTATTATGTGGGTGTTTGGGAAGTGAGTTTTTTTATAAGTTTTTTTAGTTGTAGGATATTATTGAAGAAAAAAAAATTTGGGCTTGTTTGGTTTGAGTTTCGGAGATGAATTTTAGAAAAAAAATTTCCAAAAATTATTTGGTTTGAGTTTTTCTCAAAAAATTTTCAAAAACACTTTTTCTCTCTTACACATCAATCAATCACTTTTTCTCTCTCCTCTCTCCTTCTCAATCACTTTTTCTCTCACACACATCTACTCAATTCTTCCAAAATATCAAATCAACCCAAACTCCCACAAAAAATTTCTCTCTCAAAATATACAACCAAACAAACCAAAAAATTTCTAAAACAACTCTCCCAAATTTTTTCAAAAACAACTCTCCCAAAAACAAACCAAACAAGCCCTTTGTATTTGGAAAGATAGTTGAGTTTTTTTGTGATTGGATGTAATATTTATGAGATAAAAAGTGAAATGATTATAGGGTTTGATGTGATATTTTGTTTGAATTTGTTTTTTTATTTATTTTGTAACTAATTTATCTTTTAGTGAAAAAAAATCATAAAAAAACTTTCCAAACACTGCAACATTTATTTTTAAAATAAATATAATCTAATTATATAATTATTTTTCACATAAAATGGTATTATCAATGGGGTAAACGTTTATACTCTTTCGTTTAATCTAGTTTGATCTTATTTAATTGAGTTAAAATAAAAAATATATATTTAAAAATTATTTTGATCCTACTTGAAAAAATATTTTAATTGAATTTTTCTTGAATTATGTGAATTTATACATATTGATCGACTGTTCCACTGATTCTGTCGGATAACCACTCAGACAACCAATACAATTATTATTTATCGCGATTGTCACATTTACTAACTGTGACTGTCACCTATGTTGTTAGATGACCGACTAAATATATATATAAATTTTAATTATCGAATAAGTTAAAATTCGGTTGGTATAACATTGTTATTTTATTCATATATATATATATATATGTTAAATTTTCGTTAAAAAAATAAATAAATAAAATAATGGGTTGGGTAGGATGGGATGGGATTTGCATGTGGTGGGGGGAAGTCTGCATGTGGATGACAGGACGGATAGGAGGGGTGTGGGGGCCCACATGCAATCATATGGAATGCGCCAGGCTGGCCTCAATCAGTCGAGAGAAGAGAGAGAAACAAGTCCGTCCGCGGTTTTGTTTGTTTGTTTGTCACCCCGTCATCCATGCTCCTATGGTCCTACCTGTCCCGTTTTTTAGAATAATATTTTCTGCACACATTATTATTTTTCATAAGAAAAATGTTTGAGCGTCCGAATTTAGGGGTTTAAATTCGGCTCGAAACTTAGGCCTCGTTTGGGAAGGTTCTGTTTTAGTTAAAAAGTTAAAAAGTTATTAAATTAGTCAAAAAATCAATAATTTATACTAAAAAGTCAACAATTACGGCTTCTCTCTACTTTTTGCACAGCTTTTCGTAATTAGTCAAAAAGTCATTTCAAACATACAAATTTTTTTTAGCTACCTTTTTAGCCAAATAGCCAAAAAGTTACTAAATTAGCATGTTCCCAAACGAGGCCTTAAAATGACGTCGTTTTGAATTTTAATTTTTCTTTTTTTCTTTTTCTTCTTCTTTTTTCTTTTCTTCTTCTTCTTTGTTTTGAACACAGGAGAAGCAGAGGCGAGAGAGAGAAACAAAGGCGAGAGCTTGTCGGCGCAGTTCATCGCTCGTCGCAACTCGTCGGCCGATCATCGCAGCTCGTCGGCCGATCGTCGCATCGCAGCACCGCCTCCGCCTCTACCTTCGCCCGCCTCCGCCTCCAGCTCGATTTTGATGGCCCCTCCAGTTCTGCTTCTCCTTCTTCTTCTTCTTCCTCCTTCTCTTCTTCTTCTTCTTCCTCCTTCTTCCTTCTCAAATTCGGCTTGAAACCCTTTCGGGCTCTGTAACGGGGCTGTTTCCATAAACTCTCCCAAATAACATGGCAAGGAAAAAACAATTAATGACTCACCCTTCTATATTTTTCTTGGAAAATATTTGGGACCCATAAAAAAAGGACTTTCACGATCTCCATAGATATATTATGGATTATTAATGTATTTAAATTTTTTTAAAAGTTGTGTCTGACAGTAATATGAATGGTTCAGATCATTTTGAGAATTGTGAGAGTTTTGTATTGTGGAGGTCTCTATCATTAGTGATTTTTATTTTCTCTTATCACTGGTTTGGAAAGTTTAGTTGGGGTAGGTTGGAATTAAAATAGTCATAAACAGATAAAATTTATTTTTTAATTCTAAGTTAAAAATTGTCATATTCAAATTATAATTATTTTATTTTTTTATTTTACAAAAGTCAAAATAGTCAAAAAGTCTATCCTAAGAACATCCGCATCAGTCTCAATAAGTTTTGAGTCAAATTACAACCCAAAATCTATTTTTGTTATTTTAGCTAGTTACATTTTTAGTATTCATTATATCAAACTCTCTATTCTAACTCAATTTTATTAAAATATTAATTTCTTATTGTATTTGTTATTCTTTATTTTTTTATTAAATTAATGAGATACCAGTCAAACAATTTTTAAAAAATGCAAAAAAAAAAAATTTGCCATTGACTGGTCGACCGGTCGACCGGGTGGGCTAATTTTTGGCATTTTTCTTCTTCTGCTACAGGCACCCAAGGGACATCCGATAGGATATCCGGGAGGACATTCGGGTGGACGACCGATTTAAAGATTTTGGCCCAGTTTTGCTGCATAAAATATAATAAAAAATCATGTAGCTAATAAACAATGGCTTAACAAGTTGTCGAGGTACTGTAGCAAATTTAACAAAAAATTAATTTAGAAAAAATTTGTTGAGACTGATGGAGGAAGAATTTTATGATTTACTAGTTATATTTTAACTTTTTGTTATTTTACCTCAGCCGATGCGGATGCTCTAAACAAGTTTTTTAACTCCAATATAAAATAACTAGAAAACCAAAAAACTAACCCACATCCCAAACAAAGTCTTAAAACCTTCTAACTAATCTCACCCTTCTACATTATAGAGAGAAAATTATATAAATGTAACATCATTGAGAGGGTAATTTATTTATAAATTGGGCCAAGCTGGGTAAAGGGCCATTCTGTGGGCCACAGTAAGAAGGGCTGAGTAAAAGGGCCTTGTAATTAGTCCGGTCCAGAGGAGCCTTATAGATAGCCCGGTCTGAAAGAGCTTGGTGGTTAGCTCGTTCACCTCAGTCGGCACGGTGACAGATAGCTCGGTCGAACTATCTTGAGCCGAGGTATTTTTGGCTTCTACTCAGGACCTTGCTGTTGAGTAGCTCGGTCCAAGTACGCTATGGTTAGCACGGTCTACAGGCGAAGCCGAGATACATGTTACACATAAAGCGCCGGATAAATGTAACACGAGTATTGTTAGCTCGGTTACATTGTTATTGTGCCATGGCAATGCTAACTCGGTCGTTTGGACATACTACCGAGCTAGGACCATCTCACTTGGTTTAAGCAGTGAGGGGGGTGTTGAAGGATAAGCATTATCTTTTAGGAGAGTAATTCTTAAGAGGACTCTGCATGGAGAAATAAGAGTCCTACTAAGATTGTGCCACACGAAACCTATAAAAGTTCACAACATCACCTATGAAGAGGTAACACAACTTTGATTCCCGTATATACAGAGTTTTTTGTCTATTTGTCTATTTTGCTGACTTAGGCATTGGAGAGGTATCCGGCACACACCTGCCGGCTAGCTCACGTTTGTGTTTTCAGGGAGCAAAGCAACGACGTACGGAGGAGCGCAGACTTGATCAACAGGATTATACGATAAAGTTTATTTCTTTCCCATACAATTGGCGTCGTCTGTGGGAAGATCAAACAAAGAACAAAACCTCTTGATCAAGTTTCCCTTGCTAATTGGGAGCAATAACGCACAACGAAGATTTGCCGCAGTCCGCCATCGACGGACAAACCCTAGAGGGGGGTGGGAGGCGCGAAGGTTTGCCTTCTATCCCTCCCATGGCGGACTCAGAGCCCCAGCAATAGAACCCTCGGAGGGATGCAAGGGGGAGGCAGAACAATAGCCCCCGTCGCTCTCGCTCACAAAGTCCTGAAAGGCAGAGGCGAAGAATCAACCCTCAAGCTCTGGAGGATCGCGTAAAAGAGCAAGATAAACTAATAAGGAAGATGGCGATGGACATGGAGGCCATGAAGCGCCAGATCAAGGGAAAATAGGTGGCGACAGGAGAGGGGCGCAAAGGCAACACACCCCCTCGCCACTCGGAGGATCGTAGTAGGCATGCCACACAGCCACAAGCAGAGAGTAGAAGCCTCAGAACAGGCGATACTCAATCCAGGACTTCCAGGACTCGTTACTCCAGGTCTGAGAGAACGAGAACTGAGAGGTCATACACTGAGGGAAGCACTTATCGGCCCTCGCGTACGCACCAAACATCATCCAGGCAGACGGAATTGCCTAGATCGTCCGGCTTACGAACTGTGCTAGAAGAAAGGGCATAATGGAAAGAAGATACCAAGGTGCGCGACCCGCGCAGAGTCTCAGCCCTTCAACGGTTGGCTCCTCGAACGCATGGAAGCGTCGAGGTAGGAATGCCAATAGCGCGCCCTGCTTACGAACCGACAAACAAAGCCTTAGCAAGACTGCAGACCTCGCCGTTCGTTCTGGCAATTGAGAACGCGCCCCTACCTTTCAACTTCCTTCAGCCCAAATTTACCACGTATGAGAGGAAGACAGACCCCTACTCGCACTTAAGCCACTTTCGCCAGGTCATGGCAGTATACTGGCGAAACGAGGCTTTGATGTGCATCCTATTCCCATCAAGCCTTGGCGACCTAGGTTTAACCTGGTTCGAAAGGCTACCAGAAGGCAGCATAACCTCCTAGGCACAATTGGCAGAGGCGTTCGTGACAAGGTTCAGAACGAACACCAAGACCCCAATGGAGATCGATCAGCTACTCTCCATTGACATAGGCGACAAGGAAACATTGAGATCCTACAATAGTCGCTACTGGGAGACGTTCAACCAGATAGGGGACTGCCCCACCAATCTCACCATCGCACAATACAAAAGAGGACTTCCAGTCAGAAACAGGTTGAGGGATTCAATTACTATGACGCCACCCCTCACGATGGAAGCCTTGATGGAGAAAGTGCACCAACATATTTGGGTGAAGAAGGATGGTGCCCGTGCTAAGGCAAAATCTGGTGCAACAGCAGCGCCAGATAAGAAGACTACGACAAAAGTCAACATGGTAGAACGTCCAAGCAAGAACGGGCGAGGCAGGCAAGACAACGGAGAGGACCAAGATAAAAGATGGTTGAGAATCTGCACTGCCATTACCACGTTATTCAAGAAACCAATCTACCGAATTCTCAGTGAGATACGTGATGAACCTTTCGTCAGATGGCCAGCTAAGCTGGGAGAAGAGCAAAAGGACTACGACGAAAGATCCCGGTGCACCTTCCATAAGGAAAAGGGGCACCGCACTGAAAATTGCACGCCGTTGAGACAGCATCTGAAGGAGTTAGTGGCAGCTGGTCACCTGGACCGGTACATAGAAGGAGGGACGCAGCCAACCTCCCAGAACCACAACAACCCAGACGGAATGCCGATCGACACCCCACCTCAAGGCGTGATTAACGTAATACATAGGGTATTTGAACCTGAGTGGGTATGTGAGCTCAGGGGAACGATCAAGAAGGCTGAGCACTTGATGGAGGTATTAAGTGCGCAACCTACTATCAAAAAGGGGAGAACAGAAGCCACGAACGTCATATCCTTCTCAGACAGAGACTTGGCAAGGATATATTGCCCTCACAATGATGCACTGGTCGTCACACTCCGCGTCATGGATTACGACATCAAACGGATTTTGATCGACCAAGGAAGCTAATGTATTACGAAACCTTCAAACAACTAAAACTGAAGGACAAAGACTTGGCACCTGTCGTATCTCCCCTGATCGGGTTCAACTCAATGCTAGAGTGGCCAGTCGGCAAGATAATCCTCCCAGTCAGAGCAGGAAGCATGACTAAACAAGTGGAATTCTGGGTATTGAAAGTGCCTCCACTTACAACATAATCTTGGGAAGGACATGGCTGCATGCCATGAGAGCGGTAGCATTAACCTACCATCAAGTAATGCGATTCCCCAACGAAGCTGGGGTAATTGAAGAGGTCTTTGGAGACCAAATTATGTCCAAGCAATGCTTCGTCACTGTAAATGGCAACCGTGCTACCAAGGGATATGTACAGATGGTGGAAGAGCCTGAGAGTAATGAATTATTCGCAAAAGTGGGCAAAGCTGCTGAACAGAAGGCAGTGGAAGACTTGGTACAGGTAAGAATAGATGAAAAGAACCCGGAAATTTTTTTTTGCTCGGCTCGTCATTATCCAGCACTGAGAGGATAGAGGTCATGGAATTCTTGACCTCTAATATCAAAGTGTTCGCTTGGATGCCGTATGACATGCCTGGCATTAACCCAAACTTCATCTGTCACCAATTAAATGTCCACCCAACTGCTAGACCAATTATACAGCGCGCTCGCAGATCAGCACTCCACTATGCCGAGATAGTGGCGGAAGAAGTAGAAAACCTGCTAGAAGCAGGAGCTATCAGAGAAGTGCACTACCCCAGATGGATCTCCAACACAGTAGTGGTGCCAAAGAAGAATGGAAAATGGCGTGTCTGCGTGGACTACAAAACAGTCAACAAGGCATGTCCAAATGACAACTTTCCCCTACCACGGATAGACCAACTGGTAGATCTAACGGCAGGACACAACCGTCTTAGCTTTCTTGATGCGTACAGAGGTTACCATCAGATTGCTATGTATGAGCCAGACCATGAGGTCACATCTTTTACGACGCCAAGAGGACTGTATTGTTCCAAGGTCATGCCCTTTGGCCTTAAGAATGCAGGGGCAACATTCCAACGGATGGTCACCAACATGTTCAAACCATTGTTAGGCAGAACAATGGAAGCCTACATCGACGACATGGTGGTCAAGAGTAAGGATAAGAATGACCATCTTAGGGACCTAGGCGAGATGTTTCAGATCCTGAAGAAACACAAGCTACTCCTTAATGCATCCAAGTGTGCGTTCGGCGTAGGATCTGGCAAATTCCTAGGCTTCCTGGTGACCAACCGAGGTATAGAAGCAGATCCCTCTCAGATCAAAACAATCCAAGATCTAGAGAGGCCCAACTCAGTAAAAGAAGTGCAGCATCTCACCAGCATGGCAGCTGCGCTCAACCGGTTTATAAGTCGGTCGTCAGGCAGATGTCGACCATTTTTTCAAGCATTAAAGGCCAAGTTTGAGTGGGATGAAGAATGCGACCGCGCCCTAGAAAGCTTAAAAGAATACATGTCTTCTCCCCCGTTGCTAGTAACCCCAATACCTGGAGAGGAACTCCTTTTGTACCTGGCAGTTTCACAGCACGCAGTCAGCGCGGTGTTGGTCAGAGTGGAAGGAATCCAATACCTGCCCATCTTTTATGTCAGCAAGACATTGTTGGGCGCGGAAACCAGGTACTTATCGTTGGAAAAATTGGCCTTAGCCTTGATGATGGCATCAAGGAAATTGTCGCATTATTTCCACGCCCACACAATAATCGTCCTCACAGCTTTTCCATTAAAAGCTTTGTTTGAGAGAGCGAACTTTTCTGGACGAGTATTGAAGTAGGCAGTTGAGTTGGGACAGTTCGACATCAAGTTTCAACCCAGAACCGCGATAAAAGCCCAAGCTTTGGCAGACTTTGTGGCAGAATTTACTCCAGGAAGTCATCACATCTGCCCAGTGGACTTGACTGATACAACCAAGGGGATGGAAATTGTCGCCGGAATAGCGCAACCCCTGGTACAGGATACCCAATCAGATCCTAAGGCAGACTAGAGTGAGCAAAGGGAGGAAGAAGCAAACCACACTACACCAAGCAAAGACTCATCAACGAATAAAGACTTGGTACAATCAGATAATAAGGGGCAAACATCAAGCATGGACTTTGAAGAAAACACCAGCAACACTCATGACCCCAAGACATCATCCGATCCCTCAACTTGCTGGAAACTGTTCGTTGGAAAGATATGGAAGCTCTTCGTGGATGGAGAGTCCAACAGGCACGGAGCAGGATTTGGCATAGTCCTCATCTCGCCAGATGGCCTAATAGTGGAGCAAGCAGTCAACCTTGGCTTCCCAGCATCAAACAACGAAGCGGAGTATGAAATGCTTCTGGCAGGCCTAAAATCAGCATTCTACATGAAGGCCACCGAGCTAATGGTTTACAGTGACTCACAGTTGGTGGTAAACCAAATTTCAGGCGACTACGAGGCAAAAGATGACAGGATGGCTAAGTACCAAGAGTTAGTCAGAAAAGATATCAAAAAATTTGAAGTAGTGCGAATAGAGCAGATCGGCAGGGAAGAAAACAGCAGAGCGGACGAACTAGCAGGCTTTGCTTCGATGGCAGATACATCCATCCCTCATCCGTTACTGATTGACTACCTACCAAGACCAAGCATTGAAGAACCCGAAGTAGAAAATGTATGTTGTGCCGAACTAGGCCCTTCATAGATGGATCCCATTATAATGTTCTTAAAAGACGGCGTCTTACCGGAAGAAAAGAAAAAGGTCAACAAAATAAGAACAAAGCCACAGCGATTTTGGCTCTCCTCATCAATGGCCTTGTACAAGAAATCCTTCACAGAACCTTACCTAAAGTGTGTCCACCCCAGCAAAGTTGAAGCATTCTTGTTCGAGATACACGAAGGCGTATGCGGAAGCCATCAAGGAGGAAGATCATTAGCTTACAGAGCCATTTCGCAACGATATTGGTGGTCATACATGCAAGCAGATTCAAAGAAATACGTTAAGAAGTGCGAGAAATGCTAGAAGTTCGCACACCAAATACATCAACCAGCCAGAGCTTCTACCTTAACTAGCCCATGGCCCTTCGCAATGTAGGGCTTGGACATAGTAGGACCACTTCCAACAGCACTTGGCAACAGAAAGTTCTTTCTTGCAGCAACAAACTACTTCACAAAATGGGTGGAGGCAGAAGCACTAGCATCAATAAAGGAGAAAGAAGTGAAGAAGTTCTTCTGGCAGAATATCATCACTCAGTTCGGCATACCAAAAACTCTAATATCAGATAACAGCACTCAGTTCGACGGCAAAATTTTTAGAGGCTTTTGTGAAGAATACAAGATAGAATTCTACAACTCTACACCGACATACCCCCAAGCAAATGGCCAAGCAGAAGCATCAAACAAAGTCATCTTGGATGGATTGAAGAAAAGGTTAGAGAAAACAAAGGGCAAGTGGGTTGAAGAGCTTCCCCACATTTTATGGGCTTACCGTACCACACCTCGGCGGTCTACTGGCGAAACACCTTTTTCCTTGGCCTATGGCATGGAAGCAGTAATCCCACTGGAAGTTGGCCTCCCCACAATTAGAAGTGAAAATTTTGATCCAGACTTAAATGGAGAAGCCATAGCATTGGAACTCGACATTGCAGAAGAAAGAAGAGAAAAAGCACTGGTTCACATTGCCTCGTACCAACAACAGTTGTCCAAAAGTATAACAAAACAGTACATCCGAGACAATTCAAAATCGGAGATTGGGTACTACGCAAAGTGATGGAAAACACCTTGATACCCGGAGATGGCAAGTTAGGGCCTAATTGGGAAGGACCTTACAAGGTGGTTGGATTAGCAGGAAAAAGGGCATACCACTTGGAAGATAAAGACAGCAAAGCCATTCCCAGGCCATGGAACACTGTCAATCTCAAACTATTTTATTTTTAGCTTCTCTTTCAAGTATTTGTAATGTTTTCTTTCTCAATAAAACAAGTAGTTTCTTTTCAGTATAGTTGTTTCCTTCTGTAAAAAATTATTTTAGTGAGTTAGGCGCACTGAAAGCATAGTTGGCCGGAATAACCAACTTTACACTCTCTTCAGCAAAGATTAGGATCAGTGCTGAAGAAGTTGGCTGGAAAAACCAACACCTCTCCTAAGCCCAGGATAAGGATCCAGGCTGTAGAACGTTTGGTCCGAATAACCAAACACTTCACTCTAGGTTGGCAGAAATAACCAACTTAAAAGTTGGTTGGAAAAACCAACACCTCTCCTAAGCCCAGGATAACGATCCGGGCTGCAGGACGTTTGGTCGAAATAACCAAACAATTCACTCTAGGTTGGCAGAAATAACCAACTTAGAGGTGGCTGGAATAACCAACACCTCTCCTAAGCCCAGGATAAGGATCCAGGCTGCAGGACATTTGGTCGGAATAACCAAACACTTCACTCTAGGTTGGCAGAAATAACCAACTTAGAGGTTGGCTGGAAAAACCAACACTTATTGTTCTTCAGCCGAGATAAGGATCTAGGTTGAAGAGCTTGGCTGGAAAAACCAACACTTAGTACTCTTCAACTGAGATAAAGATCAAGGCTGAAGAATGGTTGGCTGGAAAAACCAACACTTATTGTTCTTCAGCCGAGATAAGGATCTAGGTTGAAGAGGTTGGCTGGAAAAACCAACACTTAGTGCTCCTCAGCCGAGATAAGGATCAAGGTTGAAGAGTGGTTGGCTGGAAAAACCAACACTTAGTACTCTTCAACCGAGATAAAGATCAAGGCTGAAGAGTGGTTGGCTGGAATACCACTTATTGCAATCTTCAGCCGAGGTAAAGACCTAGACTGAAGAGGTTGGCAAGTAAGACCTAAGACCAGAGATTTCAAGGTTAAAACCGAGATAGTTATCTCGGTCGAAAAGTGTTACATAACATTCAGATTACATTTGAAAAGTAAATATAAACATGGAAGTAAACCAAAACAACAGTTGAGGAAAACAAAGGAAGATTTCATTGGTAATGCAAAGTCCAAGTATAAAAGACGGGGCCATAGCCCGGTTACAAAAAGCTTCCAAGGTTAGCACCTAAAGAAAAGCAAAGTACAGAATCAAGCAAAGAGGTCATCTAAATCGGCTTCCAGCACAACCTGGTCTTCACCCAGAGGTAGCTCGGTTGTGGCTAGCCCCCCCTGGTTGAGCTCGGACGAAGGCACCGCATCAGACAAAGCAGGCAGAAGAGGGGTGGAGACCACTGGAGTTAGGGAGATAGACTGGCGACCGGGCTGGGTGTTATCTTCTGGAGCAGCATCTTCATCCTCCTCCTCTTGAAGAAATTGTTGCTGAATGGCAGCAGCATACTCCACCATCGAGCTCAGTATGAAATACGAAGGAGGGTTGAAGACCTCGGTCTCTGGGCCGTGACCGAGCTGCGCCACGGCCGCCTTCCATCCACATTTGAAGAATAGGTCTTTGGCCGCCTCGCATTGCTTGATGTAAGTGGCCTCCCCCTCTTTGTAACACCGGTCCTCTGCGTCTTCTGCCTTCTTCTTCAGCTCGACGATCTCCGCGCTCTTCTTGCCATCGAGCTTGGCCACATCGCGCAGGTATTTATCTTTCATCACGGCCAGGGCCTTTTGTTTATCAGCATCAACCGAGGTAACTAGTCTGGTAAGTCGAGTCACCTCGGTCTCTAGCTCAGCCATCTTTTGTTGGGACTCTTTTAGCTCGGCCGTTTTTTTCATTAGCCTCGGCCATGGCCTACCTGGTGGTTTTTCAAAGTTCCAACACTCGCTTATGAGCGATGTGATTTTTCTGTATGGCCTACAAAAGGATGATAAGAAACTTTTAAGGAAAACCGAGTTGAAAGTTGTCAAAATTTGAAAGATAAGCAAAGGAGCTACTTACCAGCACCATTGATTTTGTGGACGAGCGAATAGCCTTCAGCTCGGTTAGGTGGTCGTGGTGCTTCATGTCGGGTGGAAGGCAAACGCTTTTGGCAAGGTTGAATGCCATCAAGTGGTCTTTTTCTGCGACCACTGAGTCAGAATCCTTGATAGCACGGTTCTGAAACGTGATCTTTGGTACCCACTTTGAGGAGCTAGCTCGGTCTAAGCGCTCAGGTAGGGGGCTTGGTGGAGTAGTTTCAGGCACCACGGTTTCATCCTCATCGACAAGGCGTGGCTCGGTTGTGGAAGTCCGAGCATGCTTGCTTGCCGAGAAGATGAAGGCTGATGGGTTGGCAGGGCTACCACGGTCTCTTGAGTTTGGCTGGCTAGAGGAGCCTCGGCCTGGTTTGTTTCGGTAAGGAGGGCTTTTGCGGCTCTCTTCTTGGCCATTTCTTGCTCAGCGGTTAGAGGGATCAGATTGATTTGAGGCAAGGTTGGGTCCGGTTCAAGAGAGGCTTCCAACAAAAAGTCAGTTACCTTGGTCTTTCGTCTGTTGCTGTATCGGTAGGTGGGCTCAAAATTCAGTAGCTCGGTCCAACTTCTGTTTGGATATCGCAGCGCGCGCGCGAAGTACATTCAAGTTGGGGTAGCTGCATTGGGACTTGAGAAAGTTCAAATCTGCATGAAGGAAGATAACAGTTAGTATGGTTCAAGATAGGAAAACCGAAGTAAAGAAAAGCATGGAATTGGGCCGAGGTAATCCTACCGGCTACACCCTTGTTTCAATTTATTCTGTTGCCCGGGATCTGGGCTTGTTGGTCCTCAAAGTTCCCAGATACCCAGAAGAAATCATCATCATTCACATCTTCATCCGGGTATTTTTTATTATCTTTTCACGACGGCGTCTTATTCTTAAATAGTAAACCCAGCCATCTTCAGCCAATCCTATGGAGTATTGGTGGAAGAGCTCGGCTAGACCGAGATTAAGGCCAGCCCGGCAGTTTAGCTCGGTAATGCCGTTTATTATGCGGTAAGAATTGGTGGAAAGTTGGGTGGGGCAAAGGTTTGTTTGTCTGAGGAATTCACAAAGAATGGGTTGTACGGGGAATCTTAGGCCGGTTTCTACAATAGAAATGAGGGTGAAAGGAACGAAGCCCTGGTTTCCCTAGGGTGTGATGTCTAGGTCGGCTAAAGTAAGATGGACGTCGTCAGGAATATGGTAGTCCCTTCGGAACTCGGCCATGGCACCTGGTGAGTTTACTAAGAACCTATACTTTCCCATTAATTATATAAATTATCGACAAGTGTTAGCTCGGTGCTAAGATGATATGGAGTATCTCGGCTGAAGCGTTCAAGGGAGTGCCTGGCCAACCTAAGTCTGCAAAGTGAAAAAGAAAGGTGTTAAGCACAGATCGTGGGACCATGCTACAAGAAACATAGGCAAGATAAATGAAGTCCTAGCTCGGCTACGTGGGATGCTTTCCAATCTTAGCTCGGTTTAAGCAAGGGGCTTTAGCTTGGTTGAGCCTTTGGGAGAGCATTCTTAGTTCGGTGTGAACTAAGGGAGCTAGTTTAACCCCAAGTTTTAGCTCGGTTGGTGGTTGAGGCTTTCTAGCATGGTATTGCGCAAATCTAGTACGGTTCGATAGCTCGGTTAAAGGAAACAAAAAGTCCCTAACCTATGGAAACTGCAAGTATGGCGTGAAGTTTTTAGTGTGATTGTTGGGTGTGGCTAGGCTTGCATCTAGTACAAACAGTATCCTAGTTCGGTTGATGTGTGATTTTGGATCAAATACAGTATTTTTCAGATTATTCGTAAAATCAAGTGGTTCTATTGCGTGGTTTTTTCCAGAAATATGGAAGCAAAAGGGGAATGTGCTTTGAAAAACATATAAATAAAGCATGCTTTGTGTTGCAAAAGAGGTGCGAAATCAACAGAAAGGAAGAAGATTCGAACCACTTACCAGTTCAAGGTGAAGGCACTGAAGATGGAGGTAGTAGCAGCAACAAACACGAGCTCTGCAAATACAAGGTTGGAGAGAGATGGAGGCTCAGAGTGAGAGAAAGAAGGAGATGAACAGTGAAGTGTATGATTCAAAACGAAGGGTCTGTTTTGTGTAAAGGGAAGAACAAAAAGGTGGGACTGTTCAAAAAACGCGGAGTACAAAGACGGCGTGACAGCTACATTGGGCTAATCAGAGTCTGCCACGTGTCCTTGGAATTGAAATCGATTCAGTTATAGAGACTGAAAAGACGTTTTAAATCGGACAGATTGGTAGCACGGTGTGAATTTAGCTCAGTTGGAAGGCTAAAATTTTTTTAGCTCGGTTGGAAGGCTAAAGTTTTTTTTAGCTCGGCTGGTAACAGGTAATCCCCATCATGCTGCGCAGATGGAATTAAGGGGCAATTGAGAGGGTAATTTATTTGTAAATTGGGCCAAGCTGGGTAAAGGGCCATTCTGTGGGCCACAGTAAGAAGGGCTGAGTAAAAGGGCCTTGTAATTATTCCGGTCCAGAGGAGCCTTATAGATAGCCCGGTCCGAAAGAGCTTGGTGGTTAGCTCGGTCACCTCGATCGGCGCGGTGACAGATAGTTCGGTCAAACCATCTTAAGCCGAGGTATTTTTGGCTTCTACTCAGGACCTTGCTGTTGAGTAGCTTGGTCCAAGTACGCTATGGTTAGCACGGTCTACAGGCGAAGCCGAGATACATGTTACACATAAAGCGTCGGGATAAATGTAACATGAGTATTGTTAGCTCGGTTACATTGTCATTGTGCCATAGCAATGCTAGCTTGGTCGTTTGGACATACCACCGAGCTAGGACCATCTCATTTGGTTTAAGCAGTGAGGGGGGTGTTGAAGGATAAGTATTATCTTTTAGGAGAGTAATTCCTAAGAGGACTCTGCATGGAGAAATAAGAGTCCTACTAGGATTGTGCCATACGGAACCTATAAAAGCTCACAACATCACCTATGAAGAGGTAACGCAACTTTGATTCCCGTATACACAGAGCTTTTTGTCTATTTGTCTATTTTGTTGATTTAGGCATTGGAGAGGTATCCGACACACACTCGCCGGCTAACTCACGTTTGTATTTTCAAGGAACAAAGCAACGACGTACGGAAGAGCGCAGACTTGATCAACAGGATTATACAAGAAGGTTTATTTCTTTCCCGTACAATCATAATTTTTATTCCTCACAAGTGAGAAATGGTGAGAGTATCCATTAATTAATGTGGGTGTTCACTCTCTTTGATGTAGAACTAGTAAGAATACTTCAATCTTGTTTAAGTTGGAATTGTAATTTGGGATTGTTTGTCTAAATTTAATTCGAGTTAAATTCAAATTTCACAAAATTTATAGGTTTTTATTTTTTGGTGCAAATAAATAAATAAATTTGTCAAAATTAGACTCTAACATCAAACCAAATAATTTATATATTATGAAATAGATAAGGATTGAAGAACCAATGTACCACTACAGTGATTTTTACAATTTATGAGTGAAAATAAAAATATAAATTTTTGTGTTGTATTACTTGTATTTATTATATATATTCAATATGATATAATAATCTAAATTATTTTAACATCATCCAATGATTAATAATTTATATATATATATATATATATATTTATATAATTCAAGTTTCAAGTTGCTTGGGTGATTTTGTGTCTTTAGCCAAGTTTGTCCAAATTTAATTTAGGCTTTCAAATTTTTTATCTAAACCTATACCAAATTCAAAATATTTTTCTCAAATCCTAACAAAAATTCGAATTAGGGTTGAGTTACTGGGGTTACGCCCACAAAAGTTGCACCCATAGTCTCCAAATAAATAAATCACACATCAAGTCATTTCTCATTTAAATAATTTTATATGTTAGAGAGACTCTGGTAAATAAATATAAATAAAAAATATGGTTTAATTTTTTAAAATTACAAAAAATGGAATTGAATTTAAACTAGATTTTTGTATGAATAATTTTATTCCATACAAATTAATTTCATGAAATTTTTATTTGCAAGAAAAAACATTAATATCTCTGTTGTTTGTTTGTTTTTTTTAAGGAGAACCAACTTAATTTTTAAAAAAAGTAATATGTCTATAGATCTTAAATAAATAATGATTAATTACATTTTTAATTCATGTATTTTGACTTTAATTTTATTTTGATCCTTATTATTTTGAATTGAACAATTTGATCTATGTACTTCAATTCTAATTTCTGTTTGTTATTTGCAAGAAAAAACATTAATATCTTCGTAGTTTGTTTGTTTGTTTGTGTTTTTTTTTTTTTTCTTTTTTAAGGAGAACCAACTTATTTTTCAAAAAAAGTAATATATCTATAGATCTTAAATAAATAAGGATTAATTACATTTTTAATCCATGTATTTCGACTTTAATTTTACTTTGATCCTTATTATTTTGAATTGAACAGTTTGATCTATGTACTTCAAATCTAATTTATGTCTGTTCCTTTCATTAAAATAAGAGGTTAAAATTAATAATTTTAAAACACTTGTCTATACATGTAAAAAAATTAATAAAAATTTAAACAAAATGACCAAATTAAAACTCAACTTAAAGTATTAAGATCAAATTATTTAATTTAAAACTTTAGAGACCAAACTAAAATTTCTATCAAATTATAAAAGTGAAAAACATAATTACCCCATAAATAAATAGATGAAACAACTTGCGACTCCATATATGCTTGACTACATCATACATGATTTATTAATATTTTAATGGTACATGCCAAAAAAAATAGAGAAATTTAGTTAAAACTCCTCAATTGGACTCTATTAGGTGAAAATGACATTCTAATTTACTTTTTTTAGAAATTTTTTAGGGAGAAAACACATAATTGAGTAAGGATAAAGTAAAATATCTTTTTTTTCTTCATTGGACAATATTGTCAAAGTAACATATTACTGTCAAACAGAGTAACATGTTACTATCAAATAGAGTAATTGTCAAACAGAATAACATGTTACTGTCAAACAGAATAAAATGTTACTGTTACTGTTACTGTTTATATCAATTTAAACAGTAATATTTTTTTAAAAAAAGGAATTTTGTGCTCAATATGGATCTTATTTGATAGATATTGATGAGAGAATTCTAAAAATATTAATTTTATTAAAAATGATATCTACATCAAAAGTTGTATCATTTTAAAGTTTAATATTTTGATAATCGTGATATTTGTTAGATAAAAAAAACTTTTGTACTTATCCTTAATGTATTAAAATTTTATTATGAGTGAATTTTGACCAAATCTCTCTAAAAAAAAATATACATATAGGGAGAGAAACATGGGGAAATATATATAGATGGAGATAGGAAAACCTGAAATTTTAAGGGGTAAATATAATTTTTTATCTTGAACATTGTGACTCGAACTGAATTTTTTATTTTTAGTTTGATGGGGAATGTGATTCTATTATATAAACAAAAAAATCTTTTAATTGGATTCACAATAGCCCATAAAATATACATGTATATGGGTTATATTTGTGTAACTTTTCTTGACCCAAAAATAAAAAAATAAAAAACTTTTCTTGACAAAATAGCTTGTGCTGGAAACTTAAATAGGATCACTTTGTTCAATTCACTGGATTTTCTCAAAAAAATAGAACAGTAAACTTTCAACCATCAGATAAAATGGGACCAATTATGGGGAAATATCATATCAGTGCGGTATTAAAAAAATAATTATAAATTAATGAGAAATTTTATAAAGATTAACAATTAAATTTATAATTTTTTTCATAAATTTATATTTTTTTCTCCTACCATCACTGTCAAGGTAATAACCTCATAAACCAAAAGATTCTTGTAAAGCTGAGAAGTTATAAATATGATAAAAAAACATTATTTATTTTTAAACCAATAAATTGATTCATCTGTACCTTGCTAAACTTGTATATGCCCTCAATTATTCATCGACAAGATTGACAATTTCTTATTTCATGGACAAGACAATGTCTAGTCGAAGTCAAGAGTTATCATTTAGCTAAAAGCCTGTGGCCCGATCGGTCCAAAGTTCCACCCTGACTCAGTCCAAATAAAATTTGGATTAGAATTGAGATGAGTTTGAATTGAGACTGATATTTAATCGTATTATCACGTATCGATATCTTTATTTAAAATCATGAATAAAAATCCAAAATATCATACCAGCAATTAGAGAGAGTGTTTTTGTAGTTGGTAAGAGAAATATGTGTACTTCTGTCCAAGAACCACATGGTATGTATGACAGGAGGAGACCACTAACTGTGCCAACCTTGAGGACCACCCACCTACACAACACCAAGACAAAGACAAAGCAAAGCCCACCAAACCTAACCTGTGGCTCTGGCTTTGGCTAGTCTGTTTACACTATAAGTAATATATATATATATATATATGTGTGTGTGTGTAGCTGTAAACACCTGCAGATGCAGCTTCAAAGACCAAGATTTCATGCAGATAGAGACAAGAAAAGCTCAATTTTTGGGGCTTATTCCAGCAGTTATTGAATATACTGTTTAGGAAGAAATTCCACCTGTATCAGATGTGGGTTTGGTCTTCAAGTATTCAACATTTACTTTCATAAAGTTGTTTTCTCGTGTAAATGAAGACACTTTGGTTAATATCAATGACCAATAAGGCAATTGAAAATGCCATACATACACACCAAAAAAGAAATAAATTAAAATTTACAATGATCAATTACAGACACGTATATCACATTCTTAGGGCCTTACATATCAAGGCGTTCAAAATTATAGATGCAAATGGGAATTCATTTTATGTGAGTGTCCATAGTGACTTATTTAAAATCAAGATGTCCACCCGTCTTAATTTAGGTATGGTTTGGCATATCAGGAAAAATTTAAAAAGCCAAAAAATTATTAAAAAGTTAAAAAATTATCACTATTCACAAATTAAAAATATAAAAAAATTAATTTTTACAATATTTTAATACAAACAACGACTGGACACCGTTGGTACTGATTGATGGTTCAGTACTAAATGGTCTATTCAAATGAACCAAAAAAAAAATTAGATGTATATATTTATTAAGTTGGAGTGTAATGTTGGGCCCGTGGGGGCCCACCACGGGTCCGTTTTTGATAATCCAAACCGTTCAATGTGTAGAACTCATTGAATACTATATGCCTGTAAAAAACCACGTTGATCGGATATGGATAGCTATGTGATCGAATTAGATTTTTTTTCAGCCGTTTATTTTTCACCATTCATTAATTTCATACAAAATTGTTTTGATCACATAGCTATCGATATCCGGTTAAAATGATTTTTCATAGGCATTTAGTACTCAACGAGTTCTACACATTCAATGGTTCGGATTATCAAAACGGGACTCTTGGTGGGCCCCATGGCCGAACAATACCCGTGAAGCCTCATGCACCATTTCAACCCAGCCGTACTTCCCTTTGCCGCCTGTCACTGATGATTCTGCCATGTAGGGGTAAAAATGTAATTTTTCCATTTTATACAATATATTAATACATATTTTTTCATAAAAAGATAAAAAGTTATCCCAAATAATCATATTTTTTTCCTCAACTTTTTAGTCCAAAAGTCAAAAAGTGCACTTATTTAGGACACCCCAAACAACCCCTAAGTCGGAGCAAAATTGTTATTTTAGGTTATGCAATTTAAAAAATAAAATAAAATAGACGGTATTTTAATTAGTGTCATTTTATGTAACGCCCTTAAAATAATACAAATAACTCAACTCATAATAGAAATGAATATAACATAATTGATACACTTTTATATATCTGAGTTCGTATTATAAAAGGAATTACATGCATTATACATTTATAAACGTTCATTCCGAATCTACAGCATGTAATACTAGTTAATAACAACCAAAATAAATGTCCTACAGGCATACATTTTTCCAAGTTATCACTTCGTTACAACAAAAGTGAGTCATAAGCTCTATACATGTAAAGCCCTCGGTTTGAATAAACATTTAAATACAAAAAAAAAAAAAATGCAAAACAGAGCCTTCAGCTCTTGAGTCCTCCCAAGCTATGTACTTGGAGGAAGCATATCACCAGCACCTGAAAATTGTTTCCCAAGTAGGGTGAGCTAAAACCTAGTAGAGATATACTAACACAATATATAAGGTTTAACTAAGATATGAGTGTCAGATGAATGTTCAATATACATAACCAACTCACATTCTTTCCATGATCATTCAATATTGATATTTACATCCCACTTCATTTCCATCCATTCATTCATTTCAAATCAATTCATGAATATAGTTCCTTGTTATCTAAACAACCCCAAATGAGGCTACAACTCATTGGTTCACAATTCAACAATAACTGTTATTCAAACACTTCAATTTCTGTCATTTTACGGAATTCACATCCGAGAGAATCGGCACCCATAAATATAAGGTTTTGGGACTTTCACCCTGGACAATCCAGCCAACTTAATTTTAAATGGAGTCCATCCACTATCTCCTCCCAAACAATGGAGTATATCCCCTATCTTTTCACAAACAATGATACACATACAATGTATTTAAAGGCATTGTCATGTACAATGACTATCCATAACACATATCCAATGGTTTAATCAAACCGTTATATTCAATGACATAATTTATATGATTAGTTTCAATTCACCTAATTCTCATGCAATTTCTACAACAATCATAGCTATCCTCCACCGATAGCCCAAAACAGATATTTCTAAACAGTTATATAATCTATATAACAAATAATTTATCAAATTTCCATAGTGAGTGATTTAACAATTCCAACTACACCATTCATTCACATATCCTCCCAATTTCACATTTCCCATATCACTTTCATTATTTATACAAAATGATTATCCAATCCAAATTAGGGCAAATTTTTCCCTTTCTCAAATATTAAACCGAAAGCCAAATTTCACCATTTTAACACAAGAGGCTTTATATTCAAGGCCCTATACTTATTTGTAGAACCTAACATAGAAACCCCTCTTTCAATTTGAATCAAAACCCTAACTTTACCCAAATCCCACCATTTATACATAACAACAAATATCTAGGTTAAAAACCATATTAGGGTGTAGAATATTCCTACCTCAAGAGTAGAAGCCCAAAAGAGATGAGGAGGAACTTCAAAGATGCCCAAACTCGTTTTTATTCGGATCAATAGGAAGCCCACGGGATGCTCCACCTTTTTAACAAAGGGACTAAGGTTGAGAGATCCCTAAATCTAGGTGTATTTGTAGAAAGAGAGAATATTTTAGAGAGAGAGAGAGTGCCGAATTAGGGTTTTGAGAAGAAAGGAAATCAAAAAATGATATAGAATTGCTCTACTATGAATTGATATACGCGACCCTCGCTCAAGCGAAGGAGTTGTCGCTCGAGCGACCAGACACAATAAAAAACCTCGCTTGAGCGCAAGAAGCGTCGCTCAAGCGCAGAGTACACACATACAGAAGTTTTATAGACGCACACCGTCGCTCGAGCACAAAAACCCTAACTCGAGCGAAGAACATTACCTTTCCAGAAATTTTGCAGGTCTGGGGAAAAATACTGGGAACTCTTAAAGCTCACTCGAGCGCAAGAAACCTTGCTCGAGCGAAAAAGCAAATTTCACAAGGCTCGCTCGAGCGCGCTCGAGCAAAGAAGTAAATTTCTGGACAACAACAACTTGAACAACTAGCAACTAACCTGCTTTGAACATGCCCAAGACATTCTAATACTTAAACTCAAAGACAAATGAGGGAAAAACAAGACATAGATAACAATATTAAACCACGAAACCCGAGCCTAAAATATAACAAAGGCCGGGTCAAAACCAGAAACGCTATATTTTATTTTATTTTTAAACTCCAATTGTTGAATTAAAAGTTGTTGGAAAATAATAGGTTTTCGACAACTTTAATTCGAAATTAAAGTGGGACCCAACCGCCAGTTGAGGTGGGTCTGAGTGATTTTGTATTCTTTTAAGTGAGAAGATTGCAATACAAAAATAATGAACCGAAACCATTGAGTTGTGAATGAGAATTATCTCATAAAGTGGGCATCAATAAAGTTGGGTTTAGATTTGAACTTAGTCTTGATTTGAATTGGGCCTAGACTTGTACTTGTGCATGTGCTAGGTTTGGTCTTAGACTTGGACTTGGACCTAGACGTAGTCTTGAGCTTTGGGCTAAGCTGTGCTGGGCTTAGGTTTTGCATGTGTTTGAGATTGGGCTTGGATCGGGCTGTGACCCAACACCCCGCATCCATTTTGCAACCCATCTAGTTTAATTATCAAAACTTATACATTATACACACATTATGATTTATATAATGGTTTTGGAGTTTTGAACCTTTGTAACTCTAGCCCTAATGGCTAGAGTTAATAACATTTGATGATCCCACTAATGTTAGTCTTTATGGATAAGGCTCTCCCCTACTAATATAAATAGAGGCATTTCTCATCCAACATAGTAAGTTGTTTTTAAAGAGGTTTTGTGATAGAAAATGAAATGGTGTTTTGAGATAAAAAGTTGGAGATGATTTTTTACACCAAAGAAAAATTTTCCTATCTTCTTTTGTTACCCTCTTCTTTGGTTCTTGTTAGAGAGAGTGTATTCATTGTCAAGTTCGCCAAAGCTATTCGGAAGGTGCTTCTGTAGTAGTTGGTTTTAACTGCCGTATCTTGGGAGATATACGCTAGCATACCTCCAGCATCTATCGGGAGGCGGTGAATCTATTTTAAGAAAACTGTGATATCACATGGGCTTCAGTTTGCTTCTTTTCTTATTATTTGTTCTTTAATTTTTCAGAATTTAGTTTATCTCGACAAGTTCTAATATTTAGTTATCCATGTTAATAATTTGTTCTTTTAGTAATATAATCTAATTTATTTTTGTATTTAGTTGTGTCATTTATTCTGTATTTCATCCTTTAATAAAAAAATTGTTTTGTCATTTCTATTTAATTTATTTTATATATTTTTCTTGTATTATTATGGAAAAATACCAAAAATCTTAAAATAGATTTTTTATAAATAGTTTTAGAAACAATTTAGTTTTTATTTTAATTTATTCTAGTAACTCTTGGAATTAAAATTAATTTAATTACCTAGAGTTATTGGATTGTTTTGAGTTGTTTATTTCTAATAATTTATTCAAGCAATTTATTTTATATTAATTAGTTGTTATTGCATGAGTTATTTGGTTGTTAGTGTTTAAGTTGGTAGGAGTTTATAAAAATAAGAATTTTATTATATAAGATTCTTACTATGTGATTTGATTTGTTTGTTATTTGTTTTCTTTTGTAGCTTAATTTCTTTACAGGTTTACCTAAGCGAGAAAGGAGGATATATAATACGAACAAATAAAATAAATTGGAATTAGTAAATTGGAGTACTAATTTTTTATTTGAACATGATTACCTTTGCGTGGAACAAGGAATAATATTGGACCTTCGGAATTTTAGTGAATTGAATTATTCACTTTATAGTTCAGTTTGATTTCGAATTTATTCCATATGTTGTTTTGAAAGTGTGGTAACAATTTCAATTTAATTTGATTAATTAAATTCTAAAAAAAAAAACAAAGAGTTGAATTTTGAGAATGTCAAGAGATTCTGCTAGTCGAGAGGTTTTAAACGGTATAGAATATCTCTAAACATGTTTGTTTTGGGAGAAAATTTAGTAAAATAGTTTCGTTTTTTCTATATAATGGTCTTATTTCTAAGCTTGCTTATGATTATGTTGCATTATCGGATGGTGGTATAGCTTGGCATTGTAATGATATTAAATCTTATTCATTCTATTTTTTTTGGTTGTATCAATTGTGAGTTCTTTCATGTCTTGATGTGTAATCAATGAAAATACTCCAAAATATTTTTGTATTCATGGACTGATAAATGGGAGTTTAACTCTATTATTATATATATTTGCTCATAGTTGCATGGTTGGATTGCCAACATTATAACCATAATATTCCTTTATGTATAGTTGATTTATAGTCATGCATCTCATGATATTCTTGTAACTGCAATGCATCTATAGCATTTGAATTACACATTGTGAGTTATAGCTGAAATTACATATGTAATATTCACTTTATTGGTTCATTGACTCATCTTGTATCTAAGTGTGTATATGAATAGTAAGTATGGAGATTTAGCAGCAACGAGGATAGAGTTTTGTAATGTGTTTTATACAAAGATAAGCATTACAAGTAGAGAAGTGCGTTCTTCGCTAAACAGACGATTCCGGATGCAACCATGAACTCCGTTTTGCAGATTTAGACAAATTGTAATTGTAACAGTTGCATTTCCATTTCTATTTGTAGTGTTTTTAATTTCTAATTTGTAATAGTTTCATTATAGTGAAAAGAAATGAAGAATAAGAGAAATTATAAACCTTCGAATTTAGAGAAAGTCTTTGGAATTAATTTTTTTTATTCCCAAAGTGTTTTAGTTTTCTTCAATAGAAACCAAAGTTTAGTTTTGGCTAAAGAGTATTTCTGATTTGTTCAGAAATGACAACTAAGATGGATTTGGTTTCAAACCTTTGTGGTTAGAGGAAATTTTTAGGTTTAATCTTTTTATTCCTAAAGTGTTGAAAAACTAAGTTTGGAGAAAGTATTTGATTATAATTTGATTATTTCCAAAGTGTTTTGTTTTGGGAAAAGAAACCAAATTTTAGCATTAACTAAAATATTTCTGATTTTTATTCAGAAATAATAGGTTCAGTTTTGGGAGTATCGATTAATTTTTATGAACGGTGTAATTCTGATAGCAAATTTTAATTATTTATAAATTTTGTAAACTTAGTTTGTTTTAACCTAGTTTATCTCCTGGAAAACTTAATTCTAAATTTGTTTCTCATGGACTAGGAGTCAATATGCTCTTGAAAGTTTTGTCTAAAGTTAACTGGGTCTCAAGTGGGACGGGTGTGACCCCTCCAATCTTCCTGGAAACTTTCTTGACCATGTTCGATTCTAGTGTAAGTGGTGAGATCAATTTTTGAATTAAGTTTCAGACTTTGAGATTTTCTAGTGTTAAATTTAGTTTTTGGAAAAACAAAATAGTGAAATTCTGTAGTGATTTTTCAGAAATGGCTTCAAGAGGTGACAACAGAAAATGTTGTTCCACCTGACAACCTTAAGTCTTGCGAGGTTCTTAAAGGAAGATCTAGAGAGATCAAGTGTGATTAAAGGAAATCATAAGATTGCATGATAATATCTCTGAATTAATCAGAGGCAATTAATATGTTATCCTTGTGTCAATTATAGCATGTATGATTGTTATGTGACTTTGCTTGAAAGCAAAGATGAGACAACCCGTTAGGGTGGGTGAATATATTTTTGAATTTTTTAAATTCCAAATATAGTCTTATATTGGTGGCTCATGGTGAGTACAAGATCACTGAGCACAGAGATAGAAAACTGGTGGTTCCTAGGAGGTGTTAGACCACTGGTTACACAGTTATAAGATTGTGGTTCCTAGTAGTGAATAGCTTACTGATCACATGTCAAAACATGATGGTTCCTAGTAGTGGAGAGGCTACTGATCATATATCAAGACATGATGATTCCTAATAATGTAAGAGTCTATTGATCGTATGTCAAGACATTGTGATTCCTAGTAGTAAAGTGACTACTGATCATAGGTCAAAATATTGTGATTCCTAATATTAGAAAGTCTACTGACCACATGCTGAGAAATTAGTGATTCCTAATGATAAGACTATTGTCTATTATGAAGTTCTGAATAGTAGACTATTGAACACTGGATTTGTGTTTCCTAATACTAAGACTATTGGCTTCAAAGTGACATTGGACCAAACTTGTTTTGGTGCATTGAATTCGAGAAATACTTAATTTGGTTAATGACGGTCTGGAAATATGTTTTCTGTGATACAATTTTGAGAGTTTCATAATCATTTTGACACAAAAAATTGTTAAAGACCCTGTATGAATTTTTGGAAAGGCCAAAAGCCTTCGTATAAATTCTACAAATGTGGGGGTGTCATGTAAAAGGTGGTAATACCTAAATCCAAGATAGTTAGAATAAGCCTTAAAATCTGTTGACATTGTATTCAACGGTTATGCACAATATAGTAGTGCATATCGATTTTTTGTGTCGGCAAATCTGATATTCAGATTTATACAAAAATATTATCATGAAATTAAGGAAATGGTTTTTATGAAAAAAGAGATGAGCTTAGAAGATGTTAATATGCTAGGACTTTAAAGTTCTTCTATCTAAATCTTCTTAAACCTATATGGTGGCTAGTGAGCCTAAAAGCTTCTTTGAAGCTATGATTTCTCTAGAAAATTTAGCTTTATCTTCCATAGGTAGTAAGCCTGGGATGTAAGTGGATGAAAGCCGATGAGATAGGCTTGTTATCAAAGGATACCGTAAAGAGAATGCATGGATTATTTTGATATGTAATCACCAGTTATGGTGAGTGTAATCGTAATTGTGCGAAGTTTGGAGATACATCAAGATGGATGTTCAAATAGTTTCCTATATGAAGATTTAGTTGAATAAATCTTTATGGAACAGCCTGAAGGGTTTGTCGGTTCCAGGACGAGGAAAGACTGTAAGCTTGAGAATCATTTTATGATTTGAAATAAGCACCAGTATAAGAAATTTGACTACCCTATGTTGTCAAATGGGTTTTAAATAAACACGCATTGACAAATGTATGGATGTTAAAGACATTGACAAATAGATATGCCATTTTGTGTTTGTAAGATTGGTAATTATGAGAAGATGTTCAAAATTACCAAAAAGTTGTTAAACTCTAAGTTTGACATGGAAGAAAGGGCCTTGAAAATGTATATCTGAGAATTAAGATTTCCTGACCATTTGTTGGTAGTGTACTTTCTCAGTCTCATTATTTTGAAAAGAGTCTTGAGAAATATAAGTTAGATACAAGTGTGTTAAAGACTTCAGTAGACTTTAGTCTCCGTTTGACCAAGAATATTGAAATATTCTAAGTCATTGGAAGTTTGGAGTACATGATGAGTTGTACAAGGTCGGGTATAACCTACTCAGTTAGTAGGCTAAGTAGATACACGAGTGTAGACCGCCCGAGAACTCCCGGCTCCGCGCGCAAGGGCGCGAATCGCTTGTTCATTAGCTACTACAGTTCGGACTCGTGTCACGGTTCTGAATCTAATCTCACAAAGTGCAATGTGAGACCGATAAATCACCAAAGAGTCCAAATCCGACAAATCGTTTGGAAAACTGATTTTAATAAAGAAGTGTCAAACATGGACTACTTTGCCAGATACAGAGTCGCCACCTAAATATTTTATTTTGAAAAATTTAGGAAACCCTGACTCGTGTCTAAGGCCACGTGTCCGTCATCACCAAAGTTGCCTCGGCTTGGGAACTTGGATACGAGAGGGGAAGGTCATGCAATGAGCACCCCTGCTCGCCCGATCAAAGATCGGCCTTTACTAACATGATATTTTGTTTTTGAAAACACATGTGTTCTTATTCCGGTTATTAACCTAGAATTACTATGTGATGCGCACAGCATACAAGTATAGACTAAATCGCCTAAATTGGAACAAAACATTTCATGTTCGTTTGTTTGAAAACTGTTTAGAGGCGCTACTCGCAAGTAGGCTAAGTCGTGGATTTTGCCACCCTCAAGTAGGCTTAGAAAACATGATTTTGCCACTCTCAAGTGGGCTTAAAACTCACAGTTTTGATGAATTGTTCCAATTCAAGCAATCCAACCTTCACCCACAGGCATTCAAGCAGTTAATCACTTAAGCAGTTAGCCTCATGGCAAGCATGCTAGCATGGCAACATACACATCTCATGCAGTATGCTAAAGCGTAAACACTCACAGTGTACTCCAAGCCAAAACAGAGAACTAGTTAGAAATCATGCATGATCCTAGTTCATGTTAAGATGACTAATGCAACACACACAAAAATGCGACTAAGATAGGCTCGGCTATTCTAAGATGTTATGTGAATGCAACTTGATAACATGCTGTTGAACACGTATTCAAATACATGTATTGAAATACAATCCAGTTAGTATGATGTGCCGAGCCCGGTGCATGCAAAACAGATGAATGATGCATGCATGCAAGCATAAGGTATACTAATTGAAATATGCCCTAAAACTAACCACTGAAAGCGGATAAGTAAAAGGGAGAAAGAAATGGGGGTTGGAAGACATGCATCACACACACGCACGCTTATTACAGCAGTGTGCCCTCGCGAAGGATGGTCCGAATAATGACCTAACTAGCTAATCTAAGCTAATTAAACTAATTATTACATCACAAAACTAATTAACTAACAAGTTAACTAATTAAGTACAAAACGAAGTTAATTAACTAACAAGTTAACTAACTAGTTATTACAATACAAATAAGCAGCTGAACGCATCAACTACTTAGGTACAAAACCAAAGCATAACTAGCTAATCAAATTAGCCTAGTAAAGCAGTAAAGAGATGTCCTCAGAGGGAGAAGAGTGCATGCATGCTCGGTCGCCCTGTTCGGAAATTTGTCGCGATGCCCCAACTTGCCTCTGTTTTCAATTGTTCTCAGAACCTTGCACCAAGCTGTAGATAGCTTCTAACTCACCTTGGGGACCCTCAGGAGGGCTGCCGACCAGTTATTGTTGTTACCAACCACCTGTCGACCACCTATGTTTGCTGCAGACTAGAAAAAGTGGTCGGCCAGCCACTTTAACTGGTCTGCCGACCACTTTTTGCTGCACTTCTCCGATTTGCTGCAACAGAGAACAAGAAGAGGCATGTCAATATATTTGCAACATATGTGTGCACAACCACCCTCCCTATCATTTCATGAGCTCAAGGGAGTGCGGTTCTCGACCCTCGGGCCACCAATTACGTATCTCGATGCATGATGGCCGAGAAGTCAAGATTGCACAATTCAATGTAAATGAATGCACACATAAACACATAAATGCCTTTACCTCTATCATCCATGATCAAGAGGGTCGGCGACCGAGAAATGAGGCACGTTTCATCACTTCAAGTATGAAACATCCCTCGTTTCCCGTGTTCGGATTAACACCCAATCCAAACACAAGCAATGCAACTCAAGCATGGTAAACACAATGTAATGCATGCATACACAATGCAATGCAACATGAGCAACCTATCAATGCTAATGACATGCATGCACAATGCAATACAACATAAGCATCCTATCAATGCTAATGGCATGCATACACAATGCAAGGCAACATAAACATCCTATCAATGCTAATGGCATGCATACACAATGCAAGGCAACATAAACATCATATCAATGCTAATGGCATGCATACACAATGCAAGGCAACATAAGCATGCAAACAACATGAAAACAAACATGCTCAATGGACTTAAACTGAATATGGACGGACCTCAGTCATGCCAAAACAGTGGCCATAATGCTAAAAAGATGGCATGGAATGCAAGGTAAATGCATGCTCATGCATTTGCCTATCAATAAAGTATAAGAGCACAACTCTCAAGAGTGCTCAAGGAGTGACAAATGTAAGAGTGTGACAACACTAAATGCTCTGAAATTAGGTATGAAATGATGCTAAATCATTCAAACAACACAAGGAAGGCATGCTAGGGTCCTTAAAGCATTAAAGCTAGCAAAGAGGACTATACAAGAGACATGCAATACATGGCACAAATGAAAGAACCAACCATGAACAGAGCTCAAATAGGTCAAAACAAAAACCAAATTATGCTGAGATGGGGCTCAAATGCTCTAAGCATGCATGCATATACACTAGGCTATAAGTAAGACAACAATGCACAACCCTTAGAGGCACTCAAAGGGTGAAAGAAGTGGGAACATGACAATGCTATATGCTCTGAAATAACATGTTAAATGATGCCAAATCATGTACATGATACAAATGAAGCATGCTATGGTGCCCAAAGCTTGAAACTAACATAAGCACTTGCACTATAGCTATGCAATGCATGAAGCATATGGCCAAGACAACCCAAAACAGTTCTAGAGCATGTCAAAATGATGCTAAAACATGTATGGAATGAAGCCAAAATAAGTTAGCATGGTGAGCATGAAGCATGAAATATGCAAGGCTAATAAGGAGGGTTACACTACGCCTACTAAAACCAAGCATGAGATGGCTTCGCCAACAAAAATCAGAGTTATATCATGGTAAAATAACCCCAAAAACTCATTGAAATGATAGCTCGCAAGCTTAGGCATGAAGGCATACACATATGCTCATATTTAAGGCACAAAGCACAAACTCTCCAATGCATTGAAAGAGTGACAGGTGTGAGGGCATGGTAATGAAACATGCTCTAAAATCACATATGAAATGATGCCAAATCATGAAAATAGCCCAAGCAATGCATGCTAGTGGACTCAATACACAAAGTTAGTAAGCTAGAATGCACTATGGCTATACAAAGCAATGCATGCATGACCAAAACAACACAAGTCAGAGCTTAAAAATGGTAAAACATGAACAAAAGCTTCTTGGAGTTGAGCCAAAATCATGCTAGAATGATGGTCTAAAGCATGATACACATTAGGCTAGTGAATGGAAATGCACTACAAGTGCAAGGAGCATGCAAGGGGCTATCAAACCAAGTCAAAATAGATCTAAAGCATGTTAAAACAACACCAAAAACCTACTGAGATGGACTCAAAACCTGCTAGAAAGACATGCTACCTCATAAGGCATACAAAGCTAGTTTGCAAAATTTACACTACAAGTATATCAAGCATGCAAGGGGTGACCAAACTAAGCCAAAACAGAGATATGCCATACTGAAATAAAGCTAAAAACAGGCTGAGAACAAGCCAACACAAGCTTAACAAACATGCTCAAACATGAGGCCAATAAAGCAAGTATCCAAGACACAAGGAGAGGGGATCACCCTCTCCTATTTGGGATCTCAAAACACAAGTTTTACCATTGAAAATCCACTAGATTTCAGTGGTTAAAAGACCAAGAGAAAGTGATCTCAAGGGCCTAAAGTGATGGTGTAAAACAAAGCCAAACAAGGCACAAGAGAGGATAGACCACCCCCAACACAAAAGAGACCTTAAACAAACATTACAAGCATGCAAAATTAGAACTTTTTTTAGTAGAAAGTCAAGCCTAAAACAACATGCAAGTAGGGCCAAAAGCTTAATAAAAAACAAGGGATTAAGAGGTTAGAAGCTCACCCTTGTAGAACCACTTTAGAGCAACAACTCCAGCAGCTTTTTTTGGATCAAAACCAGTCCAAAAACACCAAAACCAGCCTCAAAGTGCCTCAGCTCCAAGAGTATGGTGTTTCACTATGTGTTTATGTGCAATAGTATGAAGAAACTACACTTTTAAGCACAAAAATGAAGTGAAATGAAGAAGTATAGATATAGATGATATGTATAGATCAAGGAACTTTTCCTGAACCTAAGTGTCACGACCCAAACCCGTCCCTATAGGTTTAGCACCGTAACCGGCCAGTAATCCGTGATTACCGAAGGCCTGCTTAACAGTAATAGTAATACAGAGTACAGGGGCTGGCGGAAGCCAAAACAGTAAATGAAAGATGTCCAATGAGCTGTGACAGTCTGTATGCAAAAAGACTTTTCATAACACATTCACATTCGGAACAAAAGCAGTATGTACATACATCATATACGGGCATTCAGGTTAGAGACCAAATCCCTACCATAACAATACAGTACAATACAGGATTACAAAATAGAGACAGAAGGGTGAACTAAGACACCCTAAACGAGCCTAAGCTTGAACACACTTGGAATCTTGCAGTGAGGCACGTTGGTTGGCTTGACAAAAAGGGAGTTTAACCCAACGCTCCTAGCTCCGATCCAGTGCTTGGACACCTACATATATATATAAACAGTGAGCTAAAGCCCAGTGAATAACACATGCGTAAAGAGGTTAAGAATGAATGTCCTTTCAGTATTTAAAACAATCAGTTATAACAGTATATCAGTCATTCAGTCATAGCAGTCATATGTGGTACATCCCATAGCAAAACAGTACAGTAGGTCTTAACAGACCGAACAGTCAGTTGATGGCCATCATATCAGTAAACAGTAGTGGTTCCAACATGGGAACCGACAGAGATCTCTGTAACAGTAGCAGTAACAGTACAGTAACAGTAAATTGCTATGGATGCCACGAATACAGTTCGCAAATAGGACAAACATTCATTCAGTAAGAAATATCATTTCAGAAAGCAGTACAGTTGGTCATTCAGAAAATATTCATGATTGAATATATCTTTACAATATTGTTACTCACAGAGTTCTGGGCTACAGATAGGCTAGTGAGCGTCCTCGGATGCCAACCCTACACAGTTACAGGATGAACACACACTAAGTTGCACGTTTGGGAAACAATAACTTAGTCCCTATCTTGACTCGGTGTGGTTCTATAGCATTATCCTCATTAAAATGCCTTAAACTAGGCCTAGGAAAAATGGCTGAGATAGTGTATCAAAATTGAAATGAACTAATGGCCTAAAGATGCCCACTCAATGGCAAAAGGGTAATAAACTAATTTAATGTAATTCAACATTATTTAATCCAATTTAATCATACCAAATCAAATTTCAATTAGACATACCATAAAATCACATAAATTCTAATTAGCATAAAACATTAATCGATTTCAGATTCGGCCGCTGATAAGGCCTTCAATTTACAGTTCAAACTTAAAACATGAACAGATCAATTAACAGTAAAACAGATAGAAATACGTTTAAACCAATACACTCAATCAATCAGTTCAGAATGTCAGTCAAATCAGTTACTTAATCATGTTCAGTCACAGTTTAGCAGTAATCAGTGGTATTATCAGTAAACAGTGGTGAGGGTTGTCACACTAAGACATGAGGGAAGAAGTTCCCTTATATAGAAAAACAAAGTTCAAGCTTGTTGAACACACTTAAGCCTTCAAGCCATCCCTCCATACACGTGTATGGAGGATGCTTTCTGTGCCCAACAGCTGGCACAACTGGCAAGAAAATATCTCCAGGAAACTGAAGGAAAGCTGCCGACCAGTTGAAGTGGTCAGCCAGCTACTTTTACTGGTCGGCCAGCTACTTTTTCTGGTCTGTAAGAATGAAAAGTGGTTGGTAGGTGGCTGGAAAGGCCAAAAAGTGGTTGGAAAGTGTCCAAATTGAAGCCCCAGATGTAAGCTTTCCAATGGCGCCAGTCTTGCATCAAAATTCCAACTATGCAAAAAGTTATGCCTGTTTTGGTGAAGCCGCGCAGTTTCAATCCTACCCGGATTTCTGGCTGGCAAGAGGAGAAAGTGGCTGGCAAGTGGCTGGAAAGTGTCCAAATTGAAGCCCTAGAAGTAAGCTTTCCAATGGCGCCAGCCTTGCATCAAAATTCCAACTGTGCAAAAAGTTATGCCTGTTTTGGTGAAGCCGCTCAGTTTTGGTCCTACCCGGATTCATGCCGAACTTCTCTCAAACTAGTTTTCTTCTCTCCTTTCCTCTTTTCTTCAACTCCAAACCCCTAAACAAGGTGTTTTGAAAGATTTTTCAAAAATTTCATCTCTCTTTTATTCATTTCTACTTTGTCCTCGCTTAGTTTACCGAAAAGCGCAACATTTAACGAAATGCGAGCCTCGAAACATCGTAGGAACTTTATTTCAAAAACATTTTGAAAGAGAAGTTTTCAAGGTCTAAAATTTTTTGATCAAGATTGTTTTGGTCCAAAGGGGGTATGAAGTTGGGATTTGACTCTCTCATTGCCGAAAAAATTGAACCTTTGCCCTGCACACCTTTTACCACCAAGTAAACCATCAGTAGTGCCCAAGTCTTAAGGGTGGTCAAAAATGGGATGTCTACAATGAGTAAGTGCTGGGCCTCGACTTGTACTTGTGTATGTGCTGGGTTTGGTCTTAGACTTGGACTTGGGCCTAGTCTTGAGCTTTACGCTGAGCTGTGCTGGACTTAGTTTGTGCATGTGTTTGAGATTGGGCTTGGATCGAGTTGTGACCCAACAGCCGTATTCGTTTTGCAACTCATCTAGTTTAATTCTCAAAACTTATGCATTATATACACATTATGATTTATATAATGGTTTTAGAGTTTTGAACCTTTGTAACTGTAGCTCTAATGGCTAGAGTTGATGACATTGATGACCCCATTGATGTTAGCCTTCATGGCTAAAGCTCTTCCTTACTAGTATAAATAGAGGCCTTTCTCCTCCAACATAATAGGTTGTTTTTAGAGAGGTTTTGTGATGGAAAATGAAATAGTGCTTTGAGATAAAAAGTTTGAGATGGTTTTTTACACCAAAGAAAAATTTTCCTATCTTTTTTTGTTAGCCTCTTCTTTGGTTCTTGTTAGAGAGAGTGCATCCATTGTCAAGTTTGACAAAACTATTCGGAAAGTATTTCTGTATTAGCTAGTTTCAACCGTCGTATATTAGGAGACAAACGCCAGCGTATCTCCAGTATCCATCGGGAGACGGTGAATCCGTTTTAAGGAAACTGTGGTATCACACAGGTTTTAGTTTGCTTCTTTTCTTATTATTTGTTCTTTAATTTTGTTGGAACAATCTTCTGTGTAAATAAAATAACTTGAAATAAAATCAAACAAAATAAATAAATTACATACCGGATTTATTTATTGAACCGAATCAAAATTAAGACCAAGTCGAGTGTGTAACACTCTGTCCTTAAGACAGATTCGCCCTGCTACGGTACTTACGGTTGAGTGGCGTCTATCTCCCAGGATACAATGATCTTCACAAATTGTAGTAGTACTCCAAACAATTTGTTCGGCGAACCAAACCTGTGTTCTAACTCTCTGAAATTTATACTAAAACTAATATGAAGAATAATGAAAAAATGCAGAATTTAGGACAACCAAAGACCAAAACCAGACTAATTTTTCCGGGGGGCCTAAACTGCTGGAACAAATGTGTATTTAAAGGCAAAAACAATATACCCGAAAAGGTATAAACAAAGGTTCAACAGGCGCCACTTGGTTTGAAATCAATTAAACAATGCAAAAAGAAAATCCCTTAGAGACAAAACACTTTCTTTTTCAAATTGTTTTACCGTTAGTGACAAGTCAAATCGGTTGGAAAAATAACTGTAGGAAATTTATTAATTAAACTATTTCAAATATATATATATATATATAATATAAACTATTGAAATAGTTAAATAAAAAATGAAGAGGTACAAATTTTAGGAAACGTTTAAGGAACCTAAAATTTAAATTTAGAATTAAATTAAATTCTAAAATTACAAACTTTAAGAAACCACTTAGGAATCAAAATTTGAATTTAGAATTAAATTAAATTTCCACACTATTAATTATTGAAAAATTCAAAAGAATTTTATCTAAAAAATTAATGTTAGACCCGAAAACGACGTCATCTTCCCATTCACTCATAAATGGTTTTGACGTTTCGTCTTCACCGTGTGACTTGTCATGCGGCAAGGAACACTTCACATCTTCGGACCCACCCCAAAAGACGTTTGGGGTCCACCCAAAATGGGCTAAAAAAATATGCCTATATAAAACTATTTTTCCAACAATCCCCCACATGAATGGAATTTGACGGAGAGAAAATGCAACAACATGATCTAATTACAGAGAGTACAGAAATTGGAAATATTCTGCAAAGGATAGGTAGCTTTTGGTTTTGAACCTTCCCTTGTGAGACACTATCGGATTTACTAGCTAACCAGTGAACATGATGTCTTGAACTGTTCAGCCGTTTGTGTAAACCAAGACAATAGAACTCACACAGTATATTCCCAGACACAGTTTAGTTCTCACTATTGTGTTCATTTTGGCCCTGAACAACCTGGTCTTTTATGAGTGCTCTAGAGAATTGTAGCCCTTCACAAATCTCATAGAACCGGCCCAGTTCACACTCACATAGGTGATTCTTATGAAGAGTATCCTGCCATACTCCACTAGGTTTACCTAGATATAAGAATCATTAAAATTTACTTAACCTAAAACGCTGCAGACATCACTATTTCATCAAAGAAATGGGTAGGAGTTAACTCCCAGTGATCCTTCTGAGTCAATCACAACTCGGTTGTCCCTTTGAACCTAGATCTTGGGATCTCCAGTCAACTAGGTTGGGTTGCCGTTGTGGTAACTCTTATTTAATAGGCTTAAGTCCCATTCCCCTCGATGAATTCTCAACTAACTCTCTTGCTAACCCTTTGGTTAGTGGATCCGCTATGTTGTCTTTAGACTTAACATATTCTATGGAAATAATTCCATTAGAGAGTAGTTGTCTTACGGTGTTATGTCGACGACGAATGTGTCGTGACTTACCGTTATACATATGACTCTGTGCTCTACCTATAGCTGATTGACTATCGCAATGTATGCATATAGCAGGCACCGGTTTTGGCCAAATTGGAATATCTTCAAGGAAGTGGCGAAGCCATTCTGCTCTTCCCCTGCTTTGTCTAAAGCTATGAATTCAGATTCCATAGTAGACCTAGCAATACAAGTCTGTTTGGAAGATTTCCAAGATACAGCCCCCACCAAGAGTAAAGACATACCCACTGGTGGACTTCGAGTCTCTAGTATCCGATATCCAATTTGCATCACAGTATCCTTCAAGTACTGCTGGATATCTAGTATAATGAAGCCCAATGTTACGAGTAAATCGGAGATATCTTAGAACCCTTATAATTGCTTTCCAGTGTTCTACTCCGGATTACTCGTATATCTACTTAATTTACTTACTGCATAAGCTATATCTGGGCGAGTGCAGTTCATCAAGTACATTAAGCTTCCAATAATTTGGGCATACTCTAATTGAGAAATACTTTCCTGTATATTCTTAGAAAGATACAAATTAACATCTACAGGAGTTTTAGCAAGATGATCATCATCTTTGCTGAATTTGTCAAGTATTTTCTCAATGTAATGAGATTGTGACAAAGCATATCCTTCTGATGTTTTGGTAATTTTCATACCAAGAATTACATCAGCAATGCCCATGTCCTTCATGTCAAAATGTTTATTCAACATTTTCTTGGTAGTTTTAATCATGTCATTATTACTACCTAATGATGAGCATATCATCTACATAAAGACATACAATGACATAACCTTTGTCTGTGTTTTTAATATAAACACATTTGTCACACTCATTAATTTTAAATCCATTTGACATCATTGCCTTGTCAAATTTCTCATGCCATTGCTTTGGGGCTTGTTTTAAACCATATAATGATTTAACCAATTTACACACTTTCTTTTCTTTCCCTGGAACAGAAAACCCTTCTGGTTGTTCCATGTAAATTTCTTCATTTAACTCACCATTTAAGAAAGCGGTTTTAACATCCATTTGATGAATTTCTAGATTGTATAGAGATGCAATGGCAATTAGCATTCTAATGGATGTTATTCTAGTAACCGGTGAGTATGTGTCAAAGTAATCTAGACCTTCTTTCTGTCTAAAACCTTTGACTACAAGTCTTGCCTTGTATTTGTCGATTGATCCATCTGCTTTCAATTTTCTTTTGAAAATCCACTTGTACCCAAGAGGTTTACAACCTGGTGGCAAGTCCACTAATTCCCAAGTGTGATTTTGCAAGATGGATTCAACTTCACTGTTGACAGCTTCTTTCCATAAAGGAGCTTCAGGACTGGACATAGCATCTTTAAAAGTTAAAGGCTCATTTTCTAACAAATATGTTAGAAAATCTGGACCAAAAGATTTTGAGGTTCTAGCACGTTTACTACGCCTAGGTTCCTCTTCCTCATTTTGATCTAACTCTTGCTCTTGATCATGTTCTTGATCATTACTAGTAATAGCATCAAAAGATCTTTTATTAGTACTAGTCTCTTGTCCAGTCTTATTTGGAAATACATGTTCAAAGAATGATGCATTCCGAGACTCAATAATAGTATTTACATGCATTTCGGAATGTTCTGATTTATGAATCAAAAACCGATATGCACTACTATTCTTGGCATAACCAATGAAAATGCAATCAATGGTCTTAGGACCTATCTTAGTCTTTTTAGGACTAGGAATAGCCACTTTAGCCAAACACCCCCACACTTTTAAGTATTTGTAGGATGGTACTCTTCCATGCCACAATTCATAAGGTGTTTGATTTATTTTCTTTCGGGGTACTTTATTTAAAATATAATTAGCAGAAAGTATTGCTTCCCCCCACAAGTTCTGAGGTAATCCAGAACTGATTAACATGGCATTCATCATTTCTTTTAAAGTCCTATTTTTCCTTTCAGCAATTCCATTTTGCTGAGGTGAGTAAGGAGCGGTGGTTTGATGAATTATTCCATGTTCTTTACAAAATTCACCAAAAGGTGATTCATATTCACCACCTCTATCACTTCTAAGTTTCTTGATTTTCTTACCAAGTTGATTTTCAACTTCATTCTTATATTGAATGAAAGTTTCCAAAGCTTCATCCTTGGTTCGAATTAAATAAATATAACTATATCTAGTATAGTCATCTATAAAAGTGATTACATACTTTTTTCCACCTCTTGTTTGAATTGATTTAAAATCACAAATGTCACTATGAATTAATTCAAGTGGTTCCGTACTTCTTTCAATTGAATGAAAAGGAGTTTTAGATAATTTTGCCTCAACACAAATTTCACATTTATGATTTGAATCAATGTCAAATTTAGGTAAACATTCCATATTAATTAATCTACGCAAAGATCCATAATTAACATGTCCTAGTCTACCATGCCATAAATTTGAAGACTCAAGCAAGTAAGAAGAAGATGTAGTATTATTAATAACTGAGGTACAACGGTCATTACATTTAACTTGAAAAGGCCATCAGACATGTAACCTTTTCCTACATACATCCCATTCTTAGTAAGTACAAATTTATCACTCTCAAAAACTAGCCTAAACCCATTCTTACTCAACAAAGATCCGGAAACAAGATTCTTGCGAATGTCCGGTACATGCAGCACATTGTTGAGAGTGAGTTCCTTTCCTGATGTCATCTTGAGAACAATCTTTCCTTGTCCTTCAACTTTGGAAGTTGAGGAGTTGCCCATAAAAAGTTGTTCACCATTGTCCACTGTAGAGTAAGATGTGAACATCTTTTTGTCGGCACAATATGGCGAGTAGCACCAGTGTCCACCCACCATTCTTTAGGATTTCCGACAAGATTTGCCTCGGAAACAACTGCAGAAAGATCTATGACATCTACACCATTGGAAATGTTATCCATTTTGGTCATTTTGGCTTTAGCAACCTTCTTACTTGATCTTCCTTTGCCTTTACGAAAATCAGTTCTTAAGAACTTCTTTGGTTTTCCACCATGATTCACTGGCACAGTCCCAACATACGGAGAGGTTGGCGTAATGACAATCACCATACCAGTACTGGTCTGAACATTAGTTTGACCAGTTTTAGTAGCCATAAATTCTAAATTATAAACCACAATTATAATTAGAATTTAATACTACACAGAAAATTAAAACCAAAAAACACAGAATTTTAAATTCTGTAAAAAATAAAAGAAACAAAAATTGTAACTTTTATTTCCAATTAATTTGAAAATAAAATAAAATTTTATTTAAACAAATTAAACAAAACAACAGATATAAATCTGTTAAAATAAAAGAAACAAAACAAAATGTAACTTTTATTTTCAATTAATTTGAAATAAAATAAAATAAAATTTTATTTAACCAAATTAATTCCACACAGAAAACTAATCCAAATTCACAGAATTAAATTCTGTAAAAATAAAAGAAAAAGAATGTAACTTTTATTTTCTAATTAATTTGAAAATAAAATAAAATTTTATTTAAACAAATTAATTTCACACAGAAAATTAGATTCTGTAAAATAAAAGAAATAAAAACTATAACTTTTATTTTTCTAATTAATTTGGAAATAAAATAAAACTTTATTTAACCAAATTAATTCCACACAAGAAATTAAATTCTGTAAAATAAAAGAAATAAAAACTATAACTTTTATTTTTCCAATTAATTTTGGAAATAAAAGAAAATTTTATTTAACCAAATTAATTTCACACAGAAACTTAAATCTCTTGTAACACTCCAATAATTAAAATACTGAAACAGAATTTTAATTAATGAAAACTCAGAAAATAATTTCTAAAATCCAAAATTAATTTTCTGACAAAATTCCACAAAAATATATTCTGAATTGTTAATGACACCAGTATCGTACTACTAGTTGTTGTCAAAGAAAAGAGACAGTATATTACTATTATCTGTCAAATAGCATATAATCACTATTTGTTTTTCCAACCAGAATATTATTTTGTAAATCCACAGAAAATAATTTTCTTCCGAAATTATATACGAATAATGAAAAAGGGAAACAAACGAAAAATTCTGTAAACAGAATAATTCGAATCTGTCTTAAGATTGTTGGAACAATCTTCTGTGTAAATAAAATAACTTGAAATAAATTCAAACAAAATAAATAAATTACATACCGGATTTATTTATTGAACCGAATTAAAATTAAGACCAAGTCGAGTGTGTAACACTCTGTCCTTAAGACAGATTCGCCCCGCTACGGTACTTACGGTTGAGTGGCGTCTATCTCCCAGGATACAATGATCTTTACAAATTGTAGTAGTACTCCAAACAATTTGTTCGGCGAACCAAACCTGTGTTCTAACTCTCTGAAATTTATACTAAAACTAATATGAAGAATAATGAAAAATGCAGAATTTAGGACAACCAAAGACCAAAATCAGACTGATTTTCTCGGGGGCCTAAACTGCTGGAACAAATGTGTATTAAAGGCAAAACAATATACCCGAAAAGGTATAAACAATGGTTCAACAGGCGCCACTTGGTTTGAAATCATTTAAACAATGCAAAAAGAAAATCCCTTAGAGACAAACCACTTTCTTTTTCAAATTGTTTACCGTTAGTGACCAAGTCAAATCGGTTGGACAAATAACTGTAGGAAATTTATTAATTAAACTATTTCAAATATATAATATATATATATTAAACTATTGAAATAGTTAAATAAATAAATGAAGAGGTACAAATTTTAGGAAACGTTTAAGGAACCTAAAATTTAAATTTAGAATTAAATTAAATTCTAAAATTACAAACTTTAAGAAACCACTTAGGAATCCAAAATTTGAATTTAGAATTAAATTAAATTTCCACACTAATTATTATTGAAAAAATTTAAAAGAATTTTATCTAAAAAATTAATGTTAGACCCGAAAACGACGTCATCTTCCCATTCACTCATAAATGGTTTTGACGTTCCGTCTTCACCGTGTGACTTGCCATGCGGCAAGGAACACTTCACCTCTTCGGACCCACCCCAAAAGACGTTTGGGGTCCACCCAAAATGGGCTAAAAAAATATACCTATATAAAACCATTTTTTCAACAAATTTATCAGAATTTAGTTTACCTCGACGAGTTCTAATATTTAGTTATCCATGTTAATAATTTGTTCTTTTAATAATGTAATCTAATTTATTTCTGTATTTAGTTGTGTCGTTTATTCTGTATTTCATCATTTAATAAAAAAAATATTTTGTCATTTCTATTTAATTTATTTTGTATATTTTTTTGTATTATTATGAAAAAAATACCAACAAAAGTACATTAAGATTATTGTAGAAAAATAATTACAGAGAATCTTTATCTATTTACTCTCCGTTTGTTTCAATGAGAATTTTTTTTTTCATATTTTTTAACATTTAGTATGATAGTAAATGAAAGTGAATGAAAATATTTTTCGTTTCATTGAAAAACAAATTTATTTGAAGGAAAAAGATTTTTATACTATTGACAAGTTAAAAAATATTTTCCAAACTGATAGTTTATCAATGTCGCTACACCTATGACAAGCATCTGCGTACTACCATTTGAATATTAGTTTTTAAATTGAAAACATTTTAATAAAATAAATAAAATAATTATTTTCCTCTGAAATTCAATTTTCGTTTTTTTTGTTTTTTTAAAGAAAAACAAAAACAAAGCCTCATAACAAGTCCCTCAAACCACGTCACCTTTACGTCAGGTCAAACTCGTAGACAGAGAGATAAGTGAAATTAAGGTTTCATTTGTCAATTATATCTATTAGTAAAAAAGTTACTATAAGTTATCATACCACTCCTTCTATTTTTTTACATATTTTTTTATAAAAAAATTAAAAAATTACTAATATAATTTGTTCTCAAACGAGATCTAAACTTGAATCACCCAAAACAAAAGTTCCAAAGAAGCCTTTCAAATTACCAAAACCAACAACAATTGAAATCGAATCCGAAGAAAGTGAAACAAACCTCGAAGCCTTTGAAATCACCAAAACAACGACAACCTCACAAAGTCTGAGTCTCAGTTCGTGAAATATCAGCCGCCAATCGAGAGAAAACTGTCAAAGGTATAATATGTGTCTGTCTGCTAAGTTATTGTTTTCATTATTGGATTTTCAATTACACCCTCGTCTCTGGCTCTGTGTAATTTTGTCCATAATAGTATGACGGAATGGAATAAAAAATTAAAAAAAAAAAAATTATGTATGCAAAGAAATCTTTTTTGTTAGCTTGGTGCCATGAAAATGCGGTATCTACCAAATGAACTTAATTTTGCAACTCATAAATGCAGTTGTAGCAAATAATAATGTTCTAATGATCACATTTTATTTATTATTTTATGTGTCAATACTGAGAATATACATGAGTATGGAGTGTTAGTTTCCACTTTGTACTTGTAGACTAGATTGCTTTGAGAGGTTAAATTGGGCATGTCTTGCAGAGTCTCATTGATACATGTGTTGAGAGTGCAGGCAAATTACTTGGATCAAATTTTGGCATAGATATCATATATGAGGTAGTAGTCTCATCTATTACCAATAAATTCAATCTCAATTTGGATTTTAATCATCTTCTATGAATTGTGTTTTGTTCAATAATTTTTGTTTTATATAGTAGTAATTCACCATGAAGCACAAAAGGGGATGCAACCAAGTATATAGGTAGTATGCAATGTTTTCACCTTTGTATCATTTTTAATCGAAATGTCATGCAGTCGAAACTCTAATTCGAAAGTAGACTCAAGCTTCACCACTTTTTATTTTTATTTTTTTATGTATGTGAATTTGCCGAATCCATTCTAAATAGTGGACTGATCTTTCTCCGTTTCAAATAAGGTCTATTTTGATAGATAGAGATAGGCATGAACTAAGCGATAAGAACAAAAAAACCAAAGGTTTACTCTCATTTTTCTTTACTCTATCTATGATGGCTGTGAAAGAATTGTTCATAATTAGGAGTCATGACCAGAAGTGTAACTAAGCGCCACATTATGAATAAATGGCAATCTAATATTACGAAACTTGAATGTATTACAATTAAATGAAAAACTGATTCATACTTTTATCTGATGAGCTTAGACTTTAAATCCTAATTAGTGAAACGGTGTCTAAGACAAGACGATTCTTGATTGCTGTAGATTATCTGAGACAAGAATATTTGAATTTAATTGCACCATTTTGTGATCTGAAATCATAGTTTGGGGACTCACACCTCCGTGGCTCATAATTTGGTACATTTTCTGCCCACAAGTAGTGAAATTTCTCAGGTTTCTTGTGAACTCCTGTCCTCTGGTGGTGAGGGTAGCCTTGGAACAGGTAATCAGTTGGATTGAAGACTGGGTGGTCTTTTGTTGATGGGTTGAAGATCTTGTGTTCTTTTGTTGATGGATCGAAGACTGGTAGTTCTCCTTTTGTTGACGTCCTGATAGCCCTCAAACAATTCTCAATCACACTGGCCTCTTCTGAAAATCTGGCTCTGAGATGGTTTATTCGTTGCTTGATTTTTCGAGACCTCGAGTTCTGTATAGGAAATGATCCCTTGATTTTTGCATCTCGAGTGGCAGGACCATTGCAGGTTGCATATCCTGTTCTGTTGCACTCATTGCAGTTGCTGTTCTGTCTCTCCAAGTTAAACTCTGCTCTTCTTGCATTATCAGAAAGACATGCATATGCCTGCCATAAACAGTGTGTTTCTCAAACACGGGCCTATTTCGTATTGTTTTTGTTTTATTCATGATTTTGAAAACTAAAACAATGAAAAGTTCGAAAGTACCAATCATCTTCACATAAGATGGGTTATTTTTCAAGAGCAAAAAAAGTTTAAAATGGGTTATTTTTGGAAATTTGTTTGAAATAATTTATTTGAAAAAAACAGGACTGGAGTCTTTATCTTTAACTGTTCCCAACCACCAAATCAAAAATTTGGTGTGTCAAATCATGTACCCATCATATATCATTTTCATGATTGCATACTAGCTTTTCTTCTTTGCCATGTTTATGGATTATGGATTGAATATAATGCATATGTATGTATATAGTGCATAAACCTACCTCTGCGACAAGCTTGAAGGCAATTTCGGCTTTGGGATGCTTGTTCTTATCAGGATGAAGTTGTAAAGCTGACAACAAAACAGTCTTCTTCAGCATTGATGAACTAAAACAGTCTTCCCTTTTTTTTTAAAAAAAAGCCTCGGTCACTTTGGATTCATTTTAATTACATGTATAAGTTAAGTCCGAATGCCAAAACAACCAAACATTGCTCAAAACGTTCGAATTTATTACAATTGGGTTGTCAAGGTACCTCCCAGTGCATCAGAAAAAAAAAATTGCTAAGAATGTCCTAGTTTACTGCTCATCCCAAATACTTTTGAAAATTGGATTATCTAAAAGACTTGGAAATGCGACACATTTCACTTCTAATGAGTGACACATTCACTTGTAAGAGTGGAACCCGTGATTGCAAACTTATTTTATACTAGTGAGTGCCACACGTAATGCGTATGCAATTGAGATAAGTAAGTATAAAAATAAATAATAAAGAAATTAATATCATAATATGTATGTTGTCTAAACGGTAAGAGTGTTAAATTTTACTTACGCCTTTGAATAATATTTTTTTTTATTTTAGGATAGGAAAATTTGACATGTGACAGAAGAGAAGCCACCACACGATTAGACATTAAATCATGTACTCACATATATAATATATATAAAGACACCAAATCATGTGCTGACTCACATATATAATATATATAAAGACACCAAATCATGTGCTGACATATATAATATGTATAATAGTATAGATGAACAAAAACATACCAAGTTTACGGTATTGCTTCCTGATCACATCCAACCCTTCATTTTCTTTAACCTACAAAACAAAATCAGTAACTCAGAATTTACAATTGGAAAGAAAGACATGTTTGAAGAACAAAACGTACTCGAAGAACAAGGAACCAGTCGATGAAAGGTGATCCGGTGGGGTTGCTGCGACCACTGCCATGAGCACACGTGATGGCGCGTTTGGATAGGTTGCAAATCTCTGTCACCAACTGGGACTTGAGATCTGGTTCTTCTTCTCTGATTCTTCCCATTGACAAATAGATGAAAGAGAGAGATATTTATATTATACACACAAACATACATACAATCCCATATATATGTCTTTTGTGTTTGTGTTTGTGTGTGGATGTTGACTTGATAGATACGCATGTTTGTGCTTTTAAGAAGAGCTTAATGTGGTGGAGCGGTTAAGAAAACAGAGGGCACACTTTGCGGGAGAGAGAGTGTTTTTGAATGTGGATCAGTTGGTGACATCTTTGCCGGCTATTATGCCAAAAAATTATGGGAGATTTTCAAAATAGTGGATAGATAATAAAAAAAAAATTACAAAAACATATGTGGGGTACAAGTAATTTTGTATGAAAGGTTGTGACGGTGAAAGTATGACTTGCACTCCTCTATATTTGTGTAAATTTTTTTTTTTCTCCTACTAAGATGTAATATGAAATTGCAAAGTAATCGTATGCCACTTAATACTAAACGGGAATATGAGCACATAATATTCTTAATATATCAAATAACTTCTCAACTTGATAACTATTAAAATCCTTCTTTTTTGATGTAATAAATCCAAGTAGATTTTTAAATTGGGAAATGTTAACCACCACTTAATGGGCATGGTTAATGTTAATATATGAATAAAAAGTATATTGAAGAATCTCGTAGGATGTTAGCCGGATCCTAAGATGCCTCCAAATGGCTGCAATTAAAGGTTTAGCTCAACCTCTGTAATCTAGTTGGTGAAACCTATTATAGATAATATAAGATGGCATACTCTCAATTTTGCTAGTGAGAAAGACCCAATTGGTGTGAATCAAACTCATTTATATTTTGTTGGGTTGGGTTGGTTTGGGTTGGGTTGGGTTGGGTTGAGTTGGGTAGGGTAGGTGACTTCCGTGATGTAATATGTGCATACAATTTTTATTACGATTTTTTATCCGATGAGATGTTGCACGTGAACACGCCCCACATACTACCCGTTTTATGTTACGTGGTTCATTGACTTGCTATAATGTTGTATTTGGATGGGGAATTTGATAAGGAATTTGGAAAGAAAAATGAAAAAGATAGGTAAAATATAAATAAAATATACTTAAATTTCACCTAATTTCACATACATTTTTCTTTTCATTTCTAAATCTCTTTTCAAATTTCTCAACCATACAGAGCGTAAAGAGGGAGTTGTTGAGCAGGATTTTTGAAAAAAGAATGTCACCAAAAAAAATAAATAATAATGATAGTAGAGAAATTGACCTATTTTGAGAAGCATGTTAAAATGTGTTTTGAACTTGTATGACAATTGTCAAAATGAATGAGTTCATTTTTTGTAATAGAACTATCACATCAATTTTGGTATCTATTGAGACTATAAAATAAAATAATTATTACTCTTGAAAAATTCTTTTAAAATTAATTCGTTATGCAAGTAAGTCAAATTTAAACACATTTTTCAATTTTTTTTTTTTTTTTTTCAAGATACTTATCCCAGGAGAAGAGGCTAATATCAAACAAACAATGCATTGTTGAGTTCTAAAGTGAAAAACCAAAAAAAAAAAAACAAGTCATTACCTTTTCCTGATCTAGTTCAAATTTCATTATCATGGTAACTATTAAAACCTCTCAGATTTCAACTTGGACCTCAACCAATAAAATTGCTTCGGTCAACCTTTCAAGTCTCACTTCTTGTAACCAAATTATGTATAACTATAACCACTAGGTTAATTGGAGTAGTTGAAAATTTTAACATCCATTGAGACATTTTAGGAAGTGGGTGGTGGGCTGAATTAGCCAAGCAAATGGTAAGCCATATATTATCATTATACCCTCCTTCAGTTTTTGTTCACTTGTTACCATTGAATTCACATGACAACCTAAGCTTGAGTGGGGCTAAAGGAATGAAACATTGGAGGCTGAGTGCATATCGTGAGTTTGGATTTGAGTGTATATTTTGTTTGTCTAATGACTTTTGTTAAGGTATATTTTGAATTTATTAAAATGATTTGAATCATTTATTTTATAAAACATGCTGAACAAATCATTAATATAAAATTTTCAGAGTGGTTGAATATTGACAATCACATAATTAAATAAATTTTGTTTTTACAATAAATTTTATCTTCAAAATAGATTTCCTTCAAATTTTTTTTTTTAAGAACTACAATTAGACATCCACATGGTCATTTATAATCAAAATTTTTAGAAGAAGAAAAAAAAAAAAAAAACCTATGACTGCTTACCTATTAGGCTATTACCTCTTTTAGACTCCACTATAAAATTTAAAAAAAGCAAAAAAAAAAAAAAAAAAACACCTTTGAAAAGTTGACCTAATTTTTATTGTTGGGTTAGAGAAGTTGACCTAAGGGAACACACATAGAGCGACTGGTGAACTAATGAACTGAACCAATTCACAGTTTGAACCAAAAAAACAACCCATTCAACACAGTTTTTGAGCTTTGTTGGTTGTGAGATGTGTGGGCCCATCAGTTAAAAAGCCCAAACCACTGCAGTAGGCCCGTTTAGCAAAAAGTCCAAAACTCACCCGGCCCCACCAGCCTCAATTTCTCATGCCAGTCCATATATATAATATATCCTCCACCGTATCCACATTTTCTTAAAAATATAATAATCAGACTCTCTGTCTCTCACACACGTCAATGTGCTTAAATGACTTGTACGCATTAATGTTTCCTTTACCCAACAACACAATGCGTATACGTCCCCTGAAATGACCGCTCTACCCCCTCACTTTCAAATACACTTCCACTTCATCAGTTGTTGCAATCAAAGGACATTATCGTAAATTCATCCCTCCCTTCCTCCGTTCCCGGCTCCGTTATCCCACCGTCTTCTCAGACCTCGATACATTCTCTCTCCTCTCTCTTGATATGCATCCGCATATATACTCACATATACATACATACATGCATGTATATATATGTACCATAAAGAACACCAAATAATAATCTTCTTCGTTTTCGATTCAACAATGCCCTAAATTGTGTAACATTCATGATTTTTTTTGCCAATTTATTGATTTCAAGCTCGATTACTTCAATCCGGAACTGTACAAAATTGAACTTTTTATCACTGATTTTTGAGTGATTTGATGGCGGCGACGACAATGGCGACGGCGGCGGGAGCGGTGGTGCTGCTGTACTACGTGCTGAGCCGGAGGCCGTCTGCGGCGAAGGGGGAAGAGGAAGGAGAGTACTCGAAATCGGGTAGATCTGTGGGGGTGAGGAGGAGGATTGCTTGGAGGCCAGCTCAGGCGCCTGCGACGTGGTTCGAAGCGATCGCGACGCTGTCTGATACTCTTAGGTTTACGTATTCCGAGACTTTAGGTAAATGGCCTATTGGAGACTTGGCTTTCGGCATCAACTATCTCATCCGAAGACAGGTATGCCATTTTTAGGGTTCTACATAGTTAATTGTGTCATTTTGCTTTTCTTTTCTTATTTAATGTTTATTTTTTGTATTTCTGCTAGATTATGTTTTACTTACTGGCTCAAATATGTTAAAAGATGTATTTTTTTTTTTTTTTTCTGTATCTCAGTTTTGTAGCCATAATCTGCTGTTTGATGATCACTGTGTTTCGTGACATTGAGAATGTTGAAATTAGAAGTTGTGACAATAGTCTTTAGATTGTTGAGCTTATCGAGCATCTGTATAAAAGTGACTTGTCGATATAAATTCACTGATCTGGTTTGTGTAAATTTGAATTCTACATGAATTACTCATCTCTGATACTATCAGTTATTGAATGGAATTCTACAACTTGTATGAATTAAAAAAATATACAATATTGGTGATTGAGTAGAATGTACACAAACATTAATAGATATGCATGCTTTTAATTTCTGTTTCCATTTGGCCTTATTAATATGGTCTCAAGGCTTTGTAAATGTGTGACTGGGATGATACTAATTATGGTGTTCTTGTAGGGTAACGTACAAGTTGCAAGTTTGTATGCTGGAGATAATTGTGTACAACTCCGAGGCATGGAAATTATTGCTGAGTTGAACCAATATTTGAGGTTGTTAACCCTTTGCATGCTTTTCTCAAAGAAGCCATTTCCTATTTTTTTGGAGACTGCTGGCTACTCTGAGGCAGATGTCCTTCTCCAGAAGCCCAAAGCAGGGGTAAGTCAATTGCTTACAACGGACTGCAGCATTAAATTTGAAAACATTCACTGCGTGTAGCAAACTGCACGGGAGGGAAGGAGGTTCTAACATTCTGTTTGCTTTTCTATGTAAAACTGAAAACGTTGCTTTAATTTATGCAGCTTCTGAAGCCTGCTTTTACAATTATATGTGATAAAAATTCAAAAAGTTTTTTTCTATTGATTCGGGGTACTCATAGCATCAAAGATACACTCACTGCGGCAATGGGCGCAGGGGTCCCTTTTCACCATTCCGTTTTACATGATGGTGGGATAAGCAACCTGGTTTTAGGATACGCACACTGTGGGATGGTTGCTGCTGCTCGTTGGATTGCAAAGCTTAGCACTCCTTGCCTTCTGAAGGCTCTTGATGAATATCCAGACTACAAAGTTAAGGTAGATATTACTTCTCAAACATGTAATAAATTCTTCTTGTTTTTGTTCTTGTTTTCCTTTTGCTACTCTATATGCATCTGGCTGGATCTACTAGCCACAAAAAACAAAAAAGGCTTTTTAGCTCAATAAGACAAAACATCACATCCAACCCATAATCATTACATTCTTTTTCTCACAAAAAAGCAAAAAATGCCAAAAGCCAAAAAGCCAACCCACTTCCCCAACCATACCTATATAGTAAATATTGCTTTCATGTAATAGGGAGAAATTATCTAGAATCTCAATGTCACTGCCAAAAGAAAGAGACACATGTCAGTAGTTGTATACCCCTTGTTGAATAGTGCAAAATGGCCTTGTTTGGCTAACTGACAAAATCAATCAACTGTGAGGAACAAATACAGATGTTTTTTGTGGCAACTGATGGATGTTTTGATTCAACCAATTACTTCTGCGAAATTGTAATCGTTCAGTGGCTGGGAATGTCTTCTTCAATTTTATTGGGAAAATATCTTACTATTCGTCAGATTTGTAGGTTTTGTATTTATTCTATTCTTCTCATAAGTCCTATCGAAACTATAAATTTTTTAATTCAGTTGCACTATATGCCTTACTGGTCTATTGCCCTCCTAACACATTATAAGGTTCAGGTCTTTAATTTGTAGGAGTTCATAGTACAATATCTCTTCACCTCCATATACATGAAACTAACATTTACTTATTCAATACAGATTATTGGCCATTCACTGGGTGGTGGTACTGCTGCACTGTTGACATATATTCTTCGAGAACAGAAACAGCTCTCCTCATGCACCTGTGTCTCATTTGCCCCAGGCATGTAATGATAAAAGTGGTGCTTAACTTCTTTTATTATTAGGATGGCAATTAACTGGTCACTTGCTCATGTATTATTTTTTAAACTTAGGACAAAAATATGACATGTTTATTGCAAGATAAGAAGCAAATGCATCTGAACTTTTATGTAGTGTATGCATATGGAATATGAGGTCATGCTTGATGATAAATTCCACTTCCCTGTTGGTTGTTTTCCAAAACCACAGCATAAATAGCCTCATAAGGCCTACTTTAAGGTTTCCAATAGGGAGGATTGCTAGAATGAAAATCCACCTGGAGTTCTTAAAGATAGTTGTAATTGGCAGTGTTAATGAGAGGTCATCTCCTTGCCTTGCATAGAAAGCTAGGATGAGGGAATACAAAGAGGAGTCTATCAGCTTGTGTCAAGTTTTTTGTCAGAGTGGATTCTATGGCTTGTGCTCTTCCCTGATTCTTTACTACAATTGCCACTTTGCAGCTGCCAGTATGACATGGGATTTAGCAGAATCAGGTGAGCACTTCATAACTACAATTATCAATGGTTCTGACCTAGTGCCTACATTCTCAGCTGCTTCTGTTGATGATCTTCGTTCTGAGGTACAGCATCTCTTTCTCCTGATCAAAGATTTTTTATTGGGGGTATCGAAACTTTGTTCTTGATGATTATAATGTAATATGAGAAATTATTGCTTGAAATCTTAAAAGTCCTTTTTTATCATTAGGTCACAGCATCCTCTTGGTTAAATGATCTGCGGGATCAAGTTGAGCGCACGAGAGTCCTAAATGTTGTTTACCGCTCTGCAACTGGTTTAGGGTCTCGTCTACCATCGATTGCCACTGCAAAAGCAAGTGTTGCTGGTGCCGGTGCTCTACTGCGGCCTGTCTCCAGCAGTACTCAGGTAACATCTTCCTAACTTTGTCAGGTGACGATCCTTTGAATGACAGTGATCATTAAATTAAGGAGTCAATGTAGAACACAATTTTTGCTCAATTTCTAGGTGTCCATATTTGAAGAGGTGGTACATTGTAGCTCTGTCTGTGCATAACACAAAAAGGGTACTATTCATTACATCAGACTGCTTAAGCACTTTTTTGAGTCCCCTATCATCAATGAAGGAAAATCCGTTAAAATGTTGTTTTCAATCTTAGCATGTGCTTAATTTTCCAATGTCAAAAAATGGATTCTACCTTAGTATATGCCATGTGCTGTTTACTTTGTTCCCACCTTTCCATATTGCAACTTACAATTGCTGTTTGGTCAATTGTAGGTTGTAGTGAGGCGTGCACAGAATGTAGCTCAGGCTGTTGTAAGGTCCCGATCATCCCTATCATCATGGTCTTGTATGGGTGCACGACGTCGTTCAGTGGGCCCTCTTTCAAATTCTAAAGAAGAAGATTTGTCAGGAGCTCCTCTTATAATTGAAAGAACATCCGTATCTCTTGTTTCTGAAGTGGTAACTAGAGATCCAATGGTGGACAACATTGAGGTTTGTTCTTCAAGTGGTGGGTCAGGGCACGATGACACAGATGAAGAGGAACATGGAGCGGTGGACACAATTATTACATCCCCCACAAAAGACATGACTGAAGGTGAGTTATGGCATGAATTGGAGAAGGAACTCCGTAGAGACGACCTCAGAGCTGGTGTCCGAGCCCAGGAGGAAGCAGCAGCAGCTGCAGTGATAGAAATTATTGAAGAGGAGAAGGTATTGGTTGATGCAGTTGAAAGCAAAAAGCCCATCTCTGCATCGGATGTTTCAGAGAGCCACCAGTTCTATCCTCCTGGAAGAATATTACATATGGTGTCTATGCCTTTGTCTGATTCCACTGATTCAGATCACGATGGACCTGTCGAGGAACACGTTGGTATCTATCAGACGCCTAGAGATTTGTATAGTAAACTCCGACTCTCAAGAACGATGATAAATGATCATTTCATGCCCATGCACAAAAAGATTATGGAACGAATAATTAGGGAGCTGGAAAGTGATGAAGCTTGTAGTTGTACAACTTGAAAAGATCCAAGACTAGTGAATTTATGCATTTGCAAAAATGGCTTGTGTTAATAGAGATTTATATTTACTGTTTGGTTTGTGGCTGTTATCACTTTTGAAGAAACACATGCGTTATTGTTTGTACTAATAGTTGCAATTTATATACTAGAGAAAGGGAAGTTTTAACAGATTTTGGTTGAGTTAGATTTTAGTGGACTTGATCATATCGCTCAAGTGGTTATTATACCTATAGTTTTCAAAGAGCAGTTTGAGATTTTTGAGCTTATACAGAAGTGGCAAATGCTTGTGATTTGTTGGGCAGTGATGGTGGCCGAGAGAGACAGACCTTGTGTCGGAGTAATTGGACAATTCTGTGTAACAAATTTCTGCAATTTTTGTGATTTACATTCCTTCGAATAGATGAAATGTAACAATTTTTTTGTAAATGATTCCAATGCAACCTGAAAGGTGGGAATGAAACTTTTGAGCCCTAACCATACACGCAAGGTGCAGATAGGCTTCCAAAAATTGACGGGCAAGTCCACCTAGAAGTAGGGATGACCCACTCGTCATTTTCCTGATTAAAGAAGATGTGTTCGTCAATAATAGGTGTTGGTACGACTAGCCATCTCTATACGGTCATCGACTAGTCATCTACCACCCTCCATAGCACAGGTTGACTCTCTTTTTTATATGTAATCGCCTAGTTATATGCACACACCACCCCCCTCATTCGTCAACATTTTTGATGTGGGATCTACAATTATTACTTCTCTTCACAGACTTACATAATTTTTAATCTCCATTTGGCAGACACGACAATATAGATTTGTGTTTTGGTTTAGGATTTATGATTCGTGGAGTAAAACAAAAGATAGGAATTTGTGGAAATTTTTAAATTTTCTGTTTCATTCATCATTTTTCTCTTTCTTTTTTATTTCGTTCTATAAATTTTAAATTCGAATCGAACACAGGCTAAAGGAGCTGGAGAGGCTTGGGATTTGGCAAGGGGATTGGTGTCGAACTTGGGCAGCCCATAGCAAAGCCAAATGTTTTACAGGTTTATAAGCCCGATTAAAACAAAAAATTATTCACCCCTCAACAGTAAGACCACACAGAAGGGGATGCCAATGGATGGGACCACAGTTTCCACCCACACCATGATTATTACTTTATTGATTTAGGAGCACCATATCAACGTGCTGAGTTAGGATCATGGGCAACTGAATAATTACCCGACTAAAATTATAAGTTGTGGGTGATTTTGGTCACTAAATCAAACTGAATCCGAGAGGAACCTACTAGGTAAATTGGATTTGAATTTAGCTTTGCAAGTTCTAATGCTATTTTTGGTTGGGGGATTTGGGGAGGGATTTGGAAAGGGAAAGGGAAAAGGTATGTGAAACTATGTGAAATATAGCATAATTTATTCACATTTCACCTACATTTTCCATTTCTTTCCAAATCCTTCCCAAATTTCCCAACAAACACACCATAAGAGATAGTATCAGGGTGCAAGGTTTGGGCTTTTGCATCATGGATTATCTCTGCTTCCATGGCTGTCTTCAATCTTATGAACCTCGCACATTCAATGCAATAGGATGGGAATCATTAGATATGGAAAAATGCATTGAAACATGTCTAGAAACAATGGAATACCATAGGTCCGTAGATAGGAGATTTCCTCGATCAAAGTTCTCAAAATTGATCATATTTTTCTCTTTAGATTTGGTTTGACCCAAGCCTTTGCTTGTACAATAAAATACTTAACTCAAATTCCAGGACTACTGGAAATAGATATCAAAAAGTAAAAACTTGATTGCTTTGCACTCACTTATAGCACTTCGTTGTGCAGCATCCTATTGTCCAAAACCAAAACATTCGATTCCTTGGATCCTCAAAATGAAAATTTTCAATTTCATCACTACTAGATAGAAACCTACCAGCCAAAGGTATCAGATTGGCACCACCACAACTCCTAATTGAAGGTTAATTAAAGACCAAAGCATTGTCTGAAACAAGAACAGAGCTTTTCCACATAACTCACTGGAGAGAGAAGAATAGAAGGGCCGGCTCCAAGAAAAATAAGCACAAAAAAGGTTCTACCATTCTGTCAAATGTCAGAACCGAAAACTATCAAACTTGAAAACACAACCGTAAGAGCAATGTCATGCAGTGCTGGCACTGCTAAGACAAAATCACGGATTCATTTTTCTTGACCAAAGTGACCAGAGGAACTCAGGGTTGACTTTTTACAAATTAAAATCATAAAACAAAGAATAAATAATTAAATCGTGGATTCCTTTTTCTCCCAATCATATATGAAGTGTAAGTATTTTGAGGTTTATGCAGTCCTCGATTCATTTTCAGAACAAGCAGCCTCACATCAAAGTATTTTTACTGTATTTCATGTGCTCAAATCTTTTGAGAAACACAAAACGATGAATTAAGGTGCTAGAAAGTAAAATAAAAACTATCATTCTCCTTAATTGTGCTAACACTGGCTGGCCAACATCTACGTTTGTTTCATATTCTCAAGCAAATTACCAAATAGAGATTTGCAGAGGGAATACCTTTGCATCTGATTTGGAGATATTCCTCGTCACTAAAACGTGCACAAAGCACCTACATCAATACCCAAACCAGTAGTCATCAGACTTACTTGAAAGCACCACACTACAAAAGGAAAACAAAACATTCCAGGGAAAATCAAAACAATAACAGCAAAACAAATTGACCAATTTCACACACAGCTGGACTTGTAAACAGCTTTCCATCAAGTGTTTCAGGTAGGACCTGCATGAGAAACATTTGAATTTACAATTGCACTTTATGCATGTCTGTAAAAAAAAGAACAGAAAAATTTGTAATACAAATACACAGATACAATGACTCAACAACAAAACGACTTACAGCTAAAAACCGAAACTCGTGCTCCCTCTGAAGAAAAGAAGGAATCTGATCACATGAAGAAACTGATATCTCAGTTTACAATCATTGTTAAGGTTTAGAACTTCAAAATAAACACGTTCACAGATTTTATACCTCTGATTTTTTAATGCCAAAAACAGTAACAATAAGGGTTTCACCTTCACATGGCTCCACGCTTAAACTTGACATTTCCTGAAAAATATATATATATATACAGTTTGCATCAGCACATTCAAATCCAAGTTTATCCCTAAAAATAATTAACAAAATGGAAAAATGTCCGTTTGGCAGCTAAGTGAATTTCCAATCCTTCATTTTTTTCCATCAAATTTGGGTAGAAAATTGGTTAAAAGCTTTGATTTGATATGGATGCTCCAATTGCATTTCATCAAATTTAACTAAAAGCTTGATTTGGTGAAAAAATTTAATGCTCCAATCCTCACTTAAAAATTTCATCAAATCCTTTTAAAAAATTCCAAACTTATCCCCAAAGACTTCTTTCATCAAATTTGGTATAAAATAAAAAGGAACTTGTTTTTGCCTTGATTTGATGAAAATTTTGGTGAAAACTTGATTTGATACAAGCTGGTGAAATGATTGGAGGTCATTTTCACCAATTTTTTCATCAAATTTAACTTTGATCAAAAATTGGGTGAAGGGTTGGAGATGCTAATGAAAACAAAATATCATTTTTTTACTCTAAAACTTCTCAACTCTTTTTGGATTTAAGACAAAAACGCCAATTAATTGATTCAGTTAAACACTTTATAGGACCATCTCCAATGGTTACTCAAACCTTTCATCAAATTCAAATTTGATGAAAAATGAGTCCTTTTCCTCTTTCTCCAACAGTTGCATCAAACAGATATCAAATTAAAAATTTCACTTTTCTTTTATCAAACTGAGGACAATGTTTCTTTTATCAAATCACTGTTTATTACTGAGAGGGAAGATTTGCGCTGGATTGTACGGCCGAGCAACGATAACGTCAGATTGACGGAGTGTACGGCGCCGAGCTAACTCCCACGCTGGCACGGCCAGCAACCTAACTTGCACGGTCAGGGATATTGACCGGCCGGGCGCCAGCTGGCGTTGCCGAGCAGCGGCTTGCACGAAGTGGGCGGAGCTCAGGGTTACGGATGATGGTGCCGAGCTAGATAGAGCCCGGGCAACTTGAGACGCGGTTAGCGCCGGTATGCGCCTGACTGGTCGTTTGAGATAGGCAGCGTCCGTATGACCGAAATAGATGCTTACACAGTTGGAGACCGGCGTGCTCGCAACCGGTCAGTCCTCGTGAACGTCAGGAGTAGCTCAGCCAAGGCGGTCAGCCATCACATTGTCCCGAGGGACAGTGCGGCAGTATAAGCTCGGTTTGAGTGCACGTTATGGTGATCTTCCACAACTGATAGGCCGGTCGTGGTATCGGTCATGCGTGCCACATGGGCAATGGTGTGAAGGAGAGGACATCTGCTCCACGAACGCCTCAATACCGTTAGACAGTTCAGTGTGTACTGGTGAAAGGACAAACCTTACATGCGTAAGGTGGTGAGAGGCGCGCGCTGCAACACTGTCCAGGGAAGGACAGCAGAGGAAGTGTGCGCACGACCTTGAGGCTGCATGGCCATCCTAGAAAAGGGGAAGAGACGGAACGTTGGAGGTATGCGAATCACTCTCACAAACACTCCCTCCTCATTGTCTTCTTCCTGAAATCTGACTTGATCGGAGGGTCTTTCCGCACACCACCGCCGGGCAGACCATTTTTGTTTTGCAGAGATAGACGCCGTTACCAATGAAGCTTGACGTCAAGGCGTACGGAGAGCAAAGAATATTTCGCCCCGCACAATTACCATTGTCGGATGTCCTCCCGGTCGTCACCGGATGACCACCTCAAGTAAAAAATCTGTGAAAAAATTATACGATGGCTTGATGCCAAAACTCTCTGTTAGAGCACATGATATCAAAGGAAGCTTTTATTCAAATTTTTACTCACATTTGATTAAAAAAATTGATGCACCGTTGGATTGCGCGCCTCGATCGAAGAAAACCGGAGCCACATGAGCGAAGATGCGACGAAAGCCGTTCAATCTGGCGACTCTGAAGTTGATCAAATCCGGAAATGTACTCCTCGCACTGCGCTCTGTACAATTTACAAATCGACATCACAAAACAAAACTACTACTATTAGTATTAGTATTAACAACAACAAACATTCATGAAGATAACGACGACGATTGTAATTTGTACGTACCGGAGAGGAGAGAACCGAAGCCGCAGATGGTGAGGAGGCCGTCGGGGGAGATGATTCTTTCGAAATCGGACTCGTCATTGAGTTCAAATGGTAGTCGGAGATCGTCTCCGGAGTACATAACGATCGCCGGAGATACGGAGGCGATCGGATCTACTTGCTAAGTGTGTGGTTGTCAATCAGTAATGGTTGGCTGTAATCTTCAGTATCTGAATTCGAGTTGCGTGTGTTAGTATGGTTTTTAGGCCTTCTGTAGGCGTTGTTTGTAATCTTCAGTATCTGAATTCGAGTTGCGTGTGTTTGTTTAGTTTTTAGGCCTTCTTTAGGTGTTGTTTGGCAACAAGCCAATTAACCAGTTTATTGGTTTGTTTGTGTCATATTAATTCTCTATTTTTCTACATATTTCATAATAAAACTGAAAATTAAAAATTAAAAATTAATATTAAAAATAAAATATTAAATTTTTTAAGTTAAATGCATATTTGATAAAAATTTAAGTGTTAAATTAAAAATAATTTATTTGATATATATAAGATTAAGTTCTTAATATTACCTAAAAAAAAATAAAAAAATAAAAAGTTATTAAAAAGTAAAAAAATTCATACTATTTCCTTGTTTGGGCGAGAAGGTTGTGTCTGACCACTTAGACTTTGCATTGCATTACGCAAACAATGACGTCAAATGCAATGACACTTGGCATTGCATTTCTCCAAATGCTACTGCCGTAGCCCAATGTAAGCCACGAATTTCATAAAAATAAATAAATAAATAAATTGAAATACACGAAAAGCTCAATAGTGTTGCTGCATGTGTCAGAAGGTAGAACGGTAATTTTGATATTTGTTACAATACTTTATTACATATTTTTTCGTAAAAATTCAAAAAATTATTCTATACATATATCTTTTTTTTTACTTTTTTAGCCAAAATGTCAAAAAGTACACTTATATAGCACATTTCAAACAATCTCTTTTGAAATTTATTATTTTTAAATTATATATTTTAATTTTAATATTATGATGGTGGTGATGGCGCGGCATGGTCAATGTTTTAAAAAGTTCTAGGCTCATTGAGGTACTAAGGTCTCTTGGAGGTTACGCGTGAGGCGCAAGGCGAGGCGTGCGCCTCACCGAAGCGAGGCACAAGTTGTTAAAGATAACCAAAATATTAATATATGTAAGTTTTTAACACAAAACAAATATTCTTATAATTTCAAAAAAATAAAATCAAAATATAATGACATTCAATATTTCAAAAATTATAAAAAATAACATTTAACGTTTCAAAATTTTATCAAAAATAATATTCAATCTTACTTTGCCCTATACTATTTATCTTTTTTTATCAATTTATTAACGTTTTTTATTTCTTTTTTTAGATAAAAACTCACACCATATAATACCTTAACGGTTTTAATTTTAAATCGGAACGAAATTGCCTGATAGTTTCAATCATTCGTCCGAAACTATTATAATTTACTACATTGAAAGGAATTCTAAAGCCATATATCCATCTTACAATCCCAGAGTTTGTGCTTAATGCTTAGAGCTTTTTTTGATATGAAAGTTGGAACTCAAAGAATGTGTTTATATTTTATATTAAAGGGTTGTAATTCCATATGGTTACACACATAAAGAATAAGGATGGAGCCAAAACTTAAATGAAGCGCATGAGACATGCATCTCAAGCGCCTCAAATGTGCCTTTTCTACTGCTCCTCACCTCAAGATGTTTGAGAGGCCTCAGGTGCGCCTCGCACCTAAGTGAGCGCTTAGGCGCGTCTTTTAAAACACTGGACATGATAGCGTTGATGGTGGTGATAATAAAATAATAGTGGTATTTATAGTAACAATAATAATTATGATAAAGGTAGTGATGGTGGTGGCATAATGATGATGACAATGGCTGTAGTAATGATGCAGTGATTGTGACTTTATAATAGTATATATTTATGCTTAATATTTATAAATTCAATTAGAATTAAGTAAATTTCACGACCTAAAATTTATCAATTGTAATTATCAAACGAATTTAATTAATTATCACTTCATACTTTCAATTTTAAGGCCTCGTTTGGGAACCCTTCCTTTTAGTCAAAAAGTCAAAAAGTTATTAAATTAGCCAAAAAGCCAACAACCCATACCAAAAAGTCAAAGATTCTCTTTTCTCTCTACTTTTTGCACATCTTTTCGTAAAAAGCCAAAAAGTCATCCCAAACATACTAATTTTTTTTAGCTCATATTTTAGCTAAATATCCAAAAAGTTACTAAATTAGCCTGTTCCTAAACGGGGCCTATCAAGTTATCAAATACTCCATCATTAACTTTCTTTTTTATTTATTTTTTCTCCTTTTATTTCCTTGATTTGTTCTCCATATTCTTCTATGATATTTTGATATTTTCATTCACTGCATGCACCAATTTTCAGATATGGTAAAAAATTCAGAACTGACTTGTTTATGTTGAATTCTAGTTTCAATTTTGTCTCCGTTATGTAGATTCTAAAATCTTAATCCCATTAATCTGATTAATTTCATTTTCCCATCATATTCAAATAAATAAACTCTATTTCCAATCCCATAATACACTTCATCCAGCAATGAAGGTTTTCTCCAAATGTCACAATTCACCATCACTTCGGCATCTTAGGTTGAAAAAGAAATTGCAACGCCGCCATGAAATGAACCATAAAATATTAAACTATACTAAACAAAGTAAAATGAGAGGCCACATGAAAAGAAAATAGATTTTTTTTTAATAAACCCTGAAATATTGAATATTATACAACAACGATCAATCAAATTACAATAACAATATCAATCAAATATCCAAAACTGCTGCTAAATGCATCCTGAATGCCAAATGATGCCAAAATTTCAGCTCAAAGAATCGAATACCTGAATAACTAGTCTTCTAGGTATAGTGAGATACCCAGTTGGTTTCTCAATCTTTAGTTTAAGGGCTCACGTCCATTGTTTCCCTTGTTTCCACATATGTTTCACCAGCTTGGCTTTTGTACAGAGAAATTTCATGGCGTTCAAGGATATTAACCATTTCTGCACATTTAGACACAACAATGGTGGTCTACCCTCATTCATCATGATGCCTTTAATTACCATACAGATCATACCTAATGGAAAATTTGAGAAGCATAATACTCGCTTTCATTAAACACAGGTCTTAAATCTTCCTTGCACATAAAATCCAAAGGAAAAGAAACAAGGTGCCCCTTAACGGACTCTAGTCTCTCCATGGGATCGGTGCCCTTCATGTTACCATCTTGATATGATTCTAGCTTCTCCGGGGCTATCCCTAAATCAATGGTAGTATAGCCAAGTTTTTCCTTCCAGTAGGTCATACATTGTCTCAGTGCAACTCTGCGTGTAATCATAGGATGCTGATGTATTAGAAACTGAGAAAAAAAGGGAAAATATGAGTGGTAGTTGCCAAATGCGTATACCTGGAATGTATAAGATCGTTTGGGATGCAGGAAAAGACATCTTGGTAGATCATGGTATTTGTCTGTCAATAGGACATCCATATTTAGTTGGAAGAACAAACGAATATAGAGGCAAAAGATAAATTAAGGAAACCTTCCTCACAAAACCCATGCATTTTCTTTTCTTTTCTTTTCTTTTTCCTCTGTAAAAAAACTAATGATATTAAAACATTTGTTTTCCTTGTTTAGAACACTCAATTCTCAAAAAACAAAAAGGTGAAAAAGGAGCATAATAAAGTTTCTTTTTCTACACACAAATCTCAATAAATCTGAATTCCACAAATAATGTGAATGGTAATTTGAGCAAGTCTTTGACTTGATGATATTGATAACATTTATCATCCTCACCTTTGCAGTTGCCATCCATATATCTTTGTAAGTTGAATCAACCACTGGGTCACTAATTTGACTAATCTGAACAAAAGAGAACAATACATTGTCAGCCAAAAGATTTCGTTAGTCATATCCTCCATTTCCAGTCAATTCGCCACAATCCAAGTGCAGTTCATTAACAGTGTCCGGGATGTGTGTCATTATGAAGAGAGAGAGAGAGAGAGAGAGAGAGAGAGGCTGATTAGGAAGTATTAGATGTACTAACCTCTCCGGCATGAACACCAAGGTGTTCAGACCATAGTGAAAGGCGAAGACTCAGAGAAAATTTTCCTGCTTTCCAAGGCTTCCCTCCCATACTTGAATCAACAAATTCCTTGTCTTCAATAAGTACACCAATCTGAATTCACAATTTTTTTTTGAATTCAGAGCCTGTGTTTTATAATTTCTAAAGGAAGTGTAATAAAAAATAAAATACGAGATCCATTATGCAAACAATTTTGATATAAATCATACTGTTCCAGTTCAGGCAAAAATCACAAACTCTTTAAATATATCAGACAGTATCGAGTTCTGCAACTTGAAACAACTGACCGAATAATAAAAAATATAATGAAATGGGTCCACAAGTAAAAGATGATACCTCAGAATCTCTTGATCCAAGCAAACTCCTGTCATTTATATTAGCTGATCCTATCAACGATGTACAGTCATCAACTATCATGATTTTGCTATGCACATACACCTGCAAAAACAAAGGAATGTAAAATGGAAGGATATATTGAGATGCTTTTTATGCGTTGGAGAGCAAAAGCTTGGAGAAAATAAATTCATATACATAGCATTGTGATTGATCAATGATGAGAAAATATGTCAACGAGTATAAGAAGTGATGTGGTTAAATGCAGACAATACCTGACTGGATGCCACAGGACCTCCATCAAAAAGTCTGCCATAAGCTCTAAGGCCATAGAAAGATATGTAATCATGCATAATAGGCCCAAGAAGATCATAAAGATTGTGCAATATTGAAGAATTCCCTCTGCATATTGTTCGATATTGCCAATGCATAATAGTTCTCGCAGCTGCTGCACCACCATCATCCACGCCCCCCTGTTAAACTTAATATGAAAAATGAATAACCATCTAAAATTTGAAATGTATAGCAAACAACCAAGTATTTTTACCTGGAATCCAGGTAGGAGTGGTATGACTATAACAACCCTGAAACACTTCTTCTCATTGTGTGCTCGCATAATACGCCTATATAATGCTTCTAGAACGCGGTTCCGTATAATCTCATCTCCTGAAAGACCTGAGATGAAGAACTGGTTCTGGAGATGTGTGGCCCATGCATAAAAAGAAATTATTAGAAAAGAAGAGTAAATTGAACTTCTGGAAGCCTCCTTGAATGGAAAACCCCCTACCTATAACTCATTGATACATTAAGTAGCATGTTGCTTTTCCCATTTTTCTTTGTATGAACAACAGGAACCATATTAAAATAGAAAACATCTCAAAGAAAACTATGTAGATGGGAGGTTGCGGCACCACTTCTGATGGACTTCCATCTTTCTTCGTAAAATCTCTTTAGGAATTCTTCGAGTTCCTCTATTTCTATTATCTTTTAAGTATTGATTTTAGCACAACAAATTCAAAAATATCATTAACTTTTAGAGAAGGACAATCTCATCATATACCTCAATATAGATAAAGTGCTCTGCCTTTTCAATAAGAGAGCAATAAGCATTGTGAATGCTCTCCTCAATTTGGCTTGTTCCCGCAGACCATTGGCTGACACTCCTTATTACCTGAAAATGAGAGGTCATTGATGCTAGTAAATGGTAGAAAGACAAATATAACAAACAGAATAAAATGGAAGTGTGAAAATGATGAGCAATAGATTTTTATATTTATAATACTCTGGGATTGAAAGCAAGCAATTCTGAACCCCAGCAGAATATGTCTGTCTTATTGTAATAGTCAATTATATACCATGCTCATCCAAGTCAGAGACAAGTAAACTTCATTGATATCCTTCAAGAGCATGAAAATAGCAGCATGCAAAAATTAAAAGTTCTATTCAGCTTCCCAATTTTAAACCTCAGTCCATCTGTACTGTATCAACTCGAAATTTTTTCTCACTAGCAAATCTAAAGACAACACAAGTAAAGGTACTCAAAGACTAAAATATTGAAGATCGATTAGTTAATCTTTGAGAATAAGCAAACTATAGGATATGACAAGAAGAACCGACACCAGGACAAAAGCGACAATATATGCATTGAGAATTTTTTTTCCATCACAACAACATCAACCTAAACCTATGTGTGGTGTGGGTGCCTGTAAATGCTTATGAAATGCGAAGTAACTACTGTACACATCATATACAATGTTGACAGTAAACAAAAATGCAAAAAATCAAAAGGTTAAAATGGACCATTTTCATGGCATAGATATGCTTTAATTCCACAAATCCTTGGGCAGTGTTTCTTTTTTCCTTTTCATTTTCTTTGTGTGGATAAGAAGAATGATTCAAGGAAATTCAAAACTGAGGTTTGGATAAACAAAAAAACCCTCTGCAATGGTTTCTGATATATCATAAATCTCCCTTCAGACTTTGATATGGACAACTCGGAGACTTTGATATGGACAACTCTCCCCAAGACAGAAGTCACTTAGAATGTAATTAATGCAAGGTTGAATTGATCAATCACTTAAAATAATTTGAGTAAATTACATTGACACCCCTTGAAGTTTCTGTTTAATACAGATCCCCCCTCACATTTGAAAAATTAAACTTACCCCCTGTCAAATTAAAATGACATATTTGCCCCTCAGCCTTTATACATAAAAAATAATAAAATAATACAAATATTTTGTTCATGTCATTTCAAGGGAAATAACAATCATCTTCTTTGGTTTAACTCACACAAAAAATTGAATTTTTTTTATTTTTACTGAATTTTTTAATATTTTAAGCAATTTTTTTATTTTTTATATACACCTAATCTAGATAAACTTAACGAGTATAATATTTTGTGATTTTTTTTTTTTTAAATTCACTAAATACAAAAAAATACAAAAATACAAAAATTCAATACATTATTTTATTTTGTTGTATTCAATGGATTTTTTTTAAATTTTTTGTACAAATTTTATACTTTTTAAATATATCTACATTAAGTTGATCTAATCTAGATATAATGGTGGAAATAAAAATGAAAAATTATGTTCATATATAAAAATTTCTACAGAAAATATCATAAAAATGGCAAGATGGTCATTTAGAAAATTTTAGGATATAAAATCAGCAATCTAGGGGGCAATTTGTAATGAGATTACAAATCTCAGGGAGGAGAATATAATTTTTCAAATGTGAGGGGAGATCTAGATTAAACAGAAACCTCAAGGGTGTCAGTGTAATTTACCCAAATAATTTCTTCAACTTGTTGAAATGGTAAAATTCTAATGGTAGGGAGATAACTGATGCACATCAAAACCACAGGATAAGCACACCATCTATCAGGAAATTCAGTAAGGCCATCAATATCGTCAAAGAACTTGAAAAATGCTTGGAAACTTAAAGACTCACAGCCCACCTGACAACGACATGAAATACGAGGACCAACTTGCCCAGTTTCATCAGCAGAAACAACCTGATCACCTCGTTCCTGTGTCTCCCACCATTCTTTATCTGAAGTTTGAATGCCAGGCAACAGCCTAACCTCATGCTGATGATCCAAAGTATCAAGGTCATCCACAAAACCTTTCATTGGCATATCTGATATTAGGGGTTCAATTTTGGGCTTCCGGAAAGAGAAAGGGCTTCTTCCCTTGCTTGGGTGATCACGGAAATCACGAATTCTATCCAACCCATTCAATTCGGGGTCTCTATTGGAAGTATCCAGCCCATCAGCCTCTTGAGGCATTAGCAGAGGGACATCTTGGTAAGATGATCGAGAAGAAAAGGAATCCTGTCTTTTTACGTCTTTATGATTGTTTCCAACATGGGTTTGGTCCTCCATCTCCCTGGTTCCACTCATGTAATGCGGAATAACCATGTGGTGCTGAGGCATGAGCAGTGGAATTGTTTGCTCATTAGCAGCTTTATTTCTCTGGAAGAATACATGAAAAAGTAAGACTAAAAGAATATCAAACATGTAACATGGGAACTGTACAATAATCACAAAAGATCTACCTTTGCGTAGTTCCATCGCTGAACAAAGTGCCTGGCAACATCACGACAGGGTGGTCCCCAAAGGGCACAATGAACATCATGCCATGGCATACGTGGATATTTTTGACGATCCAACTCATCTTTCATTGTATCTTCCCAAGAATTAGGTTCAGATTCCCTTGGAAATTGAAATTAAAATCCATTAACCAATTTGCAACAATTTAAAACAAAGAACTTTTGTCACAAGTACTTGCCACACACAAACTACAAATGCTAGCTACAGGCTGTTTGCAAGGGAAGACACTGTGTATACCATCACTCTAGTACACACAAGACTGACAAACCCATCTGATCAGGAGACACGCAGAGCATAGGCAAAACACATTCATATCAACAAAATAATTATACTTAAGTCACTTTAATGCAAATACAACAATAGTAATCTGCTCTCGTGGAATTTCAGTATGTCAGGCCCTATTTTATATGCCATTGAGTGCTTAAAATTGAATGCATTCAGTGGTTTTGCAATTAAGTTTGATGACATTTAATAACATCACTCAAATCTAAAAATTGACTCAAAATGAGTCCTAATTTTAAATCAAAGAAATTGACTTGTCACAGAATACTGAAACGCTTGGTGAAAGGTAGTTTTCGTTTTTATTCTCAATTAACATATTTATCTTGAAATTTTCCAAAACTTAAAAATTCAGTACTAAAATATTTCAGCAATAAAACTTTTAAGCACATAATTTTCAATTTTATCAAACGGCTCCTTAATCTTAAATAATTTGTCAGGAACTTCAAGAGTATAGAACTACAGTCTATCAACTAAACAAATTAAGATGCAAAGTTCAAGATTGAGCAGACATGGTACACATAACATATCCTATTAGATCCTAATGTAAAGACATGGAATAGCAGACCTTGGGTTATAGTAGTCCTTCCCAGGCCACACCATAGGAGGGTAATCACTCACTTTGTGTTCAAATGAGTCATAACGGCCAAAGCATAGATCCAGTCCACCAATAAAGCAAATCTGGTAATCAACAATGATGAGTTTTTCATGGTGGGACCTGTAGGTAACCAAAAATGATTATCAGCAGCTGCAAAATCTGTTGCAATTGAAATCAATAAAAAAATAAAAAATTCCAAATTACAACATCAGGAAGAACATCTGGTGGGTGTCCTTGTAAACTGCATACCATAGATAGACACCACTAGAGAAATGGTCAGGATAACGCAGTACTCTGACATTCTCATGAATGCTAATAAGCTTTTTTTTACTATAAACGCTGTTGATTTTCAGAGCAAGAGCAACCTCTTTGTATAGAAGAATGTAAATCTACAACCATAAATTGATTAAAATCAACAATCATCCAAGTGGATCTGATGTAGGTTTCAGTAACAATGAAGCAACGCAGTATAAAAAAATAAATAATCATTTGTAGGAACTTAGGTACCTGAACACCCTGCTTGGCTTTTGCTTCCAGTAAGGCATCGAGCCGAGAGGATGCATGAGCATGAAAAGGTCGTCGGAGATACAGTTCTGGGCACAGCCACCAGCCACAAATAAATATCTGCATTCAAGTTTTAATCATCCAACAAATGCTATGTAGTCAACATTACAAACTTAAAGTGTACTAGAGTTCATTTTTAGCAATGCTAAAACTGCAAGAAATAGACCTCTGACTTTGCCTCCTCAATTGCCAAAGCAATAGCTTCAAACGCTGCTAGACCATCTACAAACCACTGAGCCTGACTACCATCTTCAGTCAAGCCCCGTGGAGGAGCAAAAGAACCAAAGCGGTGAGGATGACACCAGCCCTCAGGAGGCCGAAGACCAGCATCATTAATTGCAGCAACCCAATCTTTAACTTTAGCATTGCTCTTAGTTCTCAACCGTATGCTCCGGCTCCCGCAAGACACCTATTATATATTCCAATTATTATTAGAAAGTGAAATTTTGCAGGCCACTTTAACCAGATATATATTTCCAATCAACTATAACATACAAATGAAGAGGCAAAGTCGAAGGAAAAAATTAACTCATGGTTTACAATTTTTCAGCCACCAGTACTGGTCACTTCTTTCTAAATGGGTAGATCAGAATTCCAGCAAAGCTCCTTATTCTAAAGGCTTAGTACTTACCAGATAGAGTACAAGAAGATGAAGTTTAGCTGATGTTTCTTAAATCTTTAAACTCGGCCTCGTTTGGGAATAGGCTATTTTAGTAACTTTTTGGCTTTTTGGCTAAAAATATGAGGCAAAAAAAACTAATATGTTTGGAATGACTTTTTAGTTTTTTACGAAAAGATGTGCAAAAAATAGGGAGAATAGAATCTTTGACTTTTTAGTATAGGCTTTTTGATTTTTTTAGTAACTTTTTGACTTTTACGCTAAAACAAGCACATGCCAAACGAGGCAAAATACTTTCCAGAATTGGGAGTTGAAGTCGTTGTAACTTGAAATTTTTTTAAGTTTCAACCCATCCGTATTACTCTGCAAATAATTCTGCCATTGCAACATGTACAGAATTACATGAACATAAGTTCATTATCAACCCAGTGCTCCATGGTGATTTATCCAACACATTTTTTGCACAGCAATTCAAATCTATTAAAATCTCACCCACATGTTAGTTGGACTAGTTCTGTATTTGGAAAGTCATATATGTTCAAGTTTTGACAACAGTTGAAATACCAGGACTCCCTATATCAGTAGTATGTCTAAGTTTTCAACTTCCATATGCTTTAAATTCCTATCCCATTAATTAGATAAGGCAACAGAACTTATGCCTAAAGCTTCATAACTGATTAGTCAACTGGAATACAATTAAATCCTATGAGCAAAAACAAAGAACCTGCACACTGAGTTCTCCACACATACATAGGAAAAAGAAGAAGAAGAAGAAGGATGCTGCTTACTTTAAATGAATGGCGTAAAGGGTTACGTTCCTTTATTTCTTTTGCTAATGACACTCGGCCCTCTCCATTGCCATCTGAGGCTGGCAATACATCAAAAACTATTATATCTAATGGTTTGGTATCAAAGGGACCTTCTAGCAGGGCCAAGAATCCAGGTTTTAGTACAGCCCACACCTGCAAAAAAAATTTCTACAGTTTAAACTTTTACAACATAGGGATTAGTAAAAAGTTGGATATAAGTATTGGCACTTCTGCTACATGCCATAGAATATCACCCAGGTGCCTCTCACTTTTGCCAGGCTCAATTTTCAGTTCTACAAAGACTCCAATATTACGGATTTAAAGGAAACAAAAGCAAAATACACTAAATAAATAAATAAATCAGGGTTGTCACTCAAGAAGCAATACAACAGTGCATGAAAAAGATGAAGTTTGCTCAACAATAACATGAACATCAGGATCATGGTAATCAAATCCAGCTAGAATATAAGAGAGTATTTAGCAGCTGCCAATTGTGGACTTGAAACTTATACAAATCCACCAAGCCAAGAAAAAGCTTTGTCCAGGTTCAAACCCTCATTATTATTGGTTGACCCATATATATGCAAGGAAAATAGTACCTTCAACAAAGGAAATAGCAGGAGCAAAGAGGAAGAGCGTAAAAATTGAAGAGTCGGAACTATGCTGTGGTGTGTATTAATCCATTATATGCTATATCAAAAGCATGTCATGTCAACATTTGCAACTCGAATTTTAATTGTGCCATCTTTCTCCTTTAATTTGTTTTCAAGATGAATTTCAATACTGAAGAGCCAAAGTTTGATAATGCCTGAAGTATCGTAGTTAATGATACAGAATACTGCACTAGTACATATATATACCATGTTAAACAATCACTTATTTAGTAATTGGTATCATTAAAAAAAAATCATAACATAGCAAATGGATGTGAAACCCTTTCAACCATTCCAACCAAATACCTTGCGCCAAGAGCACCCAATAACTTCTCCATTTTGAGATACAATATAGAGAAAAGTGACTTTTGGGGGACCACACACAAACGAACTTCAGTACTTCACAATATTTTACTTCATACGCATTGTCCAGAAACAGTGTGAATCAACTAGCTTCTATTATCACCGAGAAAATTGCTTCTTCCTTAAGATATCTGCCAAGTGGCACCTATACGTAGTGTCCAGTTTAAATTCTGGTACACAAACCTTTTCACAAATACAAATTAAGATAGAGATCTTAGGCCAACAAATCTACAATCATCTGCAACATCCACATTCTTTGACCCAACTGATGTGTGTGGAGACAAAAAATAAAAGGATCACAGAAATATTGCTTACAAGAAATAATAGGTATCCTATTCAAATTTTCAATACAACTTTCAATAAAAAATGACCTCCTCAACAACATACAAGTTTAATATAACAAATTGCATACATATGCATGGTAATATTCAAACATAAGGAAAAATGTAAAAGATTGGGAAAAAAAAACTCAGTAATTCACAACCACTACATAATGGAAAGTAGGGAAATTTGGCAATTCAAGAGATGACTTATTGTGGTGTTACCTTTTGCCAGTTGTCATTACAACAACTGCACCAATGGCATGCACAACATTTTGTATGATCATCATCACGTGGAATTTGTGTTAAATGCTTCACCCTTACAAAGTCCTCTTTTAGCTTAGGGCCATACTCCGGTGAAAATGATAACTTAGAAACCTCCAAAAACTTGCAAACCTACGGTATAAAATTGCTTGGTGAAAGACAGGTATGAAGAAATGGTATAGTAACAAAGACCAAGTACGAGAGGCTGAACTATATAGCTAAATTTCATGAGAAATCATCAAAATTTTATAAATTAAGAAAATAATAAAGTTGTACAAACTGACTGTGTGATTGAATTAAAATAGTAAAAGATGAATAAAAAAGATGACAACATGCCACTGGAAACATCAACTCTAATGAGAGCCATAAGGTAGTCAGCCTTGTAATAAGAAGTCATATGAAGAAAAAAAATGTTTCCATCAGATTACAAACAGGAAGATAGAGACACATTGATCGATTGATGTGATGTAAGGTCCCCATAACAAATGCCAAAATATTTCCTTCTTGACCTGAAGGTGTTAGCAATTGCTCTTTGCATATATAACATGTCATATACTAACAAATAAAAGGTCTTTATTGAAGAAATGACTCCAATTCAATACTTATCAGTACCAGAAATTTAGCACTAAAAACAGTTTTTTTTTTTTTTTTTTATTACTAAAAAACAGTATGTGAGATGCAACTTTCTTATATTTCTTGCAGTCAAATATAGCTTTCTATGTATTTCAACAGTCACATTATATAATTAAAAGAACTTGTACTGACACACTGACAGCAGTGTAATAGGATTGTTGTTATTAACAGGCTAGAAGAAACGTGCATGCCAAAAATGATAATGCAGACCATAACTTTACACTGCTGAAAGCATAGTTACAATACCATACTATAGTACCAAGTGGTATGTATTCAGAAACAAAATGGAAAATGCCAGTGCAAAGTAGTTAGAAGAGTGTATATAGATTAGTAGCATACCTCAGGAGAGTTCACCATATCAATGTTGCTGAGGAAGTGATTCAAGTACCCTTGCATTGCAACCTTTGCTTGGTCTGACATGGAGTGCTGCCTTCCAAGAGCTGGCCGAATAATAGGCAGAGCAGCTATAGATGGAACATCTCTGAACAAAAAATCACCTGTAAGAACTATTACAATTATAGAAGGAAAGGATATATGTCATGCTTCTCATCCGTCTTAACAACCAATGTGATCAGTGGTCACCTGTTTCTGGCGCTTTCATCATGATGTAAAGGAACAGTCTCATCATCATCATCATCTTGCACAACTGCTGCATGATCACCTGTGTGATCACCTATTCCAAGGTTTTGAAGCCATTCTTTAACCTTAAAGATTACAATGCCAATAGAGAAAATATCAAAATGCCACAATGTTATGAAATCAAATACCAAAAAATAAGCTTCCCACAACATTATAATATCAAAGATCAGTAATTAACATGGAAATTACAACAACAACAAAAAAAACGGCACATGTAAGTAGGACCACCAAAATTTATACACACCTGCTCTTGCTTCTCATGAATTTCCTCGATAAATGCACGTTTCTTCAATGCAAAGTGCAAATAAAATACTTGTGAAGCTTTCTTCACCAACTGCCACTTGAACTAGTGAAATAAATCATAAAGGAATATTAGTCTACTGTCACCAGACTTTGTAAGTATTAGTTTCAACCCCAAGAGATGGCACTCAATTTACTGCTAGTACCAAATAATAATAAGCAACAGGTCACACTCAAATGTCTAGAAAAGTAGTGGATATTTTAGCATAACTGATGCTAACTTCTCAGTTTCTAAATTTATATGATTTTTATACTTATTCAAAATTTAACAAAATCTAAACTTATCTCTAATAAATTAATTCAGACAGTAAGAAAAGGAAAAATTCTTACATGGTAGAACTCAACCCAAAAACTAGTTGTTAATGTGACACACCCCTCGCGCTTATATAGCACTTCACTTCACACCCTCTCTCATGCGCATGAAGCAAGAGACACGCATCCTACCCATCCCTAGTGCTCCGGCTCTAATACCACGTTATCCGATTTTGAATAGAACTCAATTCCAAAAACTAGTTGTTAAGCATGAGGGCACATGGGACTTTACTTCACAAATCTTTTTCTAGCAACCCTCTGTTAGGTATCCAAGAAAATTGAGGAAAAATATATCAAAGTTGTGACAATTTTTTTTGCTTAATCTTTTTTCTTTGGGGATAGGCTATTTTAGCCTTAAAGACAAAAGGTTACAACAAGTTGTCACATCCTCTCTCTACTTTTCTCTATATCTTTTCGTAAGAAGTCAAAAAAACCTATTAAAATAGCCAATTCTTAAACCACCTAAGTCTCCAAACGAAAAAGAGATTTAAAAGTAATCAGCTGATAATTGTAGATGGTTCAGAGTTCATAAATCAATTCTCAGTACACAAAAATCAATGGAGAACATGAGGTTCAAAATGTTCTTTTTTCTTCGTTCCCCTTGTTTCTCAGTCACTAACAAAGATGTAACTAGAATATATTCAATTAATATAAAAATCAACCTTATCACTCTTTGATCATTTCTAATTGAATTTGCCCAACCAAAAAAAAAAAAAAAAGCCTTTATCATTTAACTTCAATTCAACACAAGATTTCAGCTTGCAGCATATGAACTTCCACTGATTCATTACAATATCAAACATATATACATACATGTACGTAATTCTCAAACAAAAGAACGTGAATTTGAAAGGAATATGGGGGAAATCAAACCTGTTTGTAACGGAATTCAATGGTGTAGGTGAGAAGCATGGGGCTGATGTCGGCGGGGTCGGGTCGAGAAACAGAGATGATCTTGGCCTTGGGCAACTCATCGAAAATACGAGTGAACCCCAGACCTTGTTGTGACGTGGAGAAGAAGAAAGACGACGTCATCGACGGCAACTGCAACGGCTCCGGCTGCATTTGAAGGTACCGAGGACCGCCGCCGGACATCGACTGCTCCGACGCCATTGATTCCGATCACAATACACGATCTATATCTATAACTGTCAGTATATAGAATGGATGCAGAGAGAGAGAGAGAGAAGGAACGATACGGAATTTGATCTGATTTTGTACGCAGACACCTAACGTTTGTCAAATCTAGGAACTTCGACTTCGCGTTTCAAAACGGGTTCTGGATAGTCCGACTTATTTTGGAAACGGTTCCACTATTAAATCAATTAACAATAAATGACAACAATAAACAAGTCTTGAAATATTTCTTCTATGTGACCAGTAAGGATCATTAAATAAATAAAAAAATTTATTAGTAAGATTATATTTGATTAGAAAATTTGATGAAATAAATAAAAAAGGAAAGGAAAATAGAAAGAATTGATAAGATTTAAATTTTAAATTATGTTTGGTTGAGTTGGTAAATGAAAAAAGAAAAGAGTCTAACGCTATGTTTAGTTGAGGGATTCAGAAAGAAATTTGGAAAATGAAAGGAAAAAAAATGTGTAAAATTAGATGAAATAGAGATATTTTTATTCACATTTCATATACATTTTCTGTTTTTTCTTTTCAAATCTCCTAACCAAACACAACTTAAGAGTTTACAAAAATATGATCCAATTGAAAATTTCAAAAACCCTTACCGATAAGAGTCTTTTGTTTAATGACTTTTACCGATCAGAGTATTCCGTTTAATAATTCTTACCAATCAGAAATCTTAACTATCTAATCGAGTTAAAATTTCAATTAGAGACCAATCATTCATTTTTTAATATAAAATAAATAAAGAATAATAAAGTTTTATTTTAAAATTTAATTAATACAAGCTATCAACTACAAATAAATCATGTCATGTTAAGTAAATTATGTGCATACCAAAAAGATTTATGAAAATAAAACAGTATGAAAAAATAAATACTCTTATGTTAACTGTTAATGTGAAAAATTTTAAACAAATTATTTAGCAACTATGAATGAGTTTTATAGATGAAGGCTGGAAATGAATTCTAATTATTAATCTTATAAACGTGTATAGAATTTTGTACAATTTAATTATGGCCTAAATCAAAACCTAATTCAATTATATTAAATGATCATTTTAAGATTTAAAATCAAACCAATGTATTTTGTGCACCCCTATTGAAAAGTATTTTAAGGAAAAGTGTTTTATAAGAAACAAAGCTTCAAATAATTTTAACTTTTTATAAAATTGATTGGTGATGCCCACCTCTAGCAATAATAAATTCCCACATAAAAAATGAATTCATGATTCACATTCATTTTAGGTATGAATCCTATTGAATTCTATTATATTATATAAAATATAAAAGTTAAGTATGAACCACTCTTCTTCTTTTTTTTTTTTTGTAATTTTCTGTGCATGATTCACGTATTTTAAAACAAATAAAAATAAATAAATAAATAATGAATTTTCTTTGAGTAATGAGTAAGCTATTAGCCTAGATGGGAAAGTTTTCCAGCATTTTAGCTTTGACTTTGTCACTATTCCCAAAATTTTGGTCAATTGAGTATTAAAAAACAAAGCAATGTTAAATTCATCGGATTTTAATTTGTCCAAATCGCTTGAATTTTGACTTATCGATTGTCTGATCAGTCATTGGACAAAGTAATAGTCACAGTCGAAAAAGAATGACAATCACAATAAACAAAGTGATAACTGCAATCAACAAAATGATAGCTACAAACAATTTGAACAAACTCAAATTCAAGTTACCAATTATTTTTATAAAAACAAAAAACACAACTTGGTTGATGCTAAAAGCAACTTTTGACCTACGTCACAACACTTCAAATATTGCAACTTAAATGAGTTTTTGCTATCAATAATGAATGTACTCTTGGGTGCAACTTGTATAATTTATAATTCTGGCCAACCAACTTTGAAGACGACTAAACAAAGCTATTTATAAGCCTCACATTTAACAATTTATTAATAACATCATCAGTGACAATAAACAAGGAACCAAGATGTCCTAAATTAATTACCAGAGCATAATTCTTTAAAGAAGTAGAACATTATTGCTAATAAGTCGATGCCAAAAGGTGCGAGATCCTCTGTCCCTCAAATTCTTGTTTCATATCCTTCTTGTATTCATAGTAGTATGAAAATCTGAAGACAAGATGGTATGAGAGTACCTCAAAATAGAAAAATAAGAATATTCTGAATAGAAGACTCTGTGCCATGCCAATCTAACCTAACATAAATGTCTCAAAAAGGAGATAGGATCTAACCTGTGTCCTTAAGCTTTAAGGATCACAAGATGATCACCAGCAATTTAGCCACACATGACTAGTCAAAGGTGGTGGTATAAAGTATGAAATAAAACACAAAAAATGTATAGAAAGCGGAAATTTATTTGAAGTGTTTGACACCACATCCAGGTTGAATTTCAACTGAACTACACTACTCTGTGTTCCATTAAGCATTTTTGAAAAGGAAATTTTTGAGAGGATAATCATATCTCAGCCAAGACCCCTAGCAATACTAGACAAATATGAGGGCTAAAATCACAAGAAATTTTTTTTTTCTTCTATAAATCGGAATAGGAAGAATCACAAGAATTTTGAAAGACTCATCTGTTCAAATTATGTTTCTTTACAACAATCTACCTTAGGAAACAATCAACTCAATGTGAGGGTGAAGATTCAATACCATGTACCTGCTCATGCCATAGCATATCCAAAATTTTCAGAATCATGGCCTCACAAGTCATATTTAACCGTCAGTGATCAAGAAATACCCTTTTCACACAGATCTCATGAATTAGATTCAACCTAGTCGAAAAGAAACAAATTTAATTTTGCATCCACATGAAGAGTACAAAAGGGACAACATGAGTTGAAAACCAACAAAAAAAAAAGCACAATGCATAACAAATATTTGACATAGTATCTTTGAAAAGGTATCCTCATATATGGAAGGAAAACCAACAATCTAGAAATCAAAATTTAACTTCCATCCATCTATCCAATTGTCAAAAAACAGGCTCATCCCATGACTCCAAGTAGCATATGGATGATTCAATAACTCATCACAAATCACAAACACATACTACTCAACAAATAACTAAAGAAACTACATCTTACAGAGTTTCGAGATTCAGTACTTTGTAATAAAGAAAATGTGCCACGAAAGTGTAACAAACAGCTCTGTAAACACATCTTTTATCAACCCTTCAGTTTTAATCATGGAGGTGTCTCAGCTCACTTCTTGGATTTCTTAGCTCCCCTACAAGAACAAACAAGATTCTCAGTTGGAACCACCCATTTCAAAGCGATCATAACATAGAATTTCTCAATTCTTACCCTGCAGATTGAGGTGCAGGTATAGCTGCAGCTGCAGGTACTCTCTCCACAGGTCCCTGACACCATATAAATTATTTGTAAGGCCAGATACATGCATGCACAAACACTCATTACTGTGTACAAGTACAGATATGCCTTGATATCAGTCCATGCAATATACTACATTAACTTTTCTGAACGGCATGATAGCCTTGATGTTCTTTCAACCACACCTATAACTAAAACACTATTGCTCTTAGTATTCATACAATGTGGGTGTTTGGGAAGTTACTATTTTAGTAGACTATTTTAGTTTGTGGCTATTTTAGTATGCTAAAATTTTTATATTTAGGAAGATAATTGGATTTTTTTGTAGTTGAATGTGATGTTTGTGAGAAAAAAAAAGTGAAATAATTATAGATTTGATGTGACATTTTATCTTATTAGCTATTTCAGCCTATTTTGTCTTTTTGTGGATTTTAGCCAAAAAAGGCTAAAATCCAACTTGCCAAACACCCACCAAATAAAATACTATTGCCCTTAATATTTAAATTTTCCATCAAACTGCCCATATTGTTTCAGTTATAGTATAATTGGCTTAGAAAACCAGTGTCAGGTTTCTTTCTTAAAGCTTGTTTCTTAGTCTCATCTTACCTGAGCCAAACGCTCGTCCCTCCGAGCTATCTTTCTTTCTCTGCTTGCTTTATTCTTAGCACGCTTCGCCTCAAACTGGTCAGATAATGTCTTTTCTCTAGCCTGCTCAGCCTTTGTCTTGTGAATACTCTCCATCAGCACCCGCTTGTTCTTGAAGACATTACCTTTAACTTTCATGTACATGTCATGGTACATGTGCTTATCAATCTTTTTTGATTCCCTGTACTTGCGGAGCAAGCGCCTCAGCACACGCATTCTCCGCATCCAAAGAATTTTTGTTGGCAATCTTGCCTCCCTAGTACCCTTGCGCTTACCTGGAAAATTTTAAGAAAGTAAACATTATCTCTGTTATCAGAATCTTACGATTCACGATTCGATTCGCAATTTTTGCAAAATCGATATGAATCTATGGATGAATCTATTTTGGAAGTGAATCTCTAGTGAATCACACAATTCACAATCGATTCACGATTCAATTCACATTTTACAACTCATGCAATTCTTGAAATTATTACGTCCAACATATTTTCGACTCTTTTTTTTTTCTCTATCTTTTTAGTGAAAATGACATACAACTTATAATATTGTTTAATACCAAAATAACCAACATATATACATGATTTTTTGTTATTTTAGTGATTATGAAGGTTTTAATAAAATCCAGCTAGATTCAGTCAGACCCAACAGGATTTTAACCTTTCTTCTTTTTCTTTTTTTTTTTCCTCTAAAAAATCATAATATATCTTCTAAAGATGTTTAAGATTAAAGTAATTTACACTATGCATTATATATTGCTATTTTATAAATTGAATATTACATGGGTGAAGTCAATTATATCTTTTAAAATGTTCTAGGCTTTAAAATAAAAGATCCCATATAATTCTTTCTTATTATTTGGTCACCGTTACTTGGAAAAGTGTGTGCGGTTATTGTTCAAATATCAATATCATTGTTAATTATTGTTGCTTTAAAAATTAATAGTCTGTCTATTTGGTTACTGCCTTTATTAATGGTTGATAAAAAAATCTAAAAAATGAAAAACGTAATATAGTGATCTTAGATAGGTATCTTTGTTAACTTCTTATCTGTTAAATTACGTGATCATCATTCAAAATAACATTTTCATTGATTTAAGTCTAAATATTTCACATTCATAATATATATTTAACATTTAAGTGTGTAGATATATTTTTCTAAGTAATTTAGAAAAGGTAACCGAATCTTTAAGATTCACGATTCAGTAAGAGGACATTTCAATTCACGATTTGAATCTCGATTTGACAACTATGCACATTATATGTTGAAGACATTACCTTTCACTACAGACTATAATAGAATGTCAATCCTAATTGCAATTCCAACGCTCAATGACATTTCTACTTAATGTGGGAATCTCACTCCCTCACTCCCTCATGGAAATCTCACATTGTTGGACATTCAAGAATGCAAAAGAGTAGTGGAACCACGAGATTTTAAATTTTCCTATCATTTTCCAATTTAACATTCTTGCCTAATCCAAACATTTGAATGGCATTAACGAGAGGAATCTTATTAGGGGAAATTACATGTCAGAGCTTTTGCTAAAAAATAATTACAAATCATGAGAAAGTTTATGTTTTTACTTTTTAATATTTGTAAATTTTACCATTAATTTGAAAATATTTTCCTACGTATCCACTGAAATGAAATAACCCATCTTATTACTAGTAATAGGATTCTTGTTAATGGGATTCTCATTTATGGTCTTTAACTCATATCATCCAAACATGGCTTAAGAGAAACTACCCTTCTGCCTTGAAGCTGTTAATCTCTTTAAATATCAATTAAAGAGACTTGGAAGTGAAATGAAGGCTTATCATAGGTCTTCAAAAGTTTAAATAAATAAAACATAAAAAAATAAAATGTTGGTCCATCGGATTAAAAAAAACTAGCCAAATTTTGAAGGAGAAAAAGTAAAAAAATCTTTAGTTCGAGAAATTCAAGGCATATATAAAGGGACTCGAAATAGCATTAATGGCCCATGACTGTAACAATGCTTTAGTCACGTATAGAACTCACAGAATTTGAGGTGCAACCTCAATGCTTTTTTTTATAGGTAAAACTAAAGGTGCAAGTGGTCAGAAGTGCATCAATTGAAATAATTTCCTAATAACCATACCATATCCAGAGTGTCGTCCCTTTCTCTTAGCCTCATTCATTCTGCGGGCACGAGATCGTGAATGAATCTTTGTTGGCTTCCTTATGACAAAACCATCCTTCACCAGTTTCCTTATGTTTTGCCCTGTACACAGGCAAAAATAAACAAGATAATTAAATACAAGTCCTTAACATAACCCACAGAAAAGCAGAAAAACTGGCCGACTGGTTCAATCACTTAAAAGAGCAATGCTACTAGTTTTAAGAGTCACCCACAGCCATAGGCCAAACAGTCCAAAGAACACTAAATCTTTACATAATAAAATGCACCAAAACCTAAATTCCAGCCTCTGAACATGGCTTACATTGCACTTTGGAGAATGTTTTAGCAAAGAAGTACCAATCTACTAAATTGTTCTTAATCCCTTTCTTGTTGATAAATTATTTGGCCAATTTGATATAATCTATTTCTTGTTAATAATCAATTCTACAGTTTAATCTGCGAACTAACACAGCAAAATCAAACATTTCCAACAATGTAAATGCAACAAATATTTCACGATTGCATGTCTACAATCCAACAAGACGTAGAAGAATCACATCAGATCTCAATAGTAACAATGAAATAGCAATTCGCACAAGCATGCGTATCCGAATATGAATATACATATATATATATATATATAGAGAGAGAGAGAGAGAGATTACTGGAGTTAGCCATGGAGATTTCGTTGACCTCATTGGGATCGAGCCAGACCTTCCCTCTGCCGCACTTGAGAACGCTAGCGGCGAGCCGCTTCTGGAGCTTCAGCGACACCATCGCCTTCGCCTCTCTCTCTCTCAGTTGCAAAACCTGGAGTTTTTGGCAGAGGGTTTTATATTTAGGGTTAGGGTTTCAAGGACCGAGTCGGTGAGTGAAAGAAATAGGGCGGTGGTATCTACCGGGGCGGACTGAGTGCGGGCCGGGTGCATACTAAAAAAGGAAGTCGGCAACTCTGGTTTGGCACACCTTAAAAAAAAAAATAAAAAAATGAAAAAGTTATTAAAAAAATTAAAAAATTATTATTATTTGTCAAAAAAATATATAAAAGAAATTAATTTTACATAAAAAAAAAAAGTACAAACATGTCACGTGAGTTGTACTTTAGCTGCCCACCGTTTGTACAAAGGGAACAGGCAGAGAAGCAAATAAGATGATGTTGTTCAGCCTGTGAGGGCCTATCACGGGTCTCGTTTTGATAATCTAACTCGTCGAGTAATATATGTGTGTAAAAAATCGCGTTGATCGGATATAGCTAATTACATGATTAAATCAATTTTGTATAAAAAATAGATGGTGTTATAGTTAACGGTTGACAAAAAACTAATCCGATCAGATAGCTATCGATATCCGATTAACGTGATTTTTTACAAGCATATAGTACTCAACGAGTTCTACACATTAAACGGTTCCGATTAGCAAAACGGGACCCGTGGTGGACCTTCACGGGCCGAACAGCACCATCCAATTCAATGTCTGAAAAGGAGGCAAGTTTCTCCTATACACTATTTTGCCCACTGTACTGCCTACTCTGCCCAAACTTCTCCTATACACTAATTTATACAATTTTTTAATATACATTTTTTCGTAAAAAGTCAAAAAAATATCCCAAATAACCACATTTTTTTCTCAACATTTTAGTCTAAAAAGTCAAAAAGTATACTTATTTAGAACACTCCAAACAATTTCTTAATATCAGACTTTTAAACTCACGTTTTAAGCTTAGTTTTAAAATGAAAATTGATTTTTTATTTTATTTTATAACTTGAAAATGCCAAAAGGCTTGCGAAGCATCCAAAGATAAAAGAAACGAGAGCTCACTGGGAGGATTTGCCACCCAATCCAGTGGAAGCAACCTTTGAGATTTTGATAAGCTAATCAATGAGCAACCCATTGGAATGATACGTGGTATCTGAAACTAGTAGAAAAATTATTTATTCTTTAATTTTACTTGCCCAATTTCACTTTTAATGATGTAAAATTAGAGAATTAAAAATAAAAGAGAGATAAATATGGAATCGCTTCACATGGATCTTAGCCACGTTATTAGAGGTGAAATTAAAATATATTAGAAAAGTAACATCTCTTTTTAAAATAAAATTCATTTTAATAATTTACATATCAAATTAGATTAACATATGTAAACATAATGATCACCATTATTAAAAAGTGACTAACTTGTATAAACTTAATGCATCAAAAGTTGTAATTAATGCATCAAAAGTTGTAATTTACAAATATATATATTGATATTAAAATTTATTTATGGTATAATTCAATGTAATTTTGTTAATAAAAAAAAAAGGGTATCCAATAAATTGGATCTTCCAATCCATTTGTTGATACTATGCCACATCTTCATTTTGTGTGATTAATGGTCTAAATTACGCTAAAGCTAAAAATATTCTATTATTTTCTAGTACGAAAACAATCACTTTGCTTGGCAACAATCACTTATGCATTCCATAGTATTGTTCATTGTGCTCCAATGACTTCCTATTAAAGAGATTGAACAGGCTTTCCATTTCCCTCTCCACCCCAATTAGGGCTGTAAATGAACCGAACTGTTCATGAACAAGCTCGGCTCGGCTCATTAAGGGCTCGGCTCATTAAGGGCTCGGCTCGGCTCGGCTCGTTTAGTAAACGAGCCGAGCTCGAGCTTGCATAAGCTCGGCTCATTTATCTTTATTTAAATTATATAATAAATATATTATTTATATATTAAAAATATATAAATAATAATATAAATACATTTTTTATATATTAAATAATATAAATAATATTAAAAATATTTATCGAGCCGAACCGAACCGAGCTCGAGTTTCATTAAAATTAACGAAGCCGAACTCAAGCCCAGTTCCTTATCGAGCCGAGCTTGAGCTCGATAAGTAAACGAGCCGAGCTCAAGCTCAGCAAAGCTCGGCTCGGTTCGTTTGCAGCCCTAACCCCAATCCTTCTCAACCTAGACTAATTCACTGGTCTTTTCCACCTGCAGGCAAACTTAAACTTAACACAGATAGGTGCTCCTCTAAAGATGACCCAGGCCAGACTGGATATAGAGAACTGTTGCGGGATGAAACTGGCACTTGGCTATGGGGATACTATGGCAAACTAGGTCACTGTTCAAGTTTGGAAGTTGAAATATGGGACATATATAGAGGACTAACCATTCTCTTCCAAAAAAGCATCATAAATGTAGAAATTGAAATAGATTCTGAACAAGCTATCATCCAACTCCAAGATGGATCAAACTACAACTCACCTCATAAGGCCCCCATTGAAGACACAAAGTTCCTCCTAAAGAGATGCAACTGCTCCCTCAGCCACTCCTTCTGTAAGGGGAACAGAGTTGCTGACAAACTAGCAAATTTGGGAGTAACCCAAGATGTTCATGTGGTAGTCTTAGAAGATCCACCTGAAGAAGTGAGATCTCTAGTCATAGATGACATGACTGGAATAAATCTTGTGAGGGACTGACTTTCCTCAATTGTAAGGATACTTTACCTACTGTTTGCTTTTTATTTCAGTTGAATCGAAAAAATGACTTCTTATTAAGACAATACTAGCATATTACTCGTGCTATGCACGGATTGTGTTTATAATTATCTATATATGTGAATTGCGATTTTTAAATGTCTTCTTTTTTTTTTTAAATGCCTTCTGTTTTTTCTTTTTTATATTATATTAAAGTTTAATATTTTGATAATAATCACATGTGTTAGACTTTTCAAGGAATTAAATGTCTTTTTTTTATTATATTATATTACAGTTTAATATTTTGATAATAATCATATGTGTTGAACTTTTTAAGGAATTTTTTTTATGCTTGTTCTTAATACATTAAAGTGTTATTATGAGGGATAATAATCATATGTGTTAGGACTTTTCAAGGAATTCATATATATTAGATTTCAAAGAATTTTTTTTATACTTATTCTTAATGCATTAAAGTGTGATTATGAGAGTAAGACTTGGGGGTTGGGAGAAGTTAATAAATACTAAGGTTTTTTTTTTTTAAATCAAAAAATCAAGAAATTTAGATTGAGAGATTGGAACTCCCACAAGGTTTGGGGTTAAAAATCCCCTATGGAAAAAAGGTTATTATTTAGGTCAAATGCTTGTAGCCTAGTTGTTTGGGCTTTTGTCCAGCCCAAACTTTCAAATGGACAGCTTTGGCGGAATAAGGCTTGGATTGGCCCGAGACTAGCTATTAAAGCCCGACCCCATCACGTTAGCGATGAAATGTTACTATTGGTTCAACCTGCCAGCCACGTAAAAATAGGAAACAAAAAAATATTAATAATAAAATAAAATAAAATAAAATAAATCTAAAACTAAACGAATTATTTTAAGAGCAAATTACTCGCAAGTCTTTTTAAAAAGTATGTATTTTATTTAACGATTGTTTTGGATGAACTAAATAAGCTCATTTTTTGACTTTTTGGATAAAAAAATAGAAAAAAAAATGATTATTTGGAATAATTTTTTGACTTTTTATGAAAAAATGTGTATTAAAATATTGTATAAAATAAAAAAATTTACCGGATTACCCCTAATGCCCCTAGGCATGTACTGACAGTGCTTCTTTAGAAAACCAATTAGTTGTGTTGCTTTGAAGTTGTGTGGTGGACTGAACAGTGCTGTTCGGCCTGTATGGCCCCACCACGGGTCCCGTTTTTATAATCTGAACCGTTTAATGTGTAGAACTCGTCGAGTACTATATGTTTGTAAAAAATCAAGTTGATCGGATATCGATAGCTATCTCATCGAGTCAGTTTTTTGTCAACCGTTAATTTGTTCACTGTCCAATTTGTTATACAAAACTGATTGGATCATATAACTATCGATATCCGATCAATATGATGTTTTTTAAACATATAGTATTTGACGAGTTCTACGCATTGAACGGTTTAGATTATTAAAACGAAACCCGTGATGGACCCTCATGGGCTAAACAGCATTGTCCTATGTAACTTTTTTGTGCACTGTCGGGTAAAATTTGTACCATCAATTCACAGTGTACCATCACTTCACACTGTCCTGTGTAACAGCATTGTCATGATTTTTTATATATTTTTTTTGTTGTGAATAGTGATAATTTTTTGACCTTTTTAATAACTTTTTGATTTTTTGGCTTTTATAGGTTATCCCAAACCAGGCCTTAATCTTAAAATCTTTAAAATAGATCTAAAAGTCCTATATTCATTTATCTTCTCATCTTTCCCTTTACCTTGCTTCTTCTCTTTATCTCTCTTTCTCTGATATCGACGATGACGATGACCACACATTCCTTCTTTTCTTTTTCTTTATAATCTACAGTCACCGGCAACCGGCGACTACCATTAATTGAGGTTCACAAGCAACCACCGAGCACCAACTCCTTACTTTGTGCTCATCGACGACAAAAGAAATGAGTTTTTGACGAAGAAAATGAGTAGATCTACTTAGATCTAAACAAAAAAAATAGTTGCCGGAGTACAATCATCTCTCTATATCTGTCTTTTTTCTTCGATATTTAATTTTAATACTTTTTTTGTACTACACACTTCTATTTCGTTGTTATAATAGAGAAATTTTTTTAGTTTTGAACAAGTTATTTTTGAGTTTTAATTGCAGGCGGTTAATTGTAAAATTTCACAATTTCAATTTTTTTTTTTTTGTGCTGAAATGATTTATTCTTTATAACTGTAAAACTTTGTAGTTTCATAATTTTATTTAGAACTGTAAAATTTTACAGTTTTGTAATTTTTTTTTCAGTTTGATTAATAAGAATAAATGCTTAATAGAATCATACTTTGAAATGTAACATTTTATAGTTTCAAAATTTGTTTTTCAATTTGATCAATATTGAAAATTATTTGCTTAAACCCTACAAAAATTAAAAATAACATTTTTTTTTCCCCACTGTTACTGTTTGTTGTTCTTAGTTTTTTTTTTCTTCTTTTAATTTATCAATATTTAGCACATTTTGCTATATTTTTTCGCTTTAATTTCTCAGTTTATTATTCTTCTTTTTTGACAATATTTTTGGACATTCCGGTGAGTCAACGGCGATATTCTTGATGTCCAGTGAACATTCTAGATATTTCGATGACTTTTGGTGACATTTAGAACATTCCGATTATACTCTGGCGAATTTCTGGCGATGTTTCAGCGATTTCCAGTGATATTGAACATTTCGGCGAGTTTCTGGCGATATTCTTGACGTCCAGTGAACATTTTAGACATTTCGACAACTTCTGATGACATTTAGAACATTCTGGTGAATTTCTGATGATATTTCATCAATTTCCAATGATATTGAACATTTCGGTGAATCTCTGATGACTGTTTGACGGAAGTTCGACGGTGGTGGAATGTAGCAGTGTCTTTAAATTTTTTTAAAAAAAATAGGATTTTTGATAACAATTAAAAATATATAGGATTAATTGGTCCAAGTATTTTGTTTTAGAATTAGATGTATTTTGAATTTTGTGTTTGAGACTTATCAGTAAGTTCCCTTTGTTTTAAATATTGGCTCATTCGACTTGGCCCACGAAGCAAGGCCTGGATTGTCCCAACAAAAATGCTTAGAGTGTGGGTTGTGCGATTTGGATGGTTTAAGAGTAAAATTATAAATCGAATGATGGATTAATAGTTTGGTAGATTGATAAATTGCGGTTTGAGCGATTTTGGATGGATTGAATAATATTCTAACAAATTATCAAACCTTTGCATAATATATTATACTAATTTGTATAATATTTTTCATATATATAACTACTAATTTGTAATAAGTTTTACATCATACTTATTTTTACTTTAATATTTTATTATAGGCTAATATATATATATAAAAAAGCTATGTTTGGTTTTGACTAAAAAGCACAAAAGACAAAATTAGCTACATAAGAGCATCTCAATGGTGAATTTCTTTTTTCATCAAATTTGAGTAAAAAATGACTCATTTTCTGAATTTGATATCAGTTGCTCAAACGGTGCATCAAAATTCCGTGGGTCAACTGGTGGGTCGACCGGTAAAGCATTTTTTTTTTTTTTTTATAACCTTTTTTGAACTGTTTGAACCTCCCTATTTGACCTGTTTGAACCAGTTTGCGGGCCAATGTTTGCATGCACTGGTCGACCGGTTGGTCAACCAGGTGGTCGACCACCATGTGTAAAATTCTGAAGCTTCTCCGTTTTAACGGTCAGGAACAGTAATTTGGTAAAATCTGTGCCTTGTTCTCAGTTTGATGATGTTTTTGTTGAATTCTTATTTTGATATCAATTTGGTGAAACGATTGGAGCACCAAAAAGTGTTTTTTCCGCCAAAATTTAAATTTGATGCCAAGTTTGGTTCACTGTTGGAGATGGTCTAAGTCAATAAGACAAAATATCACATTCAAACCATAATCATTACATTTTTTCACTCACAAAAAAAAAAAAAAAACAAACGAAACTAAAAAAGTCAAAAAAATCAAAAAATCAGACTATTTTAACTCTTTCCAAATGAAGACTAACTATATCGGAGCAGTTTCAAAAGTAAATTATAAATTATAAATTTTAAATCATTATTAACAATTAAAACAATACAAATTAATACAAATCAATACAAATTTAACAGATTAAACGATATGTTATGCAGTTCTATAAGTGCCTATCAAAACCTATAAACCAGTTTGAATACAATTTTCTCAAATTGACATGGCAGTACCATCTTCAAAATGTGAATCATATGGTGACATGCCAAAGAATTAAATTGACTGGGTCAACCGCCTAAATTATCCCACCAAATTATTAGAATTATACAAAAACATAAGGGTACAATTGCAAAAACCCAACAATAACAACACAAGCTGTCGTTTTCGTGAAGACCGAAAATTCTCGCATCATACTCCTTCGAATTCCAACTTGTTCCTTTTCTTTCTTACACTTTCCCGGCAAATCAACACCCAAACCTATTGATGCTCCATTTAGCTACTCGTTTCACAAATTCAATTTTCAATTCGATGGTATTGTGATCACGGTGATCTCTCTAATCACCGATACAGCAACTGTAGCTGCAATGCAAGGCCTGGGGTTCGCCAACTCCCTTCTTCCTCGCCACCACCTGTCTATCTTCGATCATTCATCGGAACGACCTTCCTCCTCCTCCGCCGCCGCCGCCCGAATCCTCCAAATCTCCGCCGTGGCGGCTCCGCCGGTTAAATCGAATTACTTGAAAACCTCTCGTGGAACCCTCGTTCGCAAAAGGAGGCGTACGCGGCGGAGGTCTCTGACCGGTGGCGGAGCCGACGACGGCGAAGACGGTGGCTTCTTTGGCGACGCCGGTGATGCTGGTGGTCCTTTCGGTGGTGGCGGCGGCGGTGGTTGGAATTTCGATAGGTTTAGGTGGTCAAATTGGGACGAATCGTCCTCTTTTTCTGACCCTGCTTTTGATTTCGTATACGAGGTGATCGGTTGGATTGCGCTCTCTAATTGCTTGCACTTTGCGTTGAAGAAGGTTCTGAGAATTCTCGCAGATGGGATGGGCGATCTGGCGAGAGAGACTCCAGTCTGCTAATTTGGTAATGCTGTATCTCATTCCCCTAAAATAGCATTCATTTATAAAACGGTGGAAATTCAGGATTACAATTCGATGTAAATAATGTAAATTATAGCCATTTAAAGATTTCTATATATTATAATCTGTTACTTTGATTGGTTGCTTTGTATGTACTTATACAATTTTACTAAATTGTTTCAAAAGAATTTATCTTTTTTGATTGATGGTTGTGGGTTTAGTCCACAATGTATTTTCTAGAGCTTTATACAAACTTCAGTTTAGTAATAGGAATTCTTGCTTTTATGAATGGGATGACTTGGTGTACACTTGCATTGAGCTTTGCTGAGTTTTTTGCACAATAATTGTTTGCTCAAGAAGATGTTGGGGTGAGCATGGACCGGATTGGTCCGGATTGGGAGAAAACCAGGACCAATCCATTATCTACGGTTCCTGAAAAATTAAAACCAATCCAATCCGTTTAAATTATGGAACCAATCCGAACCAATCCGTTGAAACACGGATTGGATCGGTTTAGGACCACGGATTTAAATAATTAAATAACAAAAAAAATATAGACATTACATTTCCATTCCAATAGCAACATAGCTCTTGAAAACCTGTAAACAATATAATTAAACATCCATTCCAATAACCCAAAAATAATAATAATAATAATAATAATTTAATGCCTCATTTGGCAGTGCCAGTAATTTATACCCCTAAAGCTTAAAAATTATTTATTTATTTTTATTTTTTTTAAATGCATTTCTTAATGAAGAAGTTCAGAAGTGTTCTTGTAGAGGCTTTCCCCTGGAACCCAAGCCCAATCTTAATGCCTCAACCTGCTTGAGATTGATTACAAAAAAACAATAATAGCAGCAACCAACATAACAAGAGCATATAACTTTTTCCTTTCTTCCAATGTCGAGAAAATATGGAAAAAATGGAAAAATAAGAGCATATAACAACCCCTGTTCTATAATCTTTTTCCCCTCATTAATTAAAGATGGAAAAACAGAGAAAATATCTACATGAAATACAATCAGACTGATCAAACAAACAACACAAAACAGAGATGAAATCAGAAAAATAAAATAAAAATAAAAACAGAAAATAGAAATAGAAAACAGGAAGAAAAAAAAAGTATAAAAATAAAATGAAAACAGAAAGGAACAATCGATTTAATGAGTGAGGCTGGAAACCCATTTCAGAGTGTTAGAGAGGAGCTCACCGAAAGAGAGACACAATAGCTATGGCTATTGATCTAATCTGAGATGGATGATCTGGGAACAAAGGAACAAAAATAGTCACCGATCCGAGAGAGAGAGAGAGATGAGAGATGAGAACACCGAGAGAGAGAGAGAGAGAGAGAGAGAGAGAGAGAGAGAGAGAGCGCTCACCGACAGAGAGAGACGAGCAGCAGCACACCGATCTGATCTGAGATGGATGAGAGTGTGAGAGAGAACTCAGTCTGAGATGGGAAAGAGGAGAGAGAGACACCATCGATATAGAGACCTGAGATGAGAGTGAGAGGCGTGAATGAGTGAGGCTGCTGGATTAGGTTAGGTTACATTTTAGTTTTTATATCAGATAAGAAATTATATGGTGTGGGAAGGTATATAGTATAAAAATATAGATTATTTCTAGATGGTCCGGATCAGTTCCAATGTTGAACTATGAAATTTAGAAATATCACTTCAATAGTATAGAGTGGTGAACTCAGGATTTTAGAGGAGTTACGAAGTTAAGTTTTGGAAGCTTTCAGGAATGAAAGCTAACTTCTTGGCAAAGATTGAGGACAAAAATATTCAGTAGGGCTGGATTTTCTTCTTTGTAGGAGCTTGAACACCGTCTTCATCTTGTTAAAACGGACCAACTTTTTTGTCAGTCCAAAAATGCGAGTTAGTGAACATTTGGGAAGATGTTTGATTTAGGTCTGCTTATGGAGCAAAATTTCGCATATTTTTGGTACCATCAGGAGAAGGAGAAGCTGGATGAAGATTGTTTATTTTGGAGGGACTTACCAAAAGAGAGAAACAAAATTTGTAGCTTTGGAGGAGTGTTTCTCCTTTGAAATTTGATATTCACTACGAATAGTTGTTTTCTGGGCATTGCCTCTCCTTGTTGAAGAGTGTAGATTTCTTCTGTCATGGAAAGTTTGCCTTACAAACAGCCATACTAGTAGTAAAGTGCTTAATGGTAATTCCTTTGGATGATTTAAAATTAAAGTGGGATTGGTGAATCGGCTAGGGCATGAGGTGAAAGTGAGGGGAAGAACAAAGCAAATGGACAAAAACCTATTGGAATTCATATTATTAGTCCTTTTAGCAAAAGGTATCAATGAGTGGATTGATTCAGCCTCAGTCCATAGTTTAGCATGGTTAAGAATTGATCTCAGTAATGTACAATTGTGACTTGCTACAATTGTCTGGAAGTGTGTGTTCGTGTCTGGAGGCATCCAAATGATACTTGGATGACTTGCAAATTGTGGCAATATGTTGCTGATTTGAGAATTGGTCATGATCTCGATAGCTCAAAAGAATCTGAGCTTTTTTGTTTGTTGGAGCATTCTAGTTATATACTGATGAGCTTATTGGGTGATGATTACAAAGAGTGAATAGTTCTAAACTATTGGATTGGCCATACTTTCAGTATTGAACAACCGCATAATATTTTGTAAAAGAACTAAGTTGAGTCCTGTATGGTTTAGAAAATTGTGCTCAAGACTTGGGCAAATGCATGTGTGGTCCTCTTCTGTGTTGGAGTTTTCCTTACTCTTTTCTGTATGAAATTGTCTGCAAAAAGCCACTGAGATGAGTAATTATGGTATAATTCCATTTTATTTATTTGTTGTGCATATCCTTAACCATGTATATGGGCTTATTACAGGAACCAAATATTAGACCAGTTAAGAGACTAATTAAGGGTCGTCAAGTATAATCTTAAGAATAAATCGTTCAAACCGTTCATTATATGAGTACCGATGTTCCATTAGTCAATTTTTTTTTCCCCATAGATGATATGTTTGGTGAGTCCCATAAATAGGAAATTACTCTCGAGAAAGATAACTTATAGATTACTCTTATTAATAAAAAAATTACTCTCTAGAAAGATAATGATTGCAAGGATAGAATTAGACCCGGCGAATCAGGAAGCAATGAAATGAAATTAGGGATTAGATTAATAAAGCTTAAAAACATAATTAGTCTTCCAAATGGAGACCCCACCTTAAGATTGTGAGTGTGGTGTATGTGGTTCATGCATCTTCTCACACTACACAAATTGTCTCATTCTTCCATTAATGGAAATCCATCAATCTATTTTTGCACTAAATAATGTTTACTTGTCGTCATGAGTTATAATTATTATATGACAGTTCACTTTCAAGCCTTACCCTCTCTCTGTGTATCTTGAGAGAGAGAGAACTTTGTGGATGGTTGGATTCATTCTTTTACAGGTTATTGTGGTTTTAGCGATTGCTAATTATCTTAATATTTTGAGTTAATAGAAAGTAAATAAAACAATATATATCAAGTTATATCAAGTCTTGTTAACTCCCCGTTATGCCCTAAATTAGAGGTTTGATAGTATGTTTAGATCATCAATTAGCTCAATTTTTTTTCCCTCGGAATAATGACCCCATAAGATAAGAGAGACTTGTGAATGAAAATTATATGGTCGTATCTTATGTTTGAAGGAATGAAAATGAATGACATTATTGTATTCTTGATTAATTTTTTTTAATAAAACTTTTATCTCATCTCACTCTAATACAAGTTTCATATTCTTGCATGCTATCCTATCATCAAATTATACAACCAAATATGAAATAAGAGTGGTGTTACATTCCCTAATATATCACTCCTATTTTGACTTCTAAGAGCATCTCCAATGCTGTATCAATATTTTCATCAAATTTGAATAAAAATTTGATGAAAAGTTTGATTTGATTTGATATGATACACTCCAATGGCAAATTCAAAATTTTTATCAAATCTTGTTACAAGCCGGTTGTTCAAGAAGATATCTGGGAGGACGTATTGACGTTTAGTTAAAGAAAACTCGGTTGTCTGGGAGGACATCTAGGCAAATATTCAACCTAACGGTTACGTGCAAAATTTGATGAAGGATAAAAACTCCCTTAATTTGATATCAAATTGATGAAAGGATTTGAGTTTAAATTTACCGCTTTGAAAAATTTGATGAAGAGTTGGAGATGACCTAATGAGGCGGAAGAGAGAGAATAGAGAAAAAAAGAGAGTGGAAGGATAAGGAGTGAGTCCATTCTATATCATTAGGTGTGAATTAGAGGTACTCAATTAAAATTCTCAAATATTTATATATACATATATATATATATATATATATATTATGAATTGGGAGAATAACCCATCAGTGGATGGTGGGGAAACAAATTACAATTAATGATAAAATTTATAAATTTTAATTATTAAAGTTATAACTTTTCCATTAGCATGTAATTATTTTTGAAAACCTCACCTGATTTGTAATTTCCCCTTATGAATTTTTGTTAAAAGTTTTTCGAACAGTTTTTGTTGGTATTTTTTATGAGACAAAAATAATTTTAAATAAAAAAATTAATTATTTAAAAATTAAGAGAGAAATGATCAATTTTCAATTTGAAAAAAAATTAACCAAATAAGTCCACTGTCTATCAACTTCAAGACATGTCCTAAGAAAAGTACCATAGCACTAATGCAAGTAATAGTAAAACCATGCAAATAAGAGATTTGACAACCTGGTTGTCCAAGTTTCACTTGGTAGGTATAAAACAGATGCAAAATTTGATTTTGATTCTCACTGCTACATCAAAGCAGACAAACTTGATTAATAAGTGATGGCCAAAAAGAAAAAAAAGAAACCCTATAAAAATATCTTGCTTTTGCCCCTGTGCCTAGGTTGCCACTAATTTCTTTGGGTGCATGTATGAAGCAACTTTACCTTGCCGACCCTTCCTTCACTCTCCAAAAAATAAAAAAATAAAAAATAAAAAAAACAATTTGAATTTGACCATTTTAGTAGGGTGGAAAATAAAGCAAACCGAAATTTACAATACTTGTTTATTTATTGAACTCATATTCGGCTCAAAAATTAATCTAATTTGAACTTGTTTCGACTCATCAATATTAAGCATGTTAGAACTTGACTGGAACGTCAATAATGAAAAAAAAAAAAAAAAAAAACGTGAGCTCGATTGATTCATTAAATAGTATAATATAACATGTATTATATACATATTATAATGGATCATGTTAATAATAATTTTATGAGTTGTCAATAAGAATTTTAAAAAAAAAAATACTTAAAATTCAACACGCTTTATATATAGGACTTTTTTTAAGTGTGCAACTTACACCTTACATTTACGTCTTTTGTGTTTGCTGTCCTGTTTCATGTTTATACCTTCCACTTATGCCTTTTGTGTTGGTTGCATAAAGGGTTGCACACCATAACAGGACCCTTATATATATTCAAACCGCCAATCCGCTCAATCCACATCCACCGGATTGGCGGATGGATACGGATTAATTTTCTCCAATCTGTCAATCTAGATTATTTTCAATGTAAAAATCAAAATCAAAACCAAAACCAAAACCAAAACCAAAACCAAAACGAAAACCAAAAACAAAAACAAAAACAAAAACAAGAAAACAAACACAAAGATGACAGGCATGATTGCTTATTTATACATATATAATGCATATATCATATGATATGCACTGAAAGCATTAATATTGAAAGCATCATATATATATAATAATAGTAACAGTAATACTTATACTTCTACTAGTTGAAAACACTAAACGATTTTGAATCCAAAAAAAAAAAAAACAAAAAACTAAACGATGAATACAAACACAGCAGAGCAAAGCAACAGAGCCTTTTTTATAATTGTAGTTTATTTAGTACACCAGGTGGTTCTGAGGATGAAGATCTTCAAGCATCCACAGATTAACTGAGTTGGCCTCACCCATTCCCTCGAACTGAGTTAACACTGAGTCCAAACCCAGGAACGATTCCAAGCTAGAAATCTGCTCTTTGAACTCAAATTCATCAAGACAATTGACCTGGGGTGGTGGTGGTGGCTCGGTGGGTAGTGGGCTCACCTGAATGGACTCAGGGATGACGCATCGCCTCTTGGCCGGCTGCGGAGTTGGTGGTGGCTGAGCGAAATTGAGCTTGGCTTTGTCGCCGCGGATGCGCTTAGCGGCTTCGTCGTAGGCTATGGCGGCTTCCTCAGCGGTGTTGTAGGTTCCGAGCCAGACTCGGACTCCCTTCTGTGGGTCGCGAATCTCAGCCGCCCATTTCCCCCATGGCCTCTGCCTGATTCCTCTGTATATGTTCTTCCGAGTCCTCTGAGTCTGACTCTTCTTCCCTACAATTTACACAACCCATTACATATGTATGTGTGAATGAGAGATGTATTATATATATCACCTTTGTTGAGTTGTTTGGGCTTGCGAGTTGTGGTCTTGTTGTTGGCGGACTGGGATGAGAGGTCTTTGAAGCCATGGCTATCCAGACCAAAAAAATCGGAGGAGAAGGGGTCGAGTTCTGACCAGAGGTCGGTCGTCGTCAGTTTTCGGCTCCAGTGGTCGGGGACGAAGTCGGAGATGATCGCACCCCCGCACATCTTTGTTGTTACCTTTAGAGGGAGAGGGAGAGAGAGAGAGAGATAGAGTGTGGCGGAGAGGCCTTAATGAGCGAGGCGTGGATTTATAGAGAAACGTTAGGGATTTGGAAAGATATTAAAAATAAAATAAAAAATTTTTATTTTATTTTATTTCAAATATATTTTTAAAATTTTTTAGGGGATGCACCAATAAATCTCAAATTAAAAATTTATACACTGTTTAGTCCTAAAATTTTTTTATAGACTGAAAAGTAATTAGGATTTATGGGTAAATTTTTCAATTTTTTAATCAAACACAACGTTAAACCATATATCATAAAAGAAAAAATAATATAATTTTATATTTTTTGAATTATAATTAAAAAAAATATTATAATTAAACACAATATAAAATATAATTAAAAATTTTATGAGTTATAATTAAAATAATTTTTTAATTTAAAAAAATTAAGGAAAATTTACTCATAAGTCCTAGTTTTTTGAAACGTTGAACCATTTAGTCCTAAAAGTTTTCTTATGCTCCATTTAGTCCCATTTTTACATTAGCATGATGTAAATGATGTAAATGATCTGATGTTTCATTCTATAATTTCAAAATTTATTGAAATCTGATGAACATTAGATGTTTTTCATCCTATATTTTCAAACATTATTAAAATTTGATGAACATTAGATGTTTGAAATCTAATGTTTGTAACATGACTCTGATGTTATTAACAATGTTTGAAATCTAATGTTTGTAACATGACTCTGATGTTATTAACATTGTATCTGATGTTATTAACATTGTAATGGGACCTTTCAGTCTATAAAAAAACTTTTAGGACTAAATAGTGCATAAATTATTAATTTGAGATTTATTGGTACATAACATAACTAAAAATGGATATGTTATATCTATTTATACTGTATTTAGTTAAAAAATTTGAAAAAAAAATTTAAATAGAAAAAAAATATAAATAAAATACAACAATATTTTACTTAATTTTACATATTTTTCAATTCTCTTTTTAAATTCCTTTTCAAATCTATCGATAAAAACACACGTTGAAATGAGCATGTTAGAATTTTTCGGATTTTTATAATAGAGACGACGGTTACAACAGATCGGTGCACAAAACGACAAGATCCCTCGATAACTTTTTTTGTTTTTTCTCTGGGGAAATTTGATCAGACGGTGTGAAGTGAACCAGCGAGGTTTTTAACGGGTAATAAATAAGGGAGGGGGGAAGTGTGGGGTCCGGGAACTTGATCGGACGGTAAGGATTGAAGCCAGTGAATCTGTGGGGTCCATCATGGGGAATCGTGAAAGTTGATCTCAGGGGTGTGGGCCCCAAGTGAGGAGGAAATAAGGATCCGGGTCGGAGTGCGTGGGTGTGTGTGTGTGATTAGGGGTGTACTGTAAGAGTCATGCAGCTCAGCACCTGTAGTAGTAAACAAACGTCACAGTGCTTCCAAAATTTAACGGCTCAGAGTTTATGATGAGATTTTGGAGGTTTTTTTTGTTTGTTTGTTTGTTCGTTGGTTCGTTTTGTTTTGTTTTGTTTTTTTGATCTAATGATATTGGATTAACACTATGTTTGGGAACTTAAGAGAGAAAAGAAAAGAAATGATTACTTAAGTTATAAGAGAAAAGAAAAGAAAAGAAATAATTGTAATTTCTCTTCTTTTTGTTTGGATAAGGAATAAATAAAAGAAAAGAAATAATTTTGATTTTTCTCATTCTTATTTGGTTAGATTTCATTAAGAGAAAAGAAAAGAAATTATTTTATGTTATATTACTAAAATAACCTTTTTATATTTTCAATCATTTTATTTCTTTTATTTTTATAGGGACAAAATTGGTATTATGAAAATAATGATTTCTTTTCTCTCCCAATCTCTCCACTTTTAGAAAGATTGAAAATGAGGCTTATAAGAGAAATGAGTTTCAATCCATTTCTCTATTTCTTCTCATTTCTCTCCACTTAGGTTATCCAAACAAGTAAGAGAAACACATATCTCTCCATTTCTTTTCTTTTCTCTCCAAATCACTCAATCCAAACATAGTGTAAGAGATTTGAAAAAAATTGAAAAAAATATAAAGAAATAGGTAAAATATAAATATATTTTATTAACATTTCACGTATCTTTTTCATTTCTTTTTATAAATTTCTTGTCAAATTTTTCAACTAAATACAACATAAGAGACTATTCGTTGTTGGATTTTTTTAATTATTTTTGGGTAAATTTTTTAAAAATTATGTTTGAAAAGTTGATCGATTTTTGATTTTGATTTTTTGTTTTTGTAAATTTTTTAAAAATTGATTTATTTGAAAAGTTGAGTATTTTTTGTTTTTGTGAATCAAAAAGTGGAGTAATTTGTTTTTGATTTTCTGAGCATATGATAAACAAATTTCTTTAACTTTTTAATTTTTTTAACCATAGGTTAAAATGTTGATTTTTTTAGAACGTTTCAAATAACTATTAAATTAGGGCGTGACTCGTTTATGTAAATCAAATTGACGAGTTTTAATTTCTACAATACTTAACGAGTCACGTCTAAACTCAAATTTTCAAAATATTACTAAGTTTTCAAGCCAAAATTAAAAAATGCTCAATTATTTGGTTATTCTTTACATATTCAAATAATAAGAATGGCAAGGCTTTATTTCATTTAATATATTTTACTAAAATTAAATAAGTTATGAAGTCAAAATATGTCTCCCTTGTAGTTCCTTATTTTGACTCAGGCCCATAGTTTTGCATCACAAAAAGCTTGTCAAAGATAGGAGGGCATTTCAAGAAACACAAAGAAAATTATATAAGGTAGTATATTTTAATATCTTCAAAGATTGGTTGGTACATGCATAATTTTCTAATGATGTCATGTGTGATAAATGCTCAAAAGAAATAACCAAACTAATGGTGAAGAGACCAATTGAGAATGTGTCTAGATCTAAAATACCTGAATTTGTTGAAAAAGAAACATACTAAGAAAAAGTGCAACCATGTTCCTATTTTGCATCACTATCGGTAGTGAAATTTTACAAAAAGAGACCAATATAAAATTATTTAAATTTTAAAAACACAAATAAATTACATAAATTTTTATCATTTAAAAAAAAAAACCCAAAATACAATATGGGTTTTTTAAAGTTTGGAGGTGCCCATGACTACTTGTTTGGATAATTTTTTTCTTACAGCTTATGGACAAAAATAGTTTAAATAAATTTAAAAAATTGATTATTGAGAAGCTAATGGAGGAGTATTTCTAACTTTTATTTGCAAAAGACTGCACTAAGCAAGTCTTCAGTGTGATTAAACTTGTTATGGTGCAAGGCTTGAGTTCTGTAATATATGTAGGTATTTAACATTAGGGCTTGACCTAGTGGATAAGCTCCCTTGCCGATTGTGATACTAAATTCAAGTCTTATTTGCTGTAAACGGAACTATCCTTCCCCTATTCCCCTCTTACCAGTCGGACAGAAAATATTTGCAGCTATTTTGGCAGTCCACAAAGCTATGTTTAAGCCCTAGCACACAAAGACCTGAACATTGCGTTAGACCAGGTGGTCAAAATGGAAAAAAGACAAGCTGCTAACATGGAGCGAGCTCTCTTCCCTTGCTGTGGCTGGTCGCCTTAATTCAGTCGAATGAGTTTTAAGAGGCGAAACCAAACCGCCCGGTTTCTACTAAACCGGCCCACTCCCAAGAATCTTCGATAAACTTCCTTACCGTCCCCACTTTTACTTCCCCTCTACATACTTTCCTAAAGCCTGATCCGCCCAACAAAACGAATTCTGATCTTGTTCCTAATATTCCGAAGTTGAGGATCGAGCTTTCGTGTGTTACTGATTTAGGGTAAAGCTATGTTTAAGCCCTGGTTAGACATCAATTAATTGAGATCCAACTTTTCCAGCCAGACCAAACAAAGTTAGGTAGAGAGAGGTTGGAATTTCCACCACTAATCCTGTATAAAAAGCAATTAAACCTGGAGAAGGCTATAAGTAAATGAAACTTTATTAAACAAGAGAAAGAGAATGGATTGACAAAAAATACCAAAACTGAAATGACAAATTTTTGTGGAAAAAAACAGATTGATAGATTGATTGTCAGACAATGGCATCACACAAAAGGAAAATAAGTTGGACCCCAGTGGGGTGACCCCCAGCACCCCCACTGTTTTGTGATTGGCTCAAATTTTTTATTTTTTATTTTTTTTCTATCTGCAAGTCACAGCTCCCCACGTAGAGATGGGGTGCTGGGGGTCTTCTCCTGCTGGGGACCCCGCCCCAGCAGGACTGCACACAAAATACCAAAAGAAAACTGGCTTTTAGGAAGCAACACAAAAAAGGGCCAAAAGTAAAAAAACAGTGTAGTTTCAGTTATGCTTTCCCAACTCCTCACTTGGCCTCATCTTCAGAAACAAGCTAAGCCACACACTCTCTGCTTCAGTGCCTCTCTCTCACTACTTTTGTCTCTCTCTCAAACAATATGGGCTTGTACCTCTATTAGCTTTCCTCATCAATCCTGTTTTCTCTGTGACTATTAATCACAAAGTCACAACCATAAAAGATTTTTCAAAGAAATTTGCCAGTTAAGTGATGAGGTCTGCATTTATGGGTTTAGGTGCCTCTACAAAACAGCAGAGAATATTTTGAACCATGGAAAGACCCAAAAAAAAAAAAAAAGTCACACTAATTATCCTCTGCTTGTGTGTATGATTTTTTCAAAGGCAGGGGAGAGAGAAGGGGAGTTTCACGTCACGGGTACACCAACTTGGTGTACTTATCTTTCATGGATTTGGGTACAGTCTGATTTAAATCTTATGACATTAAAATATGTATCTAAATATTAAATATAGTTACAAGGATGCATCATAGACACACACACATATATGTATATATTACATATTATATAACATTATAAATTATGTAGAAATTTATATAAAATTAGATAGGATCTAGGGAGAAAAATATGAAATTTCTATATTTTATCTATGTAATAGGCTAGAAATATTCTATTACTAAGAACTGTAAGTTCTTATTCAAATATAATAAAAAAATTACATAATCGAAGGGTCAAATTGAATATGGTGTTGGACACACATTCACACTGATACCCTTGTCTGATGACATTGAAATATGTATCTAAATATTAAATATAGTTACAAGGATGCATCATAGACACACACATATATATGCATATATATTACATATTATATAATATTATACATTATGTAGAAATGTATATGAAATTAGATAGAATCTAGGAGAAAAATATGAATTTCTATCTTTTATCTACAAAAATATTCTATTACTAAGAACTGTTACTTCTTATTCAAATATAATAAAAAATTACATAATCAAACTGTTTAAATTAAATATAATGTCAGACACATATTCACACTCATACCCTTATCATATTCAGTGAATCCGAGTATTTCAAATATTCTCACGAGGGAGTAAGAGACAAAAAATTCATATGCCATGGGTACACCAACCGACCTAGTGTACTCAGCTTTCTAAGAAAGAGGGTCCACAATTCAGGGGGAGAGATAGAGTTTCAGAGTGTACTCAGCTCTCTCACAAGGGTATTCATTAGTGTAATGAAAATAAAGGGAAAAGAAAAGAAAATTACAGGCAGCACAACTATATCTAATAAATAGAATTACATTTCTCTATGCATTAAGAAATTAGGTAGAGCAAAGCAACAGAAATTAGGTAGAGCAAAGCAAATCATGGTTTGCTGCTAGACACCCCCCAAACCTATAAATAAACTCCAAGCAAGGTATAAGAACTATGAAAATAGACTAACACTAATTGAGGAGAATTAGGCAAATCACAGGAATTGAGGAAGCAGAGTAGATAAGTAGACAAAATATTCTAGTCCCAAAATGGGAAACACAAAACCAAAGCTAAAATTGAAGGACCACTCTACAAAACTAACATATAAAAGCATCTTTTCCCAAAAAATAGAAAGCTAATCTTGAAACGAAATGAGCAATTATTGATCCAATGCTAGCAACGCTTTTCTAGTCCCAAAATGGGAAATACAAAATGCAAAGCTAAAATTGAAGGACCACTCTACAAAACTAACATAAAAGCTTCTTTCCCAAAAATAGAAAGCTGATCTAGAAACAGCCAAGAGTAACTATTTTTATCCAATGCTAGCAACAATTTTCTGTCCACAGAAGTATTTTCATTTATTTCTTTACAAGCAATAAATTCTGAGGCACCATTCAAAAAGATGCCTGAGATAATGTGGTGTATGTTGTTTGTTAATGACATAGCTTTAGTTGTCCAAACTACAGGTGAATTTAATGTCAGAAATTAAAATCTAAAAGTTTTGTATCAAGTAAGACTAAGAGTACCAGAAGTACAAATTTAACAAAACTACAAATATGAAGGAAATTGCACAAAAGAAAAATAATTGTAAAAGAGAGAAGCTTATACAGGCAGCAGCCTAATTCAAAATTGCACACCAGATAATTGATTCAGTATCTGTAAACATGTAAATGGGCACTCTAGAACTCCATGCATGATTTTATGTCCCCAGTGAAAAATAAGGTATGGTGCAGGTTCTCTAAATCAAAGTTTTATTAGTCTCCACAAAGTCATTCTGCACAAATCTTTCCATAGCAATCAGTTTGAAAATAGATCCAACCTTCTTGTCGTTTCTACCATGGTGCTTTTCGTGTCTGTACTCATTTTGTTATCATTATGCCTAAAATGTCAGTTAAGGTTTGGCTCAGTGTTTTAAAAGACTCTAGGTGTACTGAGAAGAGCGAGACATGAGGCGAAGTACGCACTTCTCCAAAGCGAGGTGCAAGTAGTATAAGAAAAACAAAATTATAAAATAGGCAAACATTTAAACATAACAAATATATATAGAATTCCAAAAATCATAAAAGCAAGCTTCATAAGCATAACAGAGAAGAAAACAGAGAGATAACCCAGTGAAGAAGCACGAGAAGAAAAGAAGAATAAAATAAGAAAAGAAGAAGCGAAGAAAAATAAGGAAAGAAAAAACTAAGGCAGACCTATGAAGAGAACCCATCGAAGAAGAGAAGAAGAAAATAAGAAAAGAAGAAGAGAAGAAAAATAAAGGGGGAAAAAAACAAAAGCAGAGAGATAACCCATCCAAGAGAATCCATCGAAGAAGAGAAGAAGAGAACCTAAACCACCCGAAGAAGAGAAGATCCTGAAGAAGAAGCCGAAGTCGTGTCGTCTTCTCACTTTCTAATCGCGTTTTTTAATCTTCTCCACTTAAGGTTTTTTTTAATCACTTTCGGCTCTCTTTTGACCACGTTTGGTCATTTTATATTGAAGAGTTTTGACTCCCTGTGGGTATGGCCACACAAAAAGCACTTAATTAATAGTTGGAGTAGAAAAATAGGTAAAACCCATGAAGCCCGCGCCTCGAAGAAAAGCCCTCGCCTTGACACCTAAGCTGCGCCTTGCGTATTGCGCCTTGCCTTGACCTATTTGAAGCGGCTCGTTGCACCTCGCACTTAGGCGTGCGCCTAAGTGCGCCTTTTAAAACACTGGTTTGGCTATTCTTCAGTTTCCCATGGTTGCCCAAACCAGATAATACTGTAATTGGTTCTCTCTTCCTTGTAAAGTCTGCTTCTCTAATTTATTACCCATTAATTCCTTCCTAGCAAGCATTTTTCCTTTCCAATGTACCAACTGGTTGCAGCTCAAATACTCTGAGCTAAGGTATAACAACATCAACTAATCTATAGCCTAAACACTGTATTTCAAGTTTTGGAATAAATTTCATATCCCTCCCAATTCTAGAGAAGTAGAATTGGCTAGCCAGCTTTGTTTCAGACAGGCATTTTAAAAGAAGAAACAAATGCACACAGTGCGGTGTAACACACTCGAATGTTAAAACGTAACTTGTATTCTTACCAGTAAGGTGGATACCACCACCACCACACAAAAAAGAAAAAGAAAAAGAAAAAAAAAAATGAATAAATAAAAACCAAAAATCAGGTGGTGTTCAATGAAGTAGTTATGCAGAGGCTAACCATCAAGTAGCTACATGCTTATCATAGATTGCAATCCTGATCTATGCAGTCTGTACATCAAGGTCCAAATTCATTAAGGCAGACCATTTGATTATGCACAGGCGGTGAATACCATCATTGGCCACACTAGTGAAAAATGCACCTAATAGCACTAAAACATGTCAAAGTTCGTTATCAGTTGCTAGAACAGTGATATCAAATATTAGGAAAAAGCAACCAAAAGAAAAAAAAAAAGAGTGATTCATAGCATGAAGAAAGAATGTGCAACTTGAAGTCTTAAGAAGGTCAAGGATGTCAAAATACTCAACAAATGTGCCTTAAGACATGAGTTTGGTTACAAAGCAAAAGGGTAGCACATTTGTTCATGTTTTTAACATTAGATGCAGAATATACTGAATCACATGATCCACCACACATAAACCACACAACACGTATACCCTCAATTTACAATCCAAAAGACAATTTAAATTAGTAAAGAAAGAGAATGTCAACTCACAACCAGCAAAGACATGAAATACAACAAATCATACATGTAAAATTACAGGTCAAACATATAAAGAATAAACATGTTTCCAAGCAGAATGTTATTATTCCCCAACACATTGATGTGAAGAGGGTGAATAAAACTATCAACCGTATGGGCAAAAGAAAAAACTAAAAAAGAGAAAAAGAAGAAGAAGAAGAAGAATTCAGAAACTTCTCTAGCCAGCCATTTTAGTCAAGCGGTGAACGGTACTTCTTGCAACCCTGTTACCAGGATCAATTTTCATGACAGTCCGGAGGTCTTCTGCCCCAAGTTTGTACTTTTCCATACTCTCATACAAGAGTGCACGTTGTACAAGGACAGCTACATTTTCACCATCATGTTCTAGCACCTGCACAAGAAGCAAGCAGTGCATCCTATGAAGTCTTTCCCTTTTTTTTTTTATAATAATAATAAAAAAAAAAGATAATTGAGAAAAATACCCTAAAATAAAATAAATTTTAAAGAGCATATAACAGAGACCCATGGCCCATATGATAAGCAGAATCGTAAGACATTGCGCTATATTGGCTGCCATCACTTAAATTAGTCAGTCTCCAATAACTCACACCAATAGAATTCATAAACATATGTAACATAGATTATTTTAGGCCTTCCAGTTTGAGAAATCCACCAAGTGGATCAGAGAGCTGTTGTGAAATCTGCCTAATCAGACTAGCAGGATCTAGGAAAATTCAAGTAAAAAATCACAGTTTTCCCATGATCCATGTTTGTCACTGCAACCGAACCATCAATCCTTCAAACAACTCTCCAAGCTATTATGCTCTTAGTTACTTTTAAGCCATCAATTAACAGTAGTATGTTAAGGAACAATTCAAACCAATTCATAGGCTATAATCTTTACACTAGATGAGTTGATTAAATATAAATTTTCAACCTTGCAAGTAGAATTTAAAAAAAATTTCACCACAAAAGAATTATTATATACCTTTGTACAATCTGCCACAGCCTTTTTATACTCCCCAACTTCTTTGTAACATGAAGCCCTGTTAGATAAGACTTCCATGGAAGCAGCACCATCACCAGTCTTCTCAAGAAGAATTACAGCCCACGAAAGCCACTTTATGGCATCAGCATACTGCCCTTGTTTGTAATTATCCATCCCCTTGTTTTTTGCAGCTGAGGCTGAAACACCAGCGGGCGGTGGAGGAAGCCCTTCAAGCTCAGTCGTCCCACCCATGTCATTCCCTCCCCCAAACTCTGAATCCATCCCCCAATCGTCAGCACCCGAAAATTGCTGGCTCCCAACTCCTTCAGACCTAGGAGCTCCTCCAGCCGAGGCCGAGGATGAGGTAAACAGAGAATCAAAGGCATCAACACCGGAAGACTGAACAGGAGGCTGATTCTGAGAAGTAGGAATTGCAAAATCGTCCATTTTCGAATAAGAACTAGAATTCGATCCCATCGAGTTGTTCTTAAACTCAGGAAACGGATTTGCTGCAAATGCGGGTGTGCTTGATTTTGAAGCATTTTGAAAATTTCCAAATGCACCATTGCCTGAATTGGACTTCTTATTATCATTGCCTTTTCCTGCTGAATTCATACCGCCTGCTGGCTTCGATCCAAAATCAACCAAGGAACCAAATGGGTCCTTATTCAAACCCATCCCACCTCCACCACTCTTCATTGAAGGACCTCCAAGATTCACACTTTTCATATTATTATTCACATTACTATTGCCACTACTATTGTATCCACCAGTATAACCCCCAAAACCCTTGGAAGAACCCCAATTACTCCCAGAATCACCGGTTTTTGGAAGCGAATCCGCCATATTCCCCATTGAAAACGGACCCTTATTCGATCCCAGTGCCGAAACAGGGGTTGCATTCTTCAAAGGCACATTGCTATTACCCTTATTTTGCCCTATAGCAGAGCTAACAAGGTCACCAAACAAATTAGGGTTCTTATTATTGACAATCCCAATACTGGCGGTGGTGGCACTAGGCGTCGCCGCCGCCACCGCCGGAGAACCCCAGCTCTTCCCGAAGATGTCGCCGACCATCGAGGTCGGAGCACTCGGCGGCTGGTTCGACACCGGTTGGTGAGTCCAGGAGGGTCTGGGTTGCCAAGACGAGGTCGTATTGGGCTTCGATTGCGTAGATGCAAATGAAGAAGATGAGAAGGAAGATGATGTTGGGTTCTTGCGATCGTTGAGAGATCGAGAACGGTTCGAGCCGATTCCGAAATCGAAGTCGTAGTTGTTCATGATCTTGAATTTTTTTTTTGGGGTTGTGATCTCAAATGGTGAGAATTGAAAGACTATATGGAAAAAATTTTGGAATTGAATAGTTGAGATTGTTGTTGTGGAGATCGGAGAAGCGGAAATGAGATCTGGTTTGATTCAGAGCGTACCTGGTTTGAAGGAGATCGCGAAACGGAATTCGAGATCGCGAGAGAGAGAGGTGTGGAGGTTTGATGCAGAACGGTGCGCAGCTTTCTTTGGGGTTGATTGTCTTTGTCGGATTATAACATTACTACCGTGAATGCAGTTGTAATTTGTATTTTACATATTAAAATTTTTAGAGTGTGTAGTAGTTGATAAAAGTTCAAGTCAGCACTTCTATCATTAGTTTGTGGCTAACATTTAATATATTGGCAAGTGTTATAGTACCTCGAATCACAAATATCTAATTGAAATAATATAATACACAGAAGATAAATACCATAACCTCGTAAATAGTAGTCTTTAGAAATTGTTTACAAATTAAGATACGGAAATCAAATATTTTGAAATAATTTTCCAATCAAGATATGGAAAGCATTGAAAAACTAAATGCATCATATCATGAAGAAGAAATCAACTCTATGCCATAGCATCCCAACAATAAATGGTAAAAAAAATAATTCCTGCAACTCATCTGGTTTGTCAAATTAATGTGAAAATCATCAATTACATCAACTATAGAATACAAATTGTTGCTTTACAAAATAGTCAAATTAAAAAGATTTTAAAGTCATCTAATAGCCATCAAGTATTGCTAGTATCAATACTTGAAAGAAAATGTATAGTAAGAAGAGTAAATTAAATAAGAAAAATTATAAATAGGTGATAACTTCACAAAATATTTAAAAATTCATTGATTTGTAATTTTCTCAATGAAAAAAGAAGATGAGTAAAGAAAGCCCATATAACAGTTTGGTGCAAATCTCCATCATCCTATGAAAATAAAAGAGAACATAATTTTATACAAAAAGGAAAAAAAAAAGGGTATACAAAGTAGTGACAATTGACATGTCCAAAGTAGTAACAACTTACATGTCCAAAGTAATAAATCAACTTACATGTCCAAAGTAATAACTCAATTATAAAAGATCAAGTCAGCACTCTTAAATCAAACTCAGCTATACTGGAAATGCAAAAATATAGGGGAATAAAAGGCTTCACAAAAATATTTGAAATGCAACAAAGTCCACATAGGTGGAAAGCTTTACAAAAAGTGGGTCATAGCTATCGTCTGCTTTACAAAATGTATATACTTTACAAAAATATGTATTTGATAATGTCTTTAAATTTGTTCTTTCCCACAATTCTGACGAACGTCTCATCAATTTCTGAAAGGTCTTCATAACAAAACTTCAGGGTAAACAATATTTGTAGTGGAATCTGGCTCATCATTAGGGAGGAGGATACTTATACGATCGAAAGATGTGCATCTGGATAATGCCACGTATAGTTGCCCATGACTAAAAACAGGTGTACGCAAATCAACCCCAACAAATTTCACAGATTGTTCTTGAGATTTGTTAATGGTCAAAGCGTATGCCAATCGAACTGGAAATTGACGTCTTGTCATTCGGAAAGGCATTTCTACAGAAGACGGAGTCAATGATATCAGTGGTATAAATGCCAAATTGCCAAATTGCCAAACTTCTCTCTAGTTAAGATTCGAGCTTCAATTATGCGAGTGTCGCACCTTGATACCGTCAATCTTGTGCCATTATACAGTCCATCTTTCGGTGCAATGTTTCTTAATAACATTATAGGACAACCCACTTTCAACTCTACCTTAAAAGCTGGTAGCCTAGGAGGATCCAATGAATTTAAAAACTCATTAGGATATCTGTTTGTAATGGAAGGATCAATTTCATCATCTTCAGCCATCTTATCTGCAGCAAGATACGTATATGTATTCCTTGGAAAAATATTCAACGCAGCAATATTGATAGCACTGACATCATCATTTCGTGCAGAAAGAATTGTACGTTCCGTTAAGAATGATGGGGTTGATGTATCTGCCATATCCAATTGTGGATAAATTGCTGAGAGTAATTCCTTTAGATCCTGGCATTTGTGTATTGTTGATGGAATTTTAATGATTTTTTGCGGATTGGTTCCAACCTAATAAATAAAATAAAATAAATTTAAAAAAATGGTGTAAACAAAGTATCATCAAATGGTATAATCAAAGTTCGAATGCGTATTACCTCCGTCAAGAATTTTGCAAAAATAGCATTTCCAAGGTTTGCATGATTCAAGCGCATATTCAAATCTAAAGATAAAACATGTAGATCCTTCCACAAAATAGAGTGTCTCAATGATGCATTCACAATTTGCTCATGAACTCCTTTGGTTATAACTGGTAAGATTTGTCGAAAGTCTTCACCAAGAACAACAGTGATACCCCCAAATGGCTTTTCACAATCACAAATATCTCGAAATGTGTGATCAACCGCCTCAACACAATGTCTATGTTGCATAGGAACTTCATCCCAAATTATGAGTTTTGTTTTTCTAAACAATTCAGCCTGTAATGATTGCTTGCTAAACCCACAAACTGAATTTTCCAAGACATCCAATGGAATGGAAAATGTTGAATGTGCAGTGCGACCTCCTACTAATAGCAATGATGCAATTCCAGATGAAGCCACGGCAACAACAATAAGGCCAAGGCTGCGACATTTTAATGCAATCGTATTATACAAAAATGTTTTCCCCGTTCCAGCACCGCCATTCAAAAAGAAAATAGTCCCTTTACTTTCAAAGACTGAAGAAGTGATTGCGTTATAAGCAGTTTGTTGTCCATTATTGAGGCAATCAATAGTAATTTGCACATTTGTCTGTTGTGCCTCATTATGTAGTTGTTGATGTTCGAATATCAATCGGTTACCAACTGTTGCACTCCAATTTGCTGTAGGTTGTGGCATGGGTGGGAAGTCAATTAAACTCTTTCCTGATTCTTGAAACATTTGATTCAAAAGATACAAACCATAATCTTCAATTTGAGCCTCAGTTGGGTTAGAAATAGCAAACAATGTACGAAGCTTATGTGCAAGATCATCACAGATATGCATTGAAAATTGATTCCACAACGCATGTGGTTGTAGTGGAAAACATTGGGTCAGAATAATACAAAACAATCTCTTCAATTGATATCCGGTTTTCATAACTGCAGCCTCTTTCAGGCACTGTATCCATTCTTCATCATCTTCTAAGAGTCCTTTGGCAACACATGCTGATTTAAACGTCTCATGCAAAACATTGTTAACTGTACGTAAACATTGAAACGATCTTGGCCCTTTGACAACAGTTAACAACAAACACAGATAAAATCTTTCACCACAGTTAGGACTAGCAAAGTACATTCTACCAATTGCATATCCATGTTCTCTTGGTTTCCATCTATGTTCTGACTTGAGCCAATCAAAATGTTGCGGAAATTCTTGGTAAGTGAATTGGCATTCATTTTCATTGGAAGCACAATAATCAAAAAAACCAGTAAGAGTTGATTTTTGTTGCGCAGCTCTAGAAAGAATCATTTCCAATGAGTCATTAGAATTGAAAAGAACACGATGCATTCCAGGTAGATGAAGTGCCAATCGAACAACTGTTGGCATCTCTGCATGCAAGTGATGACCGAATATTCGCCAAGCAGCTTCTGGTGGTCCAATATACTTCGCATCAAGATATTGTTGGATCTCATTAATCAATTCCAAAACCATTGTTGTGCGATCATAACCGTTGTAAATATACTTATGTATATACTTAACACATCTCACTCCAACACAAACTTCTACATTTATATGACAGTTGAACCGTTTAGAAAGATATGCATTGTATGGTACCACATCCCTGTTATCAACTTCCTGTCCTCTCACAGTATATACTTGACCACTATTGCGACGACGATAAATTGGATATCCATCTTGGTCCATAGTTGTTGATTCTACAAAGGCTCGAGGGTATTTCTTAGTACATCTACCATTTTCCATACATGGTGCTTGGAGATTTCGAGCACCACATGGTCCATGTACCATGCAACACTTGACAGTTTCAAAAAGTGTAGGATCATCTTTTGGATCTGGAAATTCTGCACAAACTAATTTGTCTACTTGAGCACATGTTCGAATTTTACCTGGACCTTTAAGAAAGAGAAGCGCATGCATATGTGGTAGGCCTCGTTTTTGGAATTCAATTGTAAAAACATGTGCAACTTTATTACCGAACACTTTGTTTGTCTCTATCTCCTTCATCAAACACTTTCTTTTTAGCTCAAAAACACGGGCAATCAAATCCGGACGATTAATAGCTTTTTGGTGTGGTAATAATGCTGAAGTAATTTCTGGCCAATTGGGATTTGCAGTCATGGTGAGAAAAATATCTAGGTGCTGGTTGTATCGCGTGATAGCTATTGAATCTTGAAAGATTTCAAACATATGTCTAGGACTACCAGTAAATGAAGATGGCAAAATAAACCTTTGACCAATTTGATTAGGTCGCAAGTCATCTGGATCAATATCGCTTAAATCTTGGTAAAGTTCAGCCCGAATTTTTTTTTGATTAAGCTTGTAGTACGTCAACCGATTTTGCTCAGTTGCAGCCCAAGCATCTACCAAAAACTCTTGGAATAGTTTTCACCTCTCAAAATTGTTGAATACTCTGTAGGTCGCTCAAACAAACGATAACTATAAAAATCCATTTGAGTAAGTCGATCAGTTGAAGGCCGATCATGTTTAACGTCCCACAATTTCAACTCAGGTTCCCATCCGAGCTCACCATACGGGAATAATAAAACATAATGCAATGGCAAATACGCTGGGTGACATTCATTAATTTGCATCAGTTCATTATTTCCCTGTAGATGTAAAACAACATCTCTCATTCCAGTAATGTCATGACCCGAACCCGCCCCTATGGGTTAAGGACATAACCGGCCAGTAATCCTGAGATCACCTACGGCCTCCGACCAAAACAAATATAACTCAACAGAGTAAAGGGGCCAAACGGAAGCAATAATTAAAAACTTTGTCCATAGAGCCGTGCTTATATGCACGTTAAAACAAACCATACTCATATATGTTAATAACCCACAAACAAAATACAATACCATAAAATCCTTTACAGACAGGATCGTCCAAACTGAGTCAACCCATAGTAAAACTATGTACAGACATACAAAAAGTCCTCGCCAACAAGACAAGACATAAATACATAACAAAATGGCAAGGATGGGTCTCGTGCGTGAGACGCAAGGCTGACTCTCCAAAACTTATGTTGTTCCTGGCAGACTTCACTGGGGCTGGGTTTGGACTTCTCTTGGCTCACCTACAAACACATGAATGAGCGTGAGCGATAGCCTAGTGAATAATATCAAACACAGAAGTTACATAATCAATGTAGAACAACAGGTTCTAAACGGCCTTGGGCCCAAATCATATTTCTATTTAACAGATATGTAACAATCAAGTGACTTGTAGTTTCAACATTCTGGCCTTTGGCCCATTCAGATTTCCATTCATGCCAAAATGGCCTTCGCCCCATTTATTTATGTCAAAACGGCCTTCGGCCCATTCATTTGTATCAAAACGGCCTTTGGCCCATTCATTTATGTCAAAACGGCCTTTGGCCCATTCATTTGTATCACAACGGCCTTCAGCCCATTCATTTATGTCAAAACGGCCTTTGGCCCATTCATTTGTATCACAACGGCCTTCGGCCCATACATTCGTATCAAAATGGCCTTCGGCCTATACCTTCGTATCAAAACGGCCTTCGGCCCATACATTCGTATCAAAACGGCCTTCGGCCTATACATTCGTATCAAAACGGCCTTCGGCCCACTCATTCATGTCAAAACGACCTTCGGTCCATTCATATAAGTCAAAACGACCTTTGGTCCATTCATTTCTATCAAAACGACCTTCGGTCCATTCATTTAATCATGTCAGACTTTTGTCCACAATCCCAATTAGCAACTCATAAAGCTCATAAGGGAATAAACAATTGGACATTCACAAGCATTCGAATATCGATATTACTCACAGTGATCGGCTTGTGGATTTGCCCTGGAGCTTGACCCTACACATATCATGAACACAAAAGGGTCACTAACAGTTCAATCCGTTCTTTAATTCACATATTCCTCTTTAGGCTTTATTCTTATCTCATTAACTCATTTACAATGCTTAACATATGCCTAAGAGTGCTTACAAGTGAAAGAGAACGGAAAAACAGAACACAGAATGCATTTTCAGAATTTCAGAAAATAGGATCCCCGCTCGAGCGGACCCTTAAGCCTGCAAAAGTACTGGTTACCCCAAATTTCCGCTCGAGCGTGAACTAGGCCGCTCTAGCGAACTGCCTGTCTACATGGCTCCCCGTTCGAGCGTCAACTTCCCCGCTCGAACGGGAACCATGTCTGAAAAAAATGCTGGGAGCTCGATTTCTCCGCTCGGGCGGCACTTACCCCCGCTCAAGCGGACGTAAAAAATCTGGGTTTTCCAGATTAACTTCTTGAGCTCCAATTCGAATTTCCAGCCCATTTCTCATGCATTCTGAGGCTCAAAGTTCTCATATATTCATCTTAAGAAGGTACAAACACCAAAACACATTGTTAAGGAGCTCAATTTCAAAGATTACACACTTGCATGTCTCAAATTGACACCAAATTCAACTCTATCATGTATGTTCATGCATTTTAAGCTCCCATCCTCAATTATTCGAACATGCATGGTCATCTTGACTTTATTTTCATTTCAAAAGATGCAAATGGTGTCAAAGCTCAACAAACCAGGTTTGCATGCATAATCAAACTTCAAATCTTGCTTAATTGACATAATACATGCTATTTCAAATTAATCTCTTACATGCATGCATATATCAAGCTTTCATTCAACAAAGCCAACCAAATTTCATTCAATTTTACTCTTGGTCACCTGATTAGCTTGGATACACACAAAATTACAAATTATAATCCAAGGATTACTCACCTAGGAGCTTGATTCTCACAATCTATGATCAAGTCTTGGATAATCTTCAAGGTTCCCAAGCTTTAGGCTAAAATTTGCACAACTTCTCCCCCTTTCTCTCACTAAGGCCAGATCTCCCTCTCTCTCACTAGTGTAACTCAGATTTTGAGTTCAATAGAGTTAAATGAGAGTGAAGTGCTAATATACAACAAGCCCCACTAACATACTATTTTAATATAAAATAGTTGGGCACTCAAATTATCAACTTAATCAGTTTAATCTGGCCAGAATAAATTTCTAATTAATTTTCACCGTAGGTTTTAAACATTATGCCAATCACAATGGCGCAATCAATTTCGGGTTCTGTGGCCGATAAGGCCCTCAATTTAATTTCCAAAGCGGATTATTCAAACAGATATTCCTACGGTGAACAGATAGAATTTCAAAATCACATATATTCACATAATGGCACACAAAATCACGCTAAACACATAATCATACTCAAATTAAAGACCAATTAGCATTTTACGGAACAGGGGTATCACAAGTAACCTCAGTTCCATCACCTAGTATTACAATTGCAATCTCATCAGCAGTTGGTAGGTTATACCGTCGTCGGTCTGTTGCTGAACTGTAGTGAAGATGAGCAGGTAGATTTTGTCCAGTGAAGGCTAATTGATTCAAAATTGCATGAGCTTGGCAAAATTTGTTTACAAATGCATTAACTTGCAACAAACTATCTTGAATAGTTTTGAGAACATCCCTTTGTAAGTGAGGATTTCTACGATTTCGAACTTCTAAAGCTGAATCAGGATCATAAATATACAACTGAGCATAAGTCGCATCTTGACCTGTTTGTGGTAGAAGTGATCCTGTTCGATGTCGCAATTCCCCATGGATAATAAATGGTTTAGGGCCGCTTCCCCTTAGTACTCTTGGATCCAATGTAGCACCAAGACTTGTAAAAGCATTGGCTGCATTGTATACTCGAGTATAACGTCGAAACGATCTTGCTTGATCATCATCCCCATCATATAATGCTTGAAGCGGTGGAGGGGTGTCATAAGCAGAGGTAGCCTAGTCTTTCCTTTTGAATAGCAAGTTCCAAATAGGGGACGCTTTCGAGATGATTGTGCTAATTTTTCGTCCATCCAATGTAAGGCTGAACAGTAAGGACATAACACATCCATCTTGTCGAGAGAATGACGACATGAATTCATGTGTGATTGAGTATTAATCGCAGTACTTATAGTCATATCTTCTAATTCATCATCTGTACATAGATCCTCTTGAAGAAATGTGACTGTAGAATTAGGCCTACAAATATTTGTTGTGCATAAATTAAAATTTATACACATGTAAAAGTAAGAGTATTATTTAAAGAATTAAACATGTTTTATCAATTCCGAGCTAAAGATGTACTTTCCATAGAGAACGAACATGTGGATGCATGTGTAACCATTGTTTGTTTTTGTGCCAACGAAGTATCCGCAAGTGTCTTTGTTCCCTGTTCTAGGCAAGCATGACTGCGACGACTCAGTGTTAATGAAGAAAAGTCTTTAACATATGCTCCTAATCTCTCTCGTTCTTGTCGCAAGCGGTGTCTCGATTGATATGCAGAGCATGCATTTTCATTTCTTTCACGTTCTCGTCGTGCACATTGAGCTAATACAGCTCTTGATATAACATAACCATTGGGTCCCTAAAATATGAATATTAAATCATTGAATGCTTAAAATGCAAATATTATCAAGTACCATTTTCCACTGTCTAAAGAAAATACTAAGAATTTAGAGAAAATGTATTATACTCTTGCCTATGACTACCCATAGTTTTATAATAATAATAATAATAATAATAATAATAATAATAAATTGTGTGGTTTTGTTACACTAATGAACAAATGTTCGACCAACTTATGAGAATAATAAACGTTCGACCAGCAAATTGTGTGGTTTTGTAACAATAATGAACAAATGTTCGATCAGCAGATGAGCTTCATAAAGTATCCCCATTTTCTTGTAGGGCCCATGCACTTACAGGAGACACTATATATTCCTTTCTCACTATATATTCCTTCATAAAGTATCCCCTATATATTTCTTTCTTCCTAAGAATATACAGGAGACACCAAAAAATGTGCATAGTTTCAAAAATAAAATACAATTATGGCTAAATAAAATACAATATATGAAGATATAAAAATAAAAACTAAAAAAACTCTACAAAATCAATAATAACCATACCGCTAAACATGCATTTTCCTTTCGCTTGCCCTTGCAATCAGTGGCCCTTAATTTAACGGATTGTGTCATTTAGTCCAATACATAATGGTTGTTAAGTTTAGTGGACAGATAGTCAAACTATGTGTCAATTTGGTTCCTGTAGTTTACACAATGTGCTAATTTAGTTCCTATCAAAACCGAGCAAATTAAAATAACAGGGACTAAATTGACACATTGTGTAAACTACAGGGACCAAATTGACATATTGTGTAGACTTTCCGTCCACCAAACTTGACAACCGTTATTTATTGGACTAAAATGACAATCTGTTAAATTAAGGGGCAAAATCGAGCAAATTAAAACAAATAAATTGACACATCATGTAAAGTATAGGGACCATTTGCATAATTTATCCAATAAATTTATTATTATTATTTTTTAAAAATTTGAATAGCACTTCTCTATATTTATAGATGTAAATAAGTTGTCAAAATGATACCTCTCACAAGGGAAGCACTATAAATGGTGTGTGCCATATGCACATTATAACTAAAGAAAAAATAGCATAATTTCTTACTTTTTGAGTTATAACTATATATAAAAATAAAAAAAATCAAAATCAAACAACATGCGAGACATAACTAAAATAAGGTCATTACTAAAGAAGAAAATTGGTCATAACTAAAAAAAAAAAATGACATAACTCAAAATTGTCATTTATAATCTATATAATAAATTGTATGGTTTTGTTATACAAACAAACAAATGTTCGGCCAACTTATGAACTTCATAAAGTATCCCCATTCACATAGCTGGAAAAAAAAAAAAAAATTTGCCCATTTTCTCTCTCCTCTCTTTATCTCTTATCTCAAAATTTCTGCCCACTTACATTGAAAAGTGGTGTAGATTTACACGTATATATAGGAGACACTTAAAAAAGTGCACAGTTTAAAAGATAAAAATACAATTATGGTTTAAAATAAATAATTGGACATGCATTTTCAAAAACACTCTACAATTATGGCTTAAAATACAAACATACAAAAACTAACAATTTAAAAAAAAAAAAAACACTTTACAAAAACCATTAAGAACTATATCATTGGACATGCATTTTCCTTTCCCTTGCCCTTGGAAGCATAAGACACCTTTTCTTTTCCTTTCGACATTGCCTTTGTATTTTCCTTTTCCATTGCCTTTAAAAAATAACCAAAGTATAAGAAATAAAAATAAATAAAAAAAAATTATAAGAAAGTGATTTTTGGGCTGACATTAGAAATACGAACGACATTGAAATCATGCTCATCATGAATCACTACACCGACATTTCTTTGTTGAAGAAACTGAACCTATACATACAAAAACAAATAAGTAGCTGATATGTACACAAAATGAAATTTTATAAGACGATGAGTAAAGGGAACGAATATTACAGTTCGTTGTAAGTCTCCATCTAGCTGTAAAAAATGAGGAATTTTTTTTTTTTTATAATCAGAACCTATAATACAAAAGTTTTTTTAAAATCTATGTACCAGTTTTTTTAAAAAAGACAACTTACATTATCCATAATGTTAGAGGTCGTTCTAGCTTAATATTGCCAAAACCTATAATACAAAAGTTGACTTCAGTAAATACATATTAATCCAGTAAAGGTTTTGGAATACATAACTTATGTAAATACAAAAGTTATTTTAATTCACCAAGTGAAACCAAATGAAGCAATCAATAGATACTTAAATGAAATCAAACCTATCGATGGCTTAAGCTTTGTTGAATTTAATTAAACTAAAAGAGATTTAAATGGAACTGCAAAATTTATAAAGTTAATTCATATGACAAACTAATAAAAAATCATCAATCATTTTGAAATCCACAGTTAATTCATATGATAAAATATCTCATTCAAGGAATTAATAAAAAAATCACACTGGAAAAAAAAATTACACATATGACAAACTAATAACCCAACAATCATTTTCCGCCACCAAAAGGAGTCGTGTTTCCAAGAATGTATTTATTGAAATTAACAAATAACAAAAGATTTGAAAATAATAATTTAACTCCAAACATTTTCAGGTATTGGTAACACAATCTAAATCCAAACAACATCAAAAGAAAGTAGTAATGAATCATACTATTTTTCTTACAAATTAATAAATATTAAAATTGTCCAAGATGCCACATCATCCCAACTTGGCAAAGGGTGCAAATGAGTAGAAACATGTGTAGTAGTAAAGTCAACAAATATATATTGTTGCACCTGAAGTGGACAAACTCAATTTCACAATTTCAGAAGCTATGAAATTATCCTCTGTAATTTAATAAAGTCAAACTCAACCACCCCAATCTCACAATTTCAGAAGCCATGAAATTATCCTCTATTTTTTTCAATAATCAAACAACCAGAAAATCCAAAAACCAACAAAGTAAGGACCAAAAAAAGTCAAAAAATCGGCATATTTGACTATCAAAGCCTATTGAAAGTTTATTTAGCAAAGTTGAGAGCTCCATCCACTCAACAGCAAGTTATAGACAGTAGAGGATAACTCAGAACTTAAAATTATATTTAAAACACTTTATCATTATATATTTGAGACCCATTATTCAGAACATATTGAACACATTATATTTGAAACACATTATCATAAAATTAAATCCCACTATATCTCAACACATTTAGACCGTAAATCTATATAAATATAAGAAATGGCTGGAAATTTTAGAGGTTGATGCAGCTTAGTATTGTCAAAACTTGTAATACAAAAGTGAACTTAACTAAATAAATATTAAATACATAGCATATTTTAATTCACCAAGTCAAACCGAACGAAGCAATCAATAGATACTTAACATGTCAATGGCTCCTACATTATTGTTAGGAATCAAACATATCGATGGCTTAAGCTCTACTGAATTGTATTGAGCTCATTCAAGAAATTAATAAAAAATCACATAGATAAAATCACATAGAAACTAATAACCTACCAATCATTTTCCGTCACCAAATTTTACTAAAATTAAACAATTTATCAAAATGAGTTGTGTTTCCAATGGAAACTATCAATAAAACACATCAATCACTTAGTACTTTGCTTCCAAAAATCTATTTATTAAAATTAACAAATAACAAAAGCTTTGCACATCTACATAGTTTTAAAATAATAATTTCACTCCAAACATTAAATAAATAAAAAATAAATCAGTCTGTTGGAAACATAATTTGACTCCAAACAACAACAAAAGAAAATATTAATGAATGTTACCATTTTTCTTAGCAAATGGTGCAAATGAGTAGACATATATGTATTAGCAAAGGGTGAAAATATATACTTCTGCACCTAAAGTGGACAAAGTGAACCACTAAAGTCAACCGCTAAAGTCAAAAAGCCAATAAATAATTTCATAAAAAATAATTCATCCACCAGGTGGTCAACCACTAAAATGTCTCCAAGATATACCTAAGCTAACTTTTTTTCCACAAAAGATAGATATGATAAAGAAATATTTCAATGTACATAAGAAAATAACCTTAAAAGATATAAGAATTGACTTTCCAAGATTGTTTCATTTTTGTGAGAAAATACAAAAAAGAAGCGGAAAAGATAAAAAAATAAATTGGTTTACTTAATTTTTTTTTTCTTCCATAACCTTAATCTATTTTGTGCTTCCTCAATTTAAGAAAAGTTATGATACACTGCTTTAGGCATTGAAACTATATAAATCCCCAAACAATAAATAAAGCCAATCACAAAAGATATGTTATATTTACCATAAGTCTTAATGGCACTTCCAAACACAATCAGACTCAAATCAAAATTGGGTGAATTCCTATAACGAAGCGAATTAATTTTAGGACTTGAGATCCAACTGATGCTATCTAAGACCTGGAACACATCTTATAGAAAAGGTAAGAACTGGAACACATCTAAGACATGAAACCAATACAGTGTATACAAACCAAACTGTTTTAAAAATAAAAAATAAAAATGTAGTGATACTGTACGATTTACTAAGCTGATAAATAAAATAAAATAGAAGATTCCCTAGGTTTATTACCAAATAGGATAGAATATTTTCCAAATCCTTAGAAACACAAACACATATGGAGGCCATTATTGGCTAAAAACAACCCTTTATTGGCCAAAAACTGTCCGATTTATTGATTAATCCCCAAAAACTGTTTGACACAAAAAATTTCGGATACTAATAAAGCTTGAATAGTATATAATACCACAAATTCGAACCAAAGTATGAATTTAAGAAATCAAACAGTACGATACCACAGTATGAATTTAAAAAATTAACTCATGAATTCTATAAGGGCCTTTTCGTTGAAATTGTAGTTTACGAAATGTGGTTTAGATTTCCATACTTACCACATCTGTAAAATTAATTTAACTCCTAATAAAATTAATAAAATTCAAACTAATAATAGATTAATTTAAGTCCAAATAGATTAATTTTACAAACTAATAAAATTCAAATGTTATCGAATGTTACAAACTAATAAATTCGAATGTTATCAAAATGCTATACAAACTAATAAACATGTGTTTTATGCAATAAGTGTCATTCAAGTGTCCTAGATACATATACATCCACAATCATATATAAAAATAAAAATAAAAATAAAAGATTAATTTAACTCCTATCTATATTGGTTAAATTTGAAACATTAGCTAAAAAGTCAAAAATTAATACAAAAAACCAACCCATTCTTTTCTCAACCCACAAAAAATAAACCCATCAAACACAGAAAATGTATGTTTCTTTTCTTCTTCCAATTTCCAATTTTTTTTTTTTAAAAATAAACACCCTCTGTTTTGTTATGTAAAATTAGAATTCTCTACTCAGAAAGACCCACTTAAGTCTTCGTTCCAATGATTTTATCAATCAAAAGCTTTTCAAAACCATAGAAAATCAACACCTATTTCTCATTAAAGAATCAAACCCATTGGATGATGTTTCCACAATAGATGTTTATCTGCCACTATAGATGTTTATTTTACCAACTATTGGTTCAGAAGATAATTAAAGATAGGTCTAAGAAACTTTCACAGATTATCACAAATTAAAGCCACAGCATCAAGAATATCATATTGGTTCAGAAGATAATTACCAACTACAACAAACAAAATTTGAAAAAGTGAGCAATAACAAAAAATTTTACATCAAGAAGATGAATAATGGGTGTTTCAATAAAGAGTCACAGGGGACCAAAAAAACTTTTTAGCTAATGTTTCAATCCGTGCAAGATGTGTGTGTGTGTGTGTGTGTGTGTGTGTGTGTGTGAGAGAGAGAGAGAGAGAGAGAGAGCGCTTACAGATAAGAGAAGGAGAGGATTCAAGTGAAAGGTATGAAGAGCTGTGAGGAAAAAGTTGTACTGAATCTTGAAGTTCTAAAAGCAACAAATGCAAAGAAAATTGTTAATTTGCCAAACACAACATAGTGTCTTCCCAAAGAAAATTTGAAAGAGATGAGAGGAGTACGTGTGTGAGAGAGAGAGGGTGTGTGTTCAAAAACAGAGCCATCATATTAAATTTTCAGACATTTTGACAAAGAGACAAAAACAGAGGGTGTGTGTTCAAAATTATATATATAATACACAAATAAATACATATTGGCTTTTAAATAATCAAACCCATTTCATAAATCAAAACCATGTAAAAAATAAAACATTTCAAACTAACCATATCAGATTAAGAGAAACAGGAAATTATATAACTCTTCTTGATAAAAGCATATATATATATATACAGGAAATGTTTATAACATAACTCATTCAAATGTTTCAAAACAGGAAACATTTTTTTAGAGGAAACTGTTCTTGAGAAATATTTGAAGAAGAGTTTTGAAATGTTAACTCTTCTTGAGAGGGTGTGCTTTTATCAAGCAGAGTTTTGAAATGTTTCTCAAGAACAGTTTTGAAATGTTAACATGTTTATAACATAGCTCATTCAAATAGGAAATGTTTCTCAGGAAATTAATTTGAAATGTTTCAAATTAACCATATCAAGAAGAGTTATTTTAAATATTAGGAGTTAAATGTTAAATGTTTAAATATTAGGAGTTAACTGTTCTTGAGAAACATTCTTGAGAAACATTAGGAGTTAAATGTTTATAATACCAAGATTCCACTTATAATACAAAGCAAAGAAAAGAAATTGCACTCATATCCCATCACAATTCCAATTCCAACAAATTGGGAATCAAATTTCACTTTCTAATTCCCTATACCAATCAGACCCAACAAACAAACGAAAATTCCTATAAAATAACAAACGAAAAAATACAACTAAAGTTTTCCACTTTTCCAATAATTTTACCCAAACCAAGCAAATTCCAGAAGAATTAAATCCAGAATACATTTTTTTCCCGGGAAAATCAAAGAGAAAATAAATTGGGGGTTTAAGCAAGGGAAAGTAAATATACCTGCTGGGTGAGGTGTAGCAAATCCGAATAATTACACCAGGCAACAATACCTTGTTCCTGAATGGAAGAACAGGCAACAATACATATTTTAAACTGTTTTGGTATGCACATATATATACATACATAGTGTTGGATATATACATATTAGATGGGACATATGTATACATATATATACATACACATATACACAAATTAACCATAGCAAGAAGAGTTATTTTAAATTTTTACATATATATATACATACATATATACACATATACATATATATATACATCCAAAATGCAAATTATATATATTATACACACAAATACATACAAACTTCGGTTCGGGGACAGCAACGCTTTGGCCGGGGACAGACTTCGGTCCGATTCTGGCAGTTAAAAAAAAAAAGAATAATTTAACTCCTATCTATATTGGTTAAATTTGAAACATTAGATAAAAAGTCAAAAACTAATACAAAAAATAAACTCATTCAACAAAAAAAACATGCCCTAAGAGGCAGAAGAAGGTATGTTTATTTTCTTCTTCCAATTTTTCATTTTTTTATATAAAAAAAAAAAACGCCCTTTTGTTTGGTTGCCTAGAAAGCAGAAACCCACTTCAATTTGTTAATTAATTGGCACAGGTTTTGTTAGACATGGCTTCATAGACATATTTATACATCCATATATATACTGTTAAATCATATATATAGATATATAGACAAATCTTAGGTCAGGAGTTGTATGCCAGAGTCATACTCATATATACAAATGGAACATTTTCTTTTATCCTCTCTTAAGAAAAGCAAGTTTCAAGTTGTTAGACAGACTTGATACATCAATTACTGTTAAAACTATATCAATTGTCAACCTAACAACATTCAATTATTTTCGGTGAAAAAAATAATGTTTTTAACAAAAAAATAGAAAAAAATGAAAAAACAAAAAAGAAAGGAAAGAAAGAAGAGAAAAGAAAATAGTAGCAAAAAACAAAAAATACAATTATTCAGTAATCAATCCAAATACCCAAATCATTCAACATTCTGAAAGGGTTAAAAGATAAATGTCCCAGGTGTTCAAGTTGTTTGTAAACATAAAGATACATCCCTAATAGTTGAGAAAAACATACTCTAAAACATGCTATCATAGATTTTCAGTACACAACAATACATAATCCTTTTAATCATTACTACATGGTATTAGATCAAGATTTTTGCAATTTTAAGGAGATTAACAGTTAACCAAGTTTTTCTAATGAAATCAAGATCAAGATTTTGGAAGAAAGCTACTTAGTTCTGACATCAACCCTTGATAGTTTTAATTTCAACTTATAATTCATCGAAAGAGTCTTTTAATTCATCAAAATACCAACACACACAAAAAAAATGCGAGATTCAAACATATTCTAATAGACATCACAAATACGACATGGTTTTCAAAATATGTAAATAGCAATCAACATGTCCAGAAGGAAGTGAGAAAAAGTCCAATCTTTAATAATGCAGAATTAAAAAATCAAATTATTATGAAACCATTCCACTTTCGTTCATATCATTAACATGCGAACATGTTGTTCCAACCCACTCTTTTTTGATTAAATAAAAGCACTCTAAGGCGACCAAAATTTGGGCATTTTGAAATGAAATTACTGTTAAATTTTATTGGGTCATTCTATCAAACACTTCCAATACATGACTTATTTGGTCATTTTATAAGATGAAAAAGATGAACAAAAAATAAGATGAACAAATTAAGGGTTTAAAAACTGTCTAACCTAGAACAGAAATAAAAAAAAAAAACAAAGCAAACCTTCCCTACCAAAACAAAAAACTGTCTAGTTGTAGAGCTCTTGATCTAACACCTATCCAAAAACTGTGACTCTGGTTTTTGGATGATACAAAACTCTGGTTTTTGAACAAATTAAGGGTTTAACACCTATACAAAAAATCTGTGAACCCTCCTCCAAAAACCAGAGCTCTTGATTAATATGAGAGAAAACAACTAAGAAAATCAATAAATTTATAAATGATTAAACAACAAATAAAATTCTTTACCTCTGTGGATTTAGAGGAGGGTTCACAGATCTGACTCTGGTTTTTGGATGATTGAGAGAAATTCTTTACCTCTGTGCCAGAGCCACGCTAGTTGTAGAGCTCGGATTCAGCCACCGGCGAGGTTAAAGAATTTTGGGGCGGTTCAAAGGGATTGAGATGGGTTTATTGTGGCGGTTCAGAGGGATGGAGGAAGAGAGAAGATGAAGAGAGTGATGTAGAGAGAGAGAGAGAGAGAGATTCTGAGCGTGTGTTTTCAAAATTTGAAAGAGGAGTGTGTGTGTGTGTGTGTGTGTGAGAGAGAGAGAGAGGGGATCTGTATTGTGTGTGTTCAAAACGTTGTAAGCCATTGGATTGAATTCAATCTAATGGTCCATGTATTGACAAAGGGACAAAAGTCCCATCAGGAGTAAAAATCTGAGCTTCCATGTTATATAGATAAGACAGACGAATTATGGAATACACCACCTCAACTAAGTGATAAAAAAATACATTTTAATATTTCAAATTGCATCACAAATTTTAATATTTCAAATTGCATCACAAATATAGTTAAAATCAACTAATAGAATATGGTTATTTATTAAAAAAACCCTTAATATTTCACCTGTTTTTTAATTTAATTTTCAGAATTTCAATTTCAATTAATTAAATTATGAACTTTCATCCATATTTCTCTGTCTATTCTCATCCGTTTTCGTCTCACTTTATCTTCTTCTTTTTTTTAGATTCAAACTTACATGTTCAAATCATTGTATCTCCCTCATCATAAATTCGTTTTGTTTCATTTTTATGTCGTTGGATTCATCTCATAGTCTAGTTTTCATTCCACCTCTCATACGTCTTGTTATATCTTTTTTTGCATACCATCGGAATCCCAAAAGTTAATTAAAAATAAGATTTTTTTTTCCATATCACGACAATATTTTTAGGGTAAATTACAAATACATCCCTTGAGATTTGATTAAACTACGAATTGCCCCCTGTAGTTCTAAAAATTACATTCCACCCCATGGATTTCTAATTTCATAACAAATCGCTCATTTTATTAATAAATCATTAAATCAATTAACAAGTTTTAATGATGTTAGAAATATGTTTCAATTAATAATTTAGGCAATTTTATTATTGTATAGGAGAGCAATTATGAATTTTATTTTTTTAATTAATTCTGTTAAATAAAAAATTCTAATAAGGGATATTTATAATTTTCTAAATCACAAGAAATAATGTGTACTTTAAACAAATTTCAAGAAAATGTGTGATTGTAATTTTTCCATATTTTTAATAGCGGAGAAGCAAACGATGATGCTATCACGGTAGGAAAACTCTTATTTTTAACACCCTTACCAAACATCAAGTTAGCACAGCACCGCACCATTTTCTTCCTCTTCCTCCCTCTTTGTCGTTTTGATCTTCAACAAATAAAACAAAATCAATTCATTTAATTTTCCAAACCTCATATGAAATGAATAAAAAAAATCATATGAACAAACAGATGCATATATATATACACACACAAATGAAAACTTCTTATTTACAACAAAGAAAACAAAATCTATTTCAATTAATTTCTGAATCTCTTTAACAGATACAAATATATACACACATTGAAACTTCTCTTCTTCTTCTTCTTCTTCTTTTTTATAAAAAAAATTTAGCAAAGAATACAAAATCATGTTCATTGTTATCTCATTTGTGCAGAGAGTTACATATACATATACATATATATATGTATATATATATATATAAATACACACACATGGAACTACTTATTTGATTTCCAACTAAGAAAAAAAGATCCTGTAAAGCAAGTATAACGCAGCGGGTAAAATTATTAAGATCATACCTTAGGTGATAGAACCTAAAGCGAAGAATCTTACAGGTAAATCATGTGCTTTAAAATGTGCGAACAATGAACACCCAGCAGTGGAGTGATACCACAATATGAGTATCACCTACACAAGTCACAGTGCAAAAAGCTTAATCGTTATTTTAATGGGAGAGAGTCAATATGAGAAAAATCATTCGTTATTTGATTCATTCCATATCCCATATAACGTATCAGATATATAGGATAAGTATATCATCTATCCATATCAGTTGATATGATAGATATAAATATCATGAGTGGGTTATCCAAATAAGTTTTGAATTCAAATTCAAACTTATATGGACAAGGTTCAAAAGGGTCATGGGTCATGCCACATGGGCGCCCAATTTCTAACATCTTCCACTCACACATGAGTTGGCATGACACTGTTACATCTCTATCTCAATCTCCCCAAAAAAATGAACAATCTCATATTAGCCAATGCACAGTGCGACTACTAAGAACACTTGCATATGGGAGCTCTATACTAGAAACTCAATATGAGTCAGCATAGAGACATCAACCCAAAATGAACAAAAATAGTGTCTCATGTACCCAGACCCATATAGCTACATCGGTCCAAAAACATCTCTAATTCCTCAAAGAGCATGTTTGACCCTCCTAGGTCCCGCATTATATTCACACCCAATCAGCATCCCATAGAGAGCGATGTGAGTTGTCGACAGTGAATATAGAGCAGAGATGTAGAACTAGATGATCTTCTCTTCACCCTTATATCATTTAATTTGAAATTGACCGCTTTCCCAATAATGTCCCTTAAAGCCGAATCATACATGACCGCAGACAACATACCAAAGTAGCTGAACATCAACTCCTCCTCTTATGATATAGTCAAAGGTCACAAAAGGCACAAAGTGAAGTCATTTAGGAAAAAATGACTTTTAGGACTCACACGGTAAAGAAGCAGGGATTCATTTTTTCACCTCGCTAACGGGTCGATAAGCACATGCAGTATGAATGCATGTTATAGTGGAGTAACTCTGCCAAAGAGTGATGTTAAACTCACACACCATACAGATCTTAGTCTAGTCGCTTTTAAGCGCACAAGTCGCTTCTTAGCGTCTAACTCGAATTCTCTATTTGCTCGCCTCTCAGGCATCAAATGAGATCTCGTATTTGGCTATCCATAATAGGCACATCATGGAAAAGTGGATACTCTCATATCCATGGTCGGTCTCTAACAAGACCTCATCTTGGCTCTAACCAAGGCGACATAGCTAGTGGATAATTTTAGCTTTTCTATTTGCTCCAAATACAATAAGCCACTAGTCTCATCCTTGCTCGCTACCTAGCGCTAAGGGCGATTGCTCATGTGAGTGAGCCAATCTTGTCTGCTAACATCAATTTATTTATTCTGTGTATGCTAATTCACAAACCATTGCAAAAAATAGTAAACATAAATGTGTAATAGAAACAAATATGAATACTAATGGCATAAATATCCCAAAAAAAATATGAGTTCAACTAAATACACATATATATCACCACCTACATAGTCCTAAAGCCCTAACATGAGTAAGATAAACATCTCTAGCAATGGGCTTAGTCAAATGGTTTGCAACTATGCGACTCGTAGGGATGTGCTCCAGGATCACTTCTTTCTGCGCTATATTGTCTCTGATAAAGTTGAACCTCACATCAATGTGTTTGGTTCTCCCGTGGTATTTAGGATCCTTAGTGTAATCGAGTGCAGCCATTCTGTCACAATGGATAGTCACAGGGTCTGAAGTGTGTGTGACAATATCCAAATGCTGAAGGAATCTCTTCAACCAAACGGCTTCCTGAACGGCAGATGAACAAGCCACAAATTCAGTCTCATAGTCGATAAGGCGATACATGATTGCTTCTTAATGCTCCAAGAAATAGCACCATCACTAAACATGAAAGCATATCTTGAAGTAGACTTACGCTCATCTAAGTCTCCTCCCCAGTCAGCATCACAATAGCCAACTAGACGTAGATCTGAACTTTGGTAGCAAAGTGTGTAATTTGCAGTCCCTCTAAGATATCGTAATAGCCTCTTAACTGCTTTCCAATGAGCTGGTCCTGGGTTGGATTGGTAACGACTCACCAATCTGACTGCATAACAAATGTCAGGGCATGTACACATCATAACATACTTCAAGCTTCCAACAGCATTTGCATAGGGAACACGGGCCATCTTTTCATTCTCTTTTGGAGTCTTAGGACCCATATCAAGGCTTAGACTCTCGCCTTTCGCAACAGGAGTGTCAATGGGTTTGCAGCTCTGCATCTGGAATCGCTCTAGGATAGTCTTAATGTAAGTCTCTTGAGACAAACTAAGAAGTCTCCTAGAGCGATCCCTAAGGATCTTAACACTGAGCACATAGCTCGTTTCACCCATGTCTTTCATCTCAAATGTAGAGAACAACCACATTTTAGTGGTGACAATCATCTCCTTGTCATTTCCAGCCAATAATATGTCATCTACATATAACGACAATATCAGAAAAATGTCCTTAGACCGCTTAACGTACACACAGTGATCTTCATCGATCATCGTAAACCCATTAGAAACAATGGCTCGATGAAATCTCAGATTCCACTGTCTGGATGATTGCTTTAAGCCATAAATAGATCGTTGAAGCTTGCAAACTTTGCGCTCCTGACCTACTATCACAAAGCCTTCTGGTTAATCCATATAGATCTCTTCATCCAATTCTCCATTGAGAAATGCAGTCTTAACGTCCATCTGATATAGCTCTAAGTCCAACTGAGCTACTATGGCCAGAATTAGGTGAATAGAGGCAAATCTCACAACTGGTGAAAAAGTTTCCTTGTAGTCCACACCCTCTCGTTGGGTGTAACCTTTCGCCATTAGGCGAGCCTTATACCTTTCTATGGAACCATCCACCTTGCGCTTGATTTTGAGAGCCCATTTGTTCCCAATAGTCTTGCGCCTTGGCGGTAAATCAACCAAGTCCCAGACATGATTTTTCTTCATAGACTCTATTTCTTCATCCATTGTAGCACTCCATTCTTTACTAGCAGGGGATGAGAGAGCCTCTTTGAGATTCTTAGGCTTCATCTCATCACTCGGAGCAATCATGAATGCTTCCCCTTCAATCTCAAAACAACAACGGGGTATAGCTCCACGTTTGCTTCTATGCAGTTAAGAATCCTGAGAATCCTCATCCATTAGATCTAATCCATGGGCAAGTAGATCGCTCCCACTGTCCCTAGGAGCTTGAGGGATTATCTCTTCATTCTCTACTAGGCTACTAGGTGCGCTTTCAAGTAGATCCTCCATCACATAGAGTTCTACTTCTCTAGTTACCTCACCTCTGCTAGAGAAATCCTCCTCTATGAAATCCACATCTCGTGACTCAATTTCAGTCACACTTCCATTCGGATGCTCCCCAATAAACACATAGCCCTTACAATGCTCACTATAGCAAATGAAGATACACTTCTTTCCTCTAGGGCCCAACTTCCCAAACTTATGAGAAGCGTTGTGTATGTAAGCTGCCGAACCCCAAGGTCACAAATTGCCCAAATCAGGCTTTTTGCCAGTCCACATCTCATATGGGGTGGAAGGAACTGATTTGGAGGGCACACGGTTAAGGACGTAAGCAACAATCAACAAAGCATCTCCCTAATAAGAAATGGGAAGATTTGTTTGCGCCATCATAGATCTAACCATGTCAAGCAATGTGCGATTCCTTCTCTCCGCTACACCATTTTGCTGCGGAGTCCCAGGAATTGTCAATTGCCTGATAACTCATTTTTCCTCACAGAGCACTTTAAATTGTTCAGATAGATACTTGCGTCCCCGGTCAGTTCTTAGAGCCTTAAAGCTTTTGTCTAATTGATTCTCAACCTCATTAATATATCGTCTAAAGTAATCTAATGCTTCTGACTTGTGAGAAATCAAAAAGACATGGCCAAAACGCGTGCAATCATCTATAAATGTGATGAAATAAAGGGCTCCATATCTTGCCCTCACATTCATTGGTCCACATATATCAAAATGAATAAGTTGTAATGGGATAGATGCCCTTTTGGCTTTCCCAAATGGTTTCTTTGTCACCTTTCCAGCAAGACAGTGCTCACAAGTAGGCAAAGTGACTCTAGTGAGTGGGCCTAAAAAACCTTCTCTAGCCAATCTAGTCATCCTGTCTTGCCCTATGTGGCCTAATCTAGCATGCCATCTCATAGAATCATTATCACAAAAAGATGCAATATTAGAAACAGAGCCATTGGCATTTTTATTAAAACTAGAATCATCCACATCCAAAACTAAAAAACCATTTGAAAGATAACCAAAACCATAAAAAATTGTTCCCAAATAAATGCTAACACTATTATTCTTAAAACAAAAGCTAAAACCAATGCTCATCGTGCTAATAACTGAAACTAAGTTTCGCCGAATATCCAGAGCATAAAGAACATCATGAAGATACAAGGTGCGCCCTCGTCGCATTTCCAGCTTGTATGTGCCAATGCCAAGAACCTCCACATTGGACTCGTTCCCCATGTAGACTTTTCTGCTCCCAGCAGGTACTCGGCGATACTCAACGAACCCTACTCTGTCCCTCACAATGTGGTCTGCTGCTCCGGAGTCTATAACCCAAAAATGATGAGAATGAGCAATTAATGCTTGACTAGAAACAAAGCATTGAATGCGAGAAATTAAGTCAGGAAGTACCTTTTTCTGCTTAGGGCAATCCCCAGCGAAGTGTTCTTCTTTGTTACAGTTAAAGTATGTCAATTTAGCATTTACCTTCTTGCCACCTCTCTTACCCCTACGCTTGAAATTTCTAACACCATTGGGCTTTAGCGCAGCTGCTACTTGCTTCTTAGGGGCACATTTTGCTTTTCCATGCTTGAACTGAGAAGTCCTACATGAGCTCGACTCAACTACCATAGCAGAACCATCAGACTTAGCCGCCTCAAGGCACTCAGTCTCTACCTCCAAATGACGCAATATGTCTTTAAATGTTTTCACACTCTCATTATGCATCATGTTTTGCTTCATCTGCTCCCAAGAATTTGGCAGAGAGCGAATCACAGCTTGTACTTGCTGCTCTAGAGTCAAATTGTGCCCAGTAGCTGCAAGCTCATGTATCATGGCTGACATGACCCTAAAATGCTACTTCATCGAGTGATGTGCCCTTTTCTGATAGGAGTCAAACTTCATAGTCAGCCTACGTAGCTTTGGCAAAGAGGTAATACCAAACTTTTTCTTGAGAGCTTCCCACATCTCAAATGCAGTTGGGCAATGCTCAAACTCACTAATCAAGTCGTTGTGCACGCTGTTCAACATGGTAAAGCGCGCACACTGATCTTTGTTACACCAAGTTTGAAAGACTTCAAGATCACGACGATGTTGAGCTGTATTGGCCTGCTCTGGCTCAACCATCACTTGTTCAAGTGTGGTCAACACTTCTTGCTAATTGAGGAGGTATTGGATCTTACGGCGCCATATGCCATAATTGTCGCCATCCAATTTCTCTCCCTTAGTTAAGTTTGCCACCACTATCTTAGCAGCCATTTCTACATACATAGAAAACAAATGCGCAGGGGATATTAATGATAGCAACACAAAAATTATTTTGCAGCAAAAAAATCTAAATTAAATAATGATAATATTACACATGGCTCAAGATCGAAAATTTTCTATGCTTGTAATCATCTCTTGTGCCTTTTGTGACAATTATCAAAATTTAATTTAATTTAATTTAATTCTATGCGCCAAAAAAAATAAATAAAAATAAATAAACAATCAATCTCCCACTACTTATGGCATATACAAAGTATGATAAATTCCATACAATAGTATCTTAATGTAAATTTACACATGCTATATTCATTTAATAATGGAATTTAAATAAATAAACAAATAAGCATGCTTCTCTAATCACAACATATTACACCCTAAAAAAATAATATGCTGTGTTTAATATTCAGATTATGCCATAATAGAATGTATATCATTCTGAAATTTTCTGGATTTTTCCTAAAATTTTCTAAAATTTTAAATAACTAATAAACACACATAAAATCAGAAATAAATATTCCAGAATCTGGTAAATTGAAACAAATATACCAGTAAATAGTAAACCTTTACAGTATTCTACAATAAAAATTTCAACCCCAGAAAATTAGTCATGCAATACCAGAAGCATTTTAAAGCAGAAATAATGAATTATTATCTCAGAAAAAATATTTTTTATTTTCATAAAATTTTTAAAATTTTACAGAAGATAGAAAGTTTAATTCTGAGTCTAACAGTACCAACCACACTTAAAACAAAGCTATAGCGAATTATTTATGACCATTTAAAATAATTCTGGATTTAAAAAAAAAAAAACAAACAGGGCCTTATAGCCAAGCCAGCCATGTCAGCGCTGAAAAATGGTGTGGCTCGGCTCGGCGCAACACACGGAGCGCATGGAAGACGCGGACATCGCCCGCGTGGCAGCGCGTGGAAAGTGCGCCTGGCACGTGATGACGCATGGCAGCGCGTGGGAAGCGCGCCTGTCGCGTGATGACGCTTGGCAGCGTGTGGCCACTGCTGACGGCGTCATCTAGCACGTGTGGCTCACACGCCACCTTCCGGGGTGTTTTTTTGGTCCAATTTTGGTACTATCGGCCTCTATTTTCCAAAATAAAAAATATTTATGGTCCCAAAAATGACATTTAATGAACATAAATTATGAGGTGTATTACACACACTCTCTCTAATGAGAGTGGAAGTGCAAAAACCTGCACTTCATCTTCCTCCTTAAGCTATCAAAAAATAAAAAACGAACCCAAATTAGGGTTTGATGTATCTCATCAACTGTAAATCCAAATCTAACAAATAATATATGGTTTCGAAGGTCTCGAAACAAGAATTTTAAATATGTAAGATTTGCAGACTGAAATTAAAGCATGTAAAACCATCATGCATGTAAAGTTTCAAAAATATAAAATGGGTCTCCATTTTTCTTGAAATCTAACCGTTAGATTTTCATGAAACTTTGCAGATATGTTCTACATTACATATACTAAAATATATATAAATTTTAGATCGATCGAAGATAGTTTGAAAAATTATTAATTTTCATGCATATATCGTGTGTATAATTGTATAAATTATACACATATTTTAATGCATAAAAATAAGTATGAAAATACTCATTAATGCTCTGATACCAATGTAAAGCAAGAATAATGCAGCGGGTAAAATTATTAAGATCATACCCTTGGTGATAGAACCTGAAGCAAAGAATCTTGCGGGTAAATCACGTGCTTTAAAATGTGCGAACAATGAACACTCAGCAGTGGAGTGATACCACAATATGAGTATCACCCACACAAGTCACAGTGCAAAAAACTTGATCGTTCTTTTAATGGGAGAGAGTCAATATGGGAAAAATCATTCGTTATTTGATTCATTCCATATCCCATATAACGTATCAGATATATAGGCTAAGTATATCATCTATCCATATCAGTTGACATGATAGATATAGATATCATGAGTGGGTTATCCAAATAAGTTTTGAATTCAAATTCAAACTTACATGGATAAGGTTCAAAAGGGTCATGAGTCATGCCACATGGGCGTCCATTTTCTAACAGATCCAATTCAATTATTTTTCAAATCTGTTTCTATTTAATATTATTATTATTATTTTTTAAATTTAGCAAAGAATACAAAACCTAGTTTAATTGTGTGACGACCCCGCCACGTATAATATTTCACATTTAATTAATTCTTATTCTAATTTAATTGTGGAATTCTCAATAAGGTGAAATTGACAAATTGCATTATTTTAATGTCAAGTATCGGATCATATGAGGGTTTAATTAAATATCCAATTCGGTTTAGTAAATTTAAAATTTTATTAATTGAAACCGAATTCAAATTGATTAAGTTATAAAAAGAAAACAGAATAAATAAATAATAATAATGATAATAATACATAGCTATACATGTTAAAGATGTAATTTAATTAGGGATTATATAATATAAAAAAACATGGTATATAATTAGTTTAAACATTGGGCCAAATTAGAATTAAGTCAAAAATTAAAATAAATAAATAAATAAAAAAGAGGGCCCTATATGTTCTTAGCCTAGCATAGATGGATGAATATGCATGTATAGTTTTAATGACTTGGTGAGTCACTTAATCTAGAGGGATATGTGGAATAGATGGCCAGGTTCTAACTTGCCACATGTTAACTGTTGATTAGGGACCAAGGGTTTTCATCAAACTATAAATAGAGGGGTTCGTGGGTTGCTAAGTGGAAGGAAAAAAAAGGATATAACTAAGGACAACATACCAGAAATATTAGGAAAGTAAAGGTTAAGGGTTAATATTTAGGTGAGTTATATTATACCTTGAGCCATCATAATATAATTTACGTATGTTTTGACTTACCACAATTTATTTTATACAAGTTATGTTTTATAAATTATATTAATATTTCAATTACGTGGGTTATTTTCTGAACTCTATTTGTTTAAAATGAAACCCATGGATATGTTTGTTTAAATTTTAGTATATATTTGACTATGACCTTATAAACAATTATGTTTTGTAAGTACCACCACGGGAGTCCCATGCCTTGGGGGACTTAAATAACTATTGGCCCCTGTTTAGCCACTTTGTGGTCCTCTGTTTGTCATGGATCCATTGACCTCTATTCTGACTGTCACTTCTGTGACCTCTGTTCTGTTCTGTTCTGTTCTATACCGTGGTTATAGTTATTTATTTATATAATTTCTGTATTTCAGTTTCTGTCACTTAAATGATTTATTCACCAAATTGAGTTATGTAAATGTTTTGGCCTAACTCACCATCCATGGTTATTTTGTATTCCCTGTACTCTTGGCATAATATTTCTCACTCTGCTGTGTGCTTATAGCTGTTACCTTTTTAGGTGATGAGATGTAGGGGAAACCCTTAACCTCACGTAATGGAACTCGCACGAGGATTGATGTTGCACCATTATTTTGTCTTTCTTTTCTTTTTTTTTTCTTTTTTTTTAATATTTTTTTTTTGCTCCCTTTTGTTTCTACTCGGGGCCGGTTATTGAATAATAAAATAATAAAATCCCTCTAGATGTATTTTCTCTTATTAAAATAGTAAAATGGAGTAATTTTCTATTTAATTATTTTTATTTCCGCTTGCACAATTTAAATTGCTACGAATAGAATAAGTTAGTAAGTTGCAATTCCAACCTTAAGCCCCTGGGGTTGGGTCGTGACAAAATGGTATAAGAGTAATGGTTTTTCAAAAAAAAAATATTAGAGTACAGGACACACACACAGTTATGCAGTGGGATAAGGGTATGCATGATAAGTTTGTGTGAATTTTGAACCAAATTTGATATAAACATAATAGGAAAACAAAAATGAATGGCGTTGGATGCTGCCAGTGATGAGTAAAAAAGAATAAGTATTGTGCACTTTGCGTGTTTGATCTGTGTGTTTGGTCTGTACATAGATAGAGAAGGAGGAAGAACAAGCCAAAAAAAAAAAAAAAACTAACAAACAAACAAACCCATCACGTGGGTTTAAAAAAAAAAAAAAAGAAAAGAAAAGATTAATTGGCAAGAGTGAATGGTAGGTATAGGAAAAGAAAAGTGAAAGAGTTTCTGAAACTGTTAGATTTTAAGTTGCTCAAAATCAAGTTTCAAGCATACAAGAGATAGGTCTCGACAAGAGAAGTCCAGACCCAGAAAGAACAGGCAAAGCGAAGGTCAGTGTGGACTACATGCGCCGGTCAAATCTTTGCACATAAAGTCAACTTGAAATTAGAAAGCCACGCGCAGCCAGAGGTTGAAGATGACCATTTTGTAGCCAATCTAGATACTTTAAATATTTATTTGGGACAAAGGAATCACAAGAGTGAGTTTGGCTTAGTGATTAAGGTGTATGGTGCTGACGATGTAGTCAGGAGTTTGAATCCTCTTAGCAGCGTCCGAGGATTTAAATATTCAAGTAGACATCATCACAGAGTATTCTATTGGAAAAAATTGTAATTTGGTCCCTGAAGTTTTCTAAAATTACAATTCGATCACAAGATTCCTAGAAATTTTCATTTTGGCCCCTGTAGTTGTGAAATCACAGTTTGGCCCCAGGAGTTTGGAAAATTTGCTCTTTTATATTCAAGGATGCAAATGATAGGTGGTCAGTCATGTGTTTGGTTATAGTTTTGTGTGATTATATATACAGAAGATGCATGCATCTAGTAAGTAAGTGATAAATTGTGCATTCAGAAATATGTACATATGTAACTATTAAGGTTAAAACCTATGAGCTACAGGGAACTTTGATGATTATAAGAGGACTGAGATGTGTTTGTTAAATAGCCTAAGCATTGGGTAAAAATTTAGAGCTGTTATTAAAATTTGATAATTAGGAGGAAACTGAAATGCGATGTTTAGTAGGTGTGGTATTGAGGCCAAGAGCTAAGAACTATTGAGGAATGTCTAACGTTATAAGGACATTAGAATTGTTCACTAGCATATTAGGGAGTACAAATATGATAATTTGTGAAAATATAGTATTATAGGGATTAACGATTATTACAAAACTTCGACGATGAAAAGAGACTGGGATGTGTTTGTTTAATAAGTTTAAGTGTTGAAGTGAAGAGCTATTGTGAAATCTATAATGCTATAAGGAAGACAAAATTTTTGACTTGCACATTGGGGAATACAAGCATATTTTATAAGGAATTAAATGTTTGATGAAAGTGATGAAAGCTACGTGGTTACATGTGAAGTTAAGCTATGAGAACATTTCGGGAAGTTGAAATTTCTGATGATCAATGAAGTGCATGGAACTATGGTGATTGGAGGCTAGGAAATTATTTGATATGAAGAAAGTATATTGTCTGAGCCATAGGGTCTCATACTTTTGTTAAGTGACCTTGAAAGTCCGATTGAAATCACATTTGGCTGGCGTAGCTTCACATTTGAAATTCTCGGTCAACTTCATGAAAATGAATAGGTTGCTCTACCGATGATCTTGTATAAGTATTTGGCTTATGGTTGAATATGTCGTGTTATGTTCCGAGCTAACTACTATTACCCCAAGTATTGTCCACCTTTGTCGTGTGACTTAAGGAAACGATGATGAGAAGTATAAATGATGTAGAAGTTGTTGAATCACTGTCGAAAAATTACACAAAGTGGAAGAAGAATTAGAAAATGTAATGAAACCTATGCAAACATGTCATGAGAAACAACAAAGATCAAAAGAAAAAGTTAAATATGGAATTAATAATAGAACAAAAGAAGATGTTTAGAAATTTTGTGGTACGAGAGGCAAACAATCCTAAGCAAAGTCATAAAGAAATGAGCCTACCCCCAACATGTCCAACGTATTAAAAGCTGCATAGACAGTTGTGTCATTGACTTATGAGGATACTTTAATAGGACATCAAATGAGAAATTGTCAAGAGGAAAAAAAAAAAAAGAAAAAAAGAAAGAGAGAGAATTACAACAAGTCAATTAGATTAGATCGAAGATTGGTACTTCAGAAATAGATAAAAAAATAATAATAAATAAATAAACATTGTTAGTCAATGCAAAAAGTCTTGAATCAGAATTGGCATCCTTCTAAATATTTGAATTGATTGTGGGTAAATTTAGAATTCATCTACTTGAGCATTTGAAACTTGATATGAGATTGTTAAGATAATTAGAATGAGATTGTTGTAAGGAAACTATTTGTGAGTAAAGTTTCTATATGTTAATGGATTCAGGATCCATCCATTCATTTAAAGTCAATTGTTATAAGATGGCTGTATCACTGGGACTATTATTGTGTAAAACTGTTTCATCGCTAGTCAAAGAATTATATTATTTGGGAACGTTGTACTATGAGTATGGCCCAATGCCTTCGATATTAACCCTAGAATGTAATGTTGAATGCAAATGGATTTTCAATCTATCAAGTGAATGTAATCATACACCTAAGTGTGTTGTTTTGACTACCGAGATTAAATAATTATCTCGTGGAATCAATGGAGAAAATTTTTCCCGACCGATTTGACTTGATGGCTTATGAATTTCATAAGAACAAATAAACAAATTATTGTGGTTAGAAAAGTTGTGGATTTAAATTTGTTATTGAGGTTGTATCACATACCCAACCCATTTTGAAGACTTCATATGAGATGTCAATAGAAGAGTACTTTGATTTGTTAAAACTAAGTAAGATCATGAATATCATTTGTCTATTTGGAGACATGTGGATTATTGGAAATATAAAGATTATTAGAAGATATGTGAATAACTAAATAAAAGTACATATGATTGATAAGAGTAGTATGTTGAGAGTAATATATTTTGTGGCTTAATATTACGAGGATGACTTCGAGGTCTGCTATATTTTACTAAATGGCTTTTGATATGAATTAGGACGAATTACAATTTAGTTTATTAACCACTAAATGAAAATGAGCTAAACTCTTGTGATGAAACAATCGAATGATAAAGAAAGTTACTTGGGAAAAGCAAGGCCATATGATTAGTTTTCAAGTACAAGCACCTTAAGTTTAGAGGACCAAACTTTCTAAGGGGAGAGATTGTGATGACCTCGCCACGTATAATATTTCACATTTAATTAATTCTTATTCTAATTTAATTGTGGAATACTCAATAAGGTGAAATTGACAAATTGCATTATTTTAATGTCAAGTATCGGATCATATGAGAGTTTAATTAAATATCCAATTCGGTTTAGTAAATTTAAAATTTTATTAATTGAGACCGAATTGAAGTTGATTAAGTTATAAAAAGAAAACAAAATAAATAAATAATAATAATGATAATAATACATAGCTATACATGTTAAAGATGTAATTTAATTAGGGATTATATAATATAAAAAAACATGGTATATAATTAGTTTAAACATTGGGCCAAATTAGAATTAAGTCAAAAATTAAAATAAATAAATAAATAAAAAAGAGGGCCCTATATGTTCTTAGCTTAGATGGATGAATATGCATGCATAGTTTTAATGACTTGGTGAGGCACCTAATCTAGAGGGACAGGTGGAATAGATGATCAGGTTGTAACTTGCCACGCGTTAACTGTTGATTAGAGACTAAGGGTTTTCATCAAACTATAAATAGAGGGGTTCGTGGGTTGCTAAGCGGGAGGAAAAAAAAGAATATAACTAAGGACAACATATCAGAAATATTAGGAAAGTAAAGGTTATGGGTTAATATTTAGGCGAACTATGTTATACCTTGAGTCATCATAATATAATTTACGTATATTTTGACTTATCATAATTTATTTTATACAAGTTATGTTTTATAAATTATATTAATATTTCAATTACGTGGATTATTTTCTGAACTCTATTTGTTTAAAATGAAACCCATGGATATGTTTGTTTAAATTTTAATACATATTTGACTATGACCTTATAAACAATTATGTTTTGTAAGTACCACCACGGGAGTCTCATGTTTTGGGGGAGTTAAATAACCATTGACCTCTGTTTGACCACTTTGTGTCCTTTGTTTGTCATGGATCCATTGACCTCTGTTTTGACTGTCACTTCTGTGATCTCTGTTCTATTCTGTTCTGTTTGTTCTGTTCTGTTCTGTACCGTGGTTATGGTTATTTATTTATATAATTTCTGTATTTCAGTTTCCGCCACTTAAATGATTTATTCACCAAATTGAGTTATGTAAATGTTTTGGCCTAACTAATCATCCATGGTTATTTTGTATTCCCTGTACTATTGGCATAATATTTCTCACTCTGCTGTGTGCTTATAGTTGTTACCATTTCAAGTGACGAGATGTAGGAGAAACCCTTAACCTCACGTAATGGAACTCGCACGAGAATTGATATTGAACCACTATTTTGTCTTTCTTTTCTTTTCTTTTTTCTTTTTATTTTTTTTTTGCTCCCTTTTGTTTCTACTCGGGGCCGGTTATTGAATAATAAAATAATAAAATCCCTCTAGATGTATTTTCTCTTATTAAAATAGTAAAATGGAATAATTTCCTATTTAATTATTTTTATTTCCGTTTGCGCAGTTTAAATTGCTACGAATAGAATAAGTTAGTAAGTTGCGATTCCAACCCCAAGTCCCTGGGGTTAGGTCGTGACAAATTGACTTTCAAATCTCATATGACCAAACAAATACATATATCTACATATATACACAAAAATAATCATGCAGGAACTTTTCAATTTGTTTTCAGAGAAGCAATGGATGATGGTTGATTGGAAACCAAGAATATTGTCATAATAACAACAAAGAAAAAAAAACAAAAAAATATTGTGTTTGGTTTAAGTTTTTTGGATTATGTTTTTAAAAACTGAGTTTTTTGTTTTTTTGTTTTTCGTATTTTTTTGTTTTTAGTGAATATTTTTCAAATTTTAAGCATTTTTTTACTTTTTTAGATGTACCTTACTTAAATATAAAAAAATTGTGAAAAAATATTTTAAAAAATTAGGTGTGTCTAAAAATTTAAAAATTTGTTTAAAATATTAAAAAAATTCAGTAAAAACAAAAAAAAAAAGGAAAACAAGAAAGTAGAATTTTTCTGAAAAGTGTTTTTAGAAAACCAAAAACAAGCAAGCTATTATTTTTAGCTAATTTTCAGAGCTCCGACGACATGCAAAAAGAGGTGGAATAAGGCATATGAGGAGTTGAATGAAAATTAAGTCATGAGGTGAATACAACAATGTGAAAATGAGACAAAATAGAGTTACGATAAGGGAGATACAAAGGTTTGAACAAGAGAGTTTGAATCTGAAAGAAGGAAGAAGATGAAGTGAGATGGAGGTGGACGGATGATTCACATTGAAACACAGATGAAACTCTACGATTTAATTTGTCAAAATTAAAACTTTGAGGTTGAAATTAAAAAATACACGAAACTTTAAGGATTTTTTTTTTAATTTATAATTAACCCTTTATTTTATAGTATATTATTGGAATATAATTGTATTGAAATGAGACATTTATTTGGTAAGTAAGCTCCAATACAACTATTATATTATTATCGGAACTCTATATATATGTTAAGAAACCCTATTATTGGAAGAAAAAAAAAAATTGTCGTGGCAACTCCCACACCTATCCTGATAACGCAACATTAATTTGTGTTCTAGTCATGTTCTAATGAAGCATAATTTAAAATTGATTTATTAAAATTTTTGAGTATGTAATATGTATTACGATTGCACACCCATTTCCATCTTTGCCTTGCACACCTACATCAAGAGTTGCCCATTTGATAGGTTGAGAGGTTAAAAAAAAACGCAAATTTGATTGATAACATTCACCACCCATCCTCCACCATTAAAAAAACTACTTCATAGAATGAAATAAGAGAGGCCTTCAACATTAACCTCTATTACCATGAATCTTTTGGTAAACTAACTCCAAATATCCTCTAGTTTTCTCACACAAATCATTTTATCATTCTTCCAATATTGCACAAAAACAAGGTCTGTCTCAACAATGCCCAAAACCTAACTGCCTGTATCAAAATCCACCATATATATGCCTCCAGGAATTTCATCACTATCTCCCATATCTTTGCATAAAATTCATCACACAACACCAATTTTCACTTACCAGGGAAGGTAAGAAGCACCTTCCAATTTACTTAAAATGATCAAAACACAATTGTATACAATTTCATTAAAATATCTTATTAAAATTTGGGAAGAGTTTTGTGTTTCATTTCTTTTTCTCCCTTCATTTGAACATTCATCTTTTTCCACTTTAATATGCAAAATTTTCAGTTACTTTTCAGTTTGATAGATAAATAACATTAGCAGGCACAACTCAAATAAACGTGTTGCACATGAATGTAGTCAGATCAAGCCAAAAGAAAAAGAATGCCTCAACAAGTGAACACAATGGTGCCCAATGCATTGAAAAATATCTAATAAAGAAAAAGAAGGAAAATACATCAATGAAAGGAGCAACAATCTGCAGTTGGGATCTACATCTGGAAAGAGGATGATCTTATCCATCCCGTAATTCCTACATCTCAAAATTAAAATGACAAAGGTGTAATGTCCAGTGATCCTACTATAAACTGAGCAGTAATTCTATTAATTGCATAGATTAATTACAGTTAGCTCAGGCAGGGACAAGAAGTATATCCAATTCCTAGTTGTAATGTCACCTCTTACTCTTGTGCTAATCATGAATATCTTTTTCTTTTTTTTCTTTTTTCTTTTTGTCAATAAATAATCACATTTTATTAGAAGAGCATCAAGACGATGCAAATTGTGAATTTTCTATTCAAATCACTCCCAAGTGTATTGAAATGCCAAAAAAAAAAAAAAAAAGAAGAAGTTTTGTTCAGATAGATATGACATACAAATTAGAATATCCAGAAGAAAAAAAAAATGTAGATAAGGACTGCAAGTCTACAACATCTAGATGAGAGGCAATATTGGTAATGAACAATCAAGATGCATGATTTTAGATGCAAACATCGAAAATGACCCTGAATGGATATTCAAAATAGGATTGGAATGAAAATAGTGCCTTGCGCATATGACTAGATGACACTGGTCTATCTTCCTACGATACTACTCGCTCAGAAGTAGTGATGGACAATAAAAAAAGAAAAAACAGAAATGAAAATGGTATTGAGACCACCATAACATATAAGTTAATTCCATGCTGATTTGTGGCAGCAACCACGACAAAACAGGCTGATACTTTAGTAGGCAGTTCAATGAAGAGCTTCATTTTGTAAATATGTAGAATAGCTCCAATAAGAAATGACCTAGAAAATATTCACATTTCACCCATCTATAGAGGTTAGACAAATAAAACTTTCCACGTTGCATACATAGCAATGCAGGGGAAGCCAGGCCACTTTAAAAGAAAGAAAAAAAGAACACCCAACCTTCACACGATTCATTAAGTTCAAAATTCTGATAGTTGACTAATTAATTATCAGGCACTGCTCCCCTGAGAACCGCCCTGATTCATAGAGGGTCCTCCACCACTCTCAGACATATTCTGGCCATCCATTGATATCTGTTGCTGCATAGGTCCCCTCTGATCTTGGGCCCCGGCCCCTCTTCGCAATGGCTCCCTCCTTTCAGTTTGCATTGTCTCCCGACGCCTATCGTACCGTGGGCGAGGCCTGTTCCTGGTTTGTTGCCTCTCATTGTACCTATACTGCGGCCTATGAATGACTTTCCCATCGATAAACAAATCCCCTATAAACCGATCACAAGAATAGCAAGACCATACAAGATTAGCAGAAGGAAAAATTTGCAAGTACAAATAGCTGAAATGCAAGATATGAATACCCACCTCCATAATCTTTGTTAGGAACGTCAAGATATGAATCAGGCAGCACCCACAGAACACCAGGAAGCCCTGTTCATCACAAGACGGTCCAGAATTAGTAGAGACTATCCCATCAAACCTTACTAATATGTATAAATTGAAATAAACAGTTGCCCATGATTTGAAATGACCGTCAAGCAGAACATAATATCTGAATCTGAACATGACACCCTTAATCACCAAATCAATAAATGAAAGCCAATTCTTGAACAAGCCCAAAAGGAGAAGACAGGAAGGTATAGACTGTGCAGTTCTTACAAATCAATACAAACCTACACTGACACTCTTTAGACACTTCCCAGACATGTGTCCGACACTTTCAAAATGTATCTTATTTTTTAATTTTTTTTAAAGACCCAGACACTCTTTGAATACTTAGAGAACACATTTGTCTATTGCTTAAACACACGTGTCTATAGAATAGACACATGTAATTATAAATTTGAACAAAACAACTCAAGATACAATAATAAAACAAAACTAATAAAATTTATAGAAATTAGTGTCATATTGTATTTTTTATTATCTTTGAATGATATATTCATATATATAACATATAATAAGTACACAAAATTATATATTTCATGCGTATGCCCCACGTGTTGTGTACTACATTTTTTGAAAATTGGTGTGTCCGTCTCGTATCCGTGTTGTGTCGCGTGTTTTTATCCATGCTTCTTAGATACAAACAAATAAAAGCAGATTCTATCAAATGCATACAATAATAAATAAATAAAAACAGCATTAAACCCGTGACACCTATTACATAGAAGCAAAAATAATTCCATCAACAATACTAGGTGGCCCGAAAAATCATGACTCGAATGGCTCGAAACACCCAAAACGATGTCGTTTTGAGTGTAAAACGACGTCGTTTTAACACATTCGAACCACAAAAATTCAGGCCACCAAACATTTTCCTAATTCCATCCATCACCAATATTTGAAACAAACTAAAGAGTAAAATGGCCTTAGATACTGATAACAAAAAAGTAAAATAATTTTATTATACAGCCAAATTTTGAACAAAAAATTTAATAAAGAGACAATGTGTGTGTAGGAATGGCAACGGGGCGGGGCGGGGCTGGGGATCACCCTCCCCGTCCCCGATCCCCGATAGTGAGAAATTCTCCGACCCCGGCCCCGATCCCCGACGGGGACCCTATCTACCTCCCCACCCCCGCCCCGATCGGGGTTCGGGTTTCCCCGACCCCGAAAATCCCCGACCTGTTCGTCACTGCCAGTCTATCATAAACATAAACATAAATCATCATCATCAATCATCATATATGAATCTATATATACACATATATGAATCTATACATATATAAAAATATCATCATCAATCATACATAAACATAAACATATATGAAACTATATATACACCCAACCCAGATCTGTCCATCTTCAAACCAGATCTGTCAACTTAAAAAATTAACTTAAAAAGAATCTGTATAAAAAAATAGAGGGAGCACATCTCCGTCGTATAAAAAATCTGTCATCTTAAAAAATTAAAAAAAATCAGATCTTCATCTTAAAAAAAATCAGATCTTCATCTTCAAAAAAATCTGTATAAAAAATTAACCAGATCTGTCATCTTCAAACCAGATCTTCAAACCAGATCTGGGACGATCGGCGGTGAGGGAGCACATCTCCGTCGTATGTGTGAGAGAGAGTGGGACGATCGGCGGTGGTGATGTCGCCGTCGGTGAGAGAGATCAGCGGTGGTGGCGAGAGCGAGAGGGAGAGACCAGTGGCGAGAGCGAGAGGGAGAGACCAGTGGCGAGAGCGAGAGAGAGAGAGGAGTGCCGTGTGTGAGTGAGAGGCTCGGTGGTGATGGAGGATCGCCGGTGAGGAGGCGCGGCAGCGACAGATTGAGGGAGAGACCAGTGGCGGCGAGCTGCGGAGGGGAGAGGGAGGAGGGCGGTGTGTGAGAGTGAGAGGCTGAAGTGTTTGTGATGAAAGTGAAACCCTAAACAAAAGTTAGCATATATGATATATATATATATGCAGGGGCAGAACGGTAATTTTATCTCGGGGAATAAGCGGGGCGGGGCCGGGGCGGGCCGGGGCGGCGGGGCCGGGGCCGGCTGGGGCCGGGTCTGAAACACATGTCCCCGTCCCCGGCCCGGATATCATCGGGGATGAAATTTTGAATACCGTCCCCAGCCCGTAGGGGATATTTTTCGGTGAATAACCATAAAATTCGGAGACGGGGGGTCGGGTCACCGTCGGGCCGGTTTTAGATTGCCATCTCTATGTGTGTGTATATATGTGCAATGAAACATAAACCAAAATCCTAAACCCTGGATTATTCAAGGGAGAGTATCTGAAATTTGATAAAGTTAACCTGTAACAGTAAACTAAAATACTTCTATTAAACAACCAAATTTGCAACAAAAGCTTTATTTTACAAACAAATTATATATGTGATGGAACCCAAACCAAAACCCTAAACCCCGAATTACTCAAGGGAAAGTATCTGAAATTTGATAAAATTAACCTGTAACAGTAAACTACAACAATTCTATTAAACAACCAAATTTGGAACAAAAGCATTATTTTACAAACAAATTATATATTTGATGAACCCTAAACCCTAAATTATTCATGAATAAAGATCAGAAATTTTACAATAAAATTTAAAAAAGAAAAAAAAAGTCATAAAACAACTATAAAACTCAGAAATCGAATAACTTTAACTTTGCAGGAAAGCTCTTCAGAGATCAAAGAGATAATGTGTGTGTGTGTGTGTATATGTGATGAAACCTAAACCAAAACCCTAAACCCTGAATTATTCAAGGGAGAGTATCTGAATTTGATAAAATTAGCCTGAACCAACTAAATTTGGAACAAAAGCTTTATTTTACAAACAAATTATAATGTGATGGAAACCTAAACCAAAACCCTAAATTATTCGAGAATAAAGATTTGAAATTTTACAATAATTTTTTTAAAAAAAAAGTCATAAAACAACCACAAACCCAGAAATCAAATACCTTTAACTTTGTAGGAAAGCTCTTCAGAGATCAAAGCCCCAAACCCAGTATACGTAGTCGTACAAACCGAATAGATCTTCTTCTTCGCCTCTTCTTCACTGAAACCCAAAAACATCAAATCATTCAAATCCCCGCTACATTAACATATATATGTATGAATTACCTTCCGAGGACTTGGGAAAGGGTATTGACGTAGGAATTGATCATATCGTCTTCGGAGGGTTTGGGGTCGGAGGGGAACTCCATGACGATGAGCCAGTGCTCGTAGTCGCAGCCGTCGAGAAGAATGGTCTCCTTGGGGGGCCGGTTGCTCCAGTTCGGAGATGGGTCGTTGAGGGGAGAGTAGCCAGAGGTCTTGGACCGAGTTGGGATCGTCGATACTGAGTTGGGGACGAGTTGGGGGTGTTTGTGGAGGAGAGGAAGAGCGAATCGAGATCGAGAAGAGGATGAAGAGAGAGCGCGAGAGACCAGGGAGGCTACAGTGCGCCGGGTGGTGAAGATCGCCGCCATGGCTGTGGACTGTATTAGCTCTCGAGTGAGTCGGTGAGTGCTCGATAACATCTTCATTTCAGCTAGAGAGTATCGTTAATACGACGCCGTTAAATTATATTGACACCCCGTAGTTTGGTCCAATTACATTCCATCCCTGACATTCTGAAAATTACATTTTCACCCAATGGTTAATAGTCTTGTTTCACAAATTCCCTACTTATATAAAAGACAACAATTAGTAGAAAAATAGAGAAAATTATATTGAAAAAAAAGTAAAGCAAAGAAAAATGAAAAAAAAAAAACCAAAGGAAATAAAGCAAAGTAAGAAAAGAGAGAGTGCATGAGTTCAATATTTTTATTCCGTCTAAATAATTACAATGACAAGAAATTAGTGTAATTTTCCAAACATCAAATGATGATATATATTAAATCCAAACCTCAAGGGTATAAGTGTAATTTATCCAAAAGATTTTTTTCTTTTTTGTTTGACAAATGATAACTGCATTCCATATGCATTACTCATTATTTTTATTTTTTTTTAATTTTTAAAACTAACAGAAAAATTTAATATATACCTCTTTAAAAATTATGTATTATATATATATATTTTTAGTTATGACAATTTTTTTTCTTTAATTACGATATTATTTTAGTTATGACTCATGAGTTCTTTAGTTGTATCTTAGGTCTCGTTTGGCATGTTATAGTTTTAGCTTAAAAGTCAAAAAGTTACTAAAAAAATCAAAAAGTCTATAACCTATACCAAAAAGTCAAAGATTTTCTTTTTTCTCTATTTTTTACACATCTTTTCACAAAAAAACTAAAAAGTCATTCCAAACATATTAATTTTTTTTACCTCATATTTTAGCCAAAAAACTAAAAAGTTACTAAAATAGTCTATTCCTAAGACCATCTCCAACGGTTCACCAAAGTTGACATCAAATTCAAATTTTGATGAAAAAGTTTCTGTTTACTACTCCAATGGTTGCACCAAATCGATATCAGATTGAGATTTCATCAAATAATTCATCAAACTGAGGACAAGATACTGATTTCACCAAAACACTGTTTGTGACCGTTGGAGTGAGGACCCGGTCGACCAACTGGTTGCCCGGCCGGTTGACCAATCGGTCAACCGAATTCCTTTCAAATAGGTGGGTTCAAATCGGTCAAAAAAGGTTCAAACAAGTAAAAAAAAAAAAAAAAATTTATATTTAGCCTTACCGGTTGACTGGCCGGTCGACCGGCCGGTCAACCAACCGGTCAACCCACTAAAGCAAACATCTGCAATTGTTTACATCATGAAAACCCAATTGAAACCTGATATGTTGATGGAATATGACAAGCGCACTGACAAAGGAAATCTTCCTGTCAATGCCAATCCATTGGAATTAATGGAAGACTTTCTGGAGATGGAGAGAATGGCACATTCTGAAAATATTTCTGACAAGATCTCCATTTCAAGCAGTTCAAACTATATGAGAACTGAAACTGCTAGCTATGATGTTTCAGTTGATATTGCTAAGCATGAGGAATCTCTTCAGTCTAAAATACAGTTTGCGAGGAATCCATCAACATATCAGGTTTCCATCAACAATCATGAAAACCTCTTCAGTTTAATATTTACGCTTACCGGTCGACCCACCGGTCGACCAACTGGTTGACCCACGGGATTTGATATAGGATTTGATGTACCGTTGAAGTTAGTGATATCAAATTTGGTGAAATATGTGATTTTTGACTCAGATTTGATGAAAAAAGAAATGCACCGTTGGAGATGCTCTAAGCGAGGCCTAATATTGTGTTTAGTTACAACATTTTTTTAAAAAAAAAATTATGACTCTAAAAATTTGAAATTATAACATTTTTTTTTTTAGGTATAAGGTCGAATAGTGTTTTCCAAAACTAACAAATGACTTGTGCAATGTATGGAGTAGATAATTTTTTTTAATGATATTTCATAAAGTTTAATAAAATTGACAACGTATATCAAATTGAGTTTTATTTAAATTTTTACTTAAATTAAGGGCGATTCAAAATTTTTAAAACTATTTTATAGCTCTCAAATTTACTAGTCTAATGAAACTTTTAATCAAATTTGTACTTAAATGAAATCATTAGAGTAATTCATCAGATAAAGTTTTTTTTTTTTTATATGAATTTGATTCAGTATGTTTGATTTCAGTTTTTTGAAAATTAAATTTTTTATTTTTGTGTTTTTTTGTTTTTAGTAAATATTTTTAAAATTTTAAGCATTTTTTAAAATTTTTTAGATGCACCTTACTTAGATGTATTTAAAAAGTAAAATATTTGTGTAAAAATATTTCAAAAAATTAATAAATACAAAAAAAAAAAAACAAAAATATACTAAATTTTCTTTTTTATTTTTTTATTTTTGGTATTTAGTAATTTTTTAAAAGAATTTTTTTACAAAAATTATACTTTTTAAGTGTATTTATGTTAGGTGTGTCTAAAAATTAAAAAAAATGAAAAATTAGTTTAAGGTCCCTCTTTCATTTTTAGTAATGGAAGAGATCCACAATATTAGTTTATGATATCTAAGGTCCCTCAATCCCACACTCATATATCACAGAGAAATTTGATTTTCTCACATCAAATCTCCTCTATTTGTTCGAAACCCACCAAACTCAACACACAAAACCAGAACCAGTCCACTCTCTCTCTCTCTCTCTTCTCGACCTCAGCACATCTTCTCTCTCTAAAACTCCCTCTATCCTCTCTCCTATATCCAGGGCTCCTTCTTTCTTGTCTCTCTCTACTTCCTCCTCACTTCTCTCTAAAATGGATTGAATTTTCTCTGGTTTAGACCAGAGGGACCTTAGACATTATTAAAATATTAGATATCCTTTTATACTATAAAATCTTAATACCAGAAACCTTAAAAAAAATTCCCTTAAAAAAATTATTTAAAATATTAAAAAAATTCAGTAAAAACAAAAAAAATACGAAAAATAAGAAAGTAGAATTTTTTGAAAAATATTTTTAGAAAACCTAAACCAAGCAAAGTGATTAGCTTTTACTATTTTTTATACCCCCCCCAAAAAAAAAAAAAAAAGAGTAAAATCCAGTAGATTTTTTTTTTTTTTTTCATGAAATTTTTTTAGAATGTTCTTTGTAGATTCTTGTATATTAGATGGACCAAAAAGTAAAAATTTCTAATACAAATTAAAAAAAATAAAAAGAAAAAAATAAAAAAGAATCATAGACCAAAAAGTTTGAAGCAGAAAAGTTATTTTTTTAAACTCACAAACTTCATAAATACTAGTGTAGCAGATCTTACAGCAACAACAAAGCCCTGAAAAGGGCTTGTAGACAGTACATAACACTTCTATAATACAAGAGATTAACCATGTTTAACTACTAAAGTCTATAGGCATTCAAAACATACATACAGCCCCTACAGACCCACACGAACTGGTTTTGGTTTTGGTTTTCTCTTACTGTTGTAATCCACAAGCAGAATACCGTTATACTTTTTTGCTGCTTCATAGCAATCGATCTCCGCCACCGCCTGAGGAGGAGGAGGAGCTAATTCAGTCACCTGCTGAAGATAATGAACTTTGTAGGGAGGTGGTTGATTTCCTTTTAGACCAAAGGATTTGTCTACAACTTTACAAAACTGATAATCTTGCTGAGTTGCCATTTCTAACAACTTCACACAAACAACTGTATTATACACAAAACTAAAGGGTAAAAAAAAAGGAAGTTGTGATTTGTCTTCTGTTCTGCTACAAAGGCTGTGATGCAAGGCTCTATATATAGAGAAGCTGTTCAAAGAAGGGGTAAAAAAGAGGGTCAAATGATAAAGCTAGTGTAAAGCAAAAGGTCTGAGGGGGGGATTCCTTTCAGATATCTGGTGCGAGGGAGCTTCTATATGCACACATCATATCCCCTCTTCCCACACACTTAATGAGAGAGTGTGTTGGGAAGTTGTGTGTGAAGGATGTGTATAGAGAGAGAGTGGTGTGTGTAAATAGATGCTCCCTAGTGCGAGGACACTTTGAATTGGAGTATGTGAAAAGTCCTATATGCCCTTAGTTAAGAGGTTACAAATGGCAAATATCTTTTGTTCGAATTTTACTTTTCGCTTCACTTGAGGCCTCTATTCACCATACATGATATTGCTCCCCTTTCCTCAAAGCCACTCTCCACTACACAATATGATCCTAAAGACCCATTGTGTGATGGAGTGGTTTTTTCCCTAATTGGGACAGTTGAACAAGAGATGATCTGAGTTGAGGATCTGATCTTAGGTTGCAAATTGTGTGTTAAACAGAAAAATTACACAGGAAATCTTCACAAAATGATGTGACATATATTATATCCATTCATTACAAACCAAAAGAAACTTATGGGACCTGACTGTTGAAAATATGGCTCCTCTAGAATAAATCATGCAAAAAGTAATTATACATATGAAGGTGAAGATATTCACTCTGGTCTTTTTTCAGTCAACCAAATACTTTGGGATTAGATTCTCTTAAAAGGAAAAGCTTAAATCTTCCTTTTCAAGTTACTTAACTGAATCAAAGATGTGAAAAAAGAAATGTTAGTGCCACACACACAACTATAGGTTCTCTTAATGGGAAGAGTTTACAGTAATTGAAAAGAAAGCAGCACGCATTAGTCGCTTTGTCTTATTTTTTTTTAACCTTTGAGAAAAAAGAAAGAGTGTGAGTCGTACTGCTGCCAACTTACTGTATGTTGTACTAAAAATTACAAAAGGTTTTTAAGTATCACATTTTCAATTACTGTTTCACTTTCTCCAATTTTTTCTCTCCTCACTACAACATGTAAGAGTTTTACAAGCTAAATTTTTTAGTTCTAAAAGTGAAAATTTTGTTTCAAAAAACATTTAGGGACCAATTTTTATCGTCACGAGGATAGTCGTTAAAAGTTTGTCTCGAAAAGTCCAAAATAAGATTTTTAGTGACAAAATTTTTAAAATGCTACTAATAAATATACTTTTACAGACAAAATAATTTGATTTCAAAATAGTTTATTTTTTGAGAGAAAAAATTTGGTCCAAAAGGATAATAATTCATTATTAATATTCAATTTTCGTTGTTAAAAATATAATAACAACACTTTTCGCAAGAAAAATATTTGGTCCATAAAAATAATTTTATCACTAAAATTTTAGTCGCTAAAACCTTAATTTTTTGTAGTGCCTGATGTAGACACACGAGTACTAGTACATTTTATTATGCATCTATTGATGAGAATAGCCAAAGCATGCTTTTGATCTTATAGAATTTTGGAGTCTCAGAGGCAAATGTTCTTCTATATCTGATAAGTCGGCAAGTCTGTTAGGTGGGAGGATAAGATGATTTTTGAGTAACAAATATTTTTTCGAAACATATAAGTAACTCAAACACGTATAATTTTTTTTTAATTATCAACTAAGCATTGAGGTTCAAACACACCATCTATTACATTTAAATATTTTTTCTAATTATCAAATAAGCATTGAGGTTCAAACACACCATCTATTACATGCTATGATAAAACATTGAATTGTTAATCACTAGAAGCAACGTGGCATGATACAGTTTCTCCTTAACCTCTTCTCTTCATATCAATTGTAAAAATGAGAAATAATTAATATCACATGAGCTCTTGTTGATACATTGAGAACTGAGAAAGCATATTATCATATCATATTAACCTATGTGTATTATGTACACAAAGAGGGTATCGGCTTTTATTACTTGTGCATCCATATATATGTAAATTGTATGCAATGTATCATCTTGTTAGTTAACACTTCTTTCTTTTCTTTTCTTTTTTTCCCCTTCTGGTAATGCCATTACAAAATAATGGGGATAATTAACATTATAAAATAGTGTCTCTAAGATGGGGCTCAAAATTGCATATTGATCGTTATTCCATATTGTTGTGTGAAGAAATTCTCGAACAGATATACTATGTGTGTCTATCAATGAGAATAGAATAGCTAATGTATGATAAGATGGTTTTTTGGCTTAGTTAAGGACAAGGATAAGCATAATTGCCACTTTTGCCTAATAATTCAGATTTCAAATAAAGTTGATGAAAAACAGACAGTGCCATTCTTCTAGCAAACACAACTAGTGCGTGGGATTCAGGGTGAGGGAAGTAAAGTATCTTTTTACTACGCTTCACCTTTGCATCTTCTCTACCAAGCATAAATCAATACGGGGTAGACTGACTTTTTAACAGCTAATGATGTCAAACATGTGACAGAGGAGTTTCTGGAGTACAGTTGAATTGAATCTACAGAAGCACAAGAAAAAATTGATTTTTTCTGCGAGTCAAATGTGATTTTGATGGACATGTTTAGAATTGTTTCGAATTTTATTGTTTGACTAGAAACGAATGAAAAAGCAAACTCAAAGGTGATCTAAGCCGAATTTTGAGCAAATTTGATACTTTGGGCCTTCAAATTTGTCTCTCTCTCTCTCTCTCTCTCTGTATTAAATGCCTGGAAATGTGTGGATGAGAAAATTTACTTGATTTTCAGTAGAAACAAACTGCTATAACTAATGCTATAAATATTACAATAGATGAGAAATATTATTACAGCAAACTGATCAGAAAAACACGTACACAAGTATAGTCTCAGTATGCACTTCTAAAATACTGAGCTATATGGTACTAATTATGGTACCTAACTAGGAACACTTCGTAACTATAAAACAGCCACAACATACAAAGCACTTCAACAGTACAAGGAGAGCTAGCAAATCCATTTCCCTTCTTTTTTCTCGAAACTTTGGACTGACTAGGACACCCATCATGTTGCTTCTATAATGCTACTCAGAGGAGAATGTTTTAGTACTTTAAAATAATAATAATAAAAAAAGCTTTACTATATACGGGTCGAGGAGACCTTATGGTGTGTTGTATGTTGTGTTATTTCGGTAATAACTACCATCTCATAAGTTTGGCCTCCCCGGTAGCGACAAATGATCGGATCACTTGGATATTGGACCATGATCGGATCTTTGCTTGGATAGTGGACCATAGGCCTCAAAAATGTTTGTGCAGCCTGTTGATATTGAGGAGGTTCTTGATAAGGGGGAGGAGGAGGAGGAGGAGGAGGAGGAGGAGGCAGATGAGGCTTCTTCCGGTTTCGTGTTCCATAGAATTCCTCCAGAAGAGCAAAGCCTTCTCTTCCAATTTTCATAAGGTCTGCCTGACGTGCCATAGAAATTTCACAGTGCACACAATTTGCTAAAACACTTGAACTTAAAGCTCTGTTTTGTGTCTTGATACAAATGTTAAAGCCTACAAGCCCTTTATATAGACACAGCATAAAAGCCCTCTTGCTTTCCTCTCTTTTGTTTATTCTTGTTTATGAATGAATAAAATTTTGGGATTCACATTTAAAAACTCTTATTCATTTACATGTATTCTGTATTTGATTCTCTAATTGGTTTCTGTTTATTTAAATTTTTTTTTTGGTCATAGTTGAAGGTCGGTTGAGGGTCATCACAAACCCTATCCTTATTGGGACAAGACATCATCTTGTGACGACAACACACCCAAGTCATCAAAGACTAAAGGTTAATTCACAGCTCTATCTAGATATATCAAAGAGATTAATAGCTTTTGGGTGTTCACACATATGGGATTTGATTCTTGACCCAGAAAGCTTTTAAGTTGGATAATTGTTTTGACTGTTTTAGAAAACAAAAATATCATATACCAAAGGAAAATTTCAAAAAATACCTGCCGACATCGAACTATGTATATTTTTGTGTTCTTTGTTATCTTAGACAAAAATATATGTTGTTTTATCTTTTATTTTGTAATCAAACAGTTCATTTGACCGTTGCCATGTTGATAGCTTTCGAAGGAATAAAACATGGAATATAGGCTCTATTTGGTTCCAGGATATAAATGGTCGAATTAGATATTATATCCTGTGGGGTCCACATATTTCATATTTGTAATTTTTTTTCAAAGATGATATAATATACTATGGGATTGTATATCCCCCAAAAGTAGAGGATATACAATACCACCACCCCCCCTCATTATATCATATCCCCTTGGTTGGGATATGATTTAAAAAGTCTAATTTATCCTTTTGTCTATCTAACATAATATAATTTAATATATTTTTTGAATTTAATATAATATAATTATTGAATTTAATTTAATATAAATATTATTTAATTTAATTTAATATAATATAATATTATTTAATTTAATATAATATAATTTAATACAAATTTTGAATTTAATATAATATAATATTATTGAATTGAATTTAATTTAATATAATATAATTTAATACAAATTTTGAATTTAATATAATATAATATTATTGAATTTAATTTAATATAATATAATTTAATATAAAATTTGAATTTAATATAATATAATATTATTGAATTGAATTTAATATAATATTATGAGGGCAATCTTGGAAATTACTTGTTTATATCCCACAATATATTTTGTAAAACAAACATGGATAATATATATCCAATCTTATATATCAAGTCAACAAACATGAATTTGGGGATATATTATCCAATACCTATATCCTATTCATTATATATCCTGACTAAATCTCACATCATATTATATCCTCAATTTTATATTCAGTGAAACAAACAGGGTTATAGAGTAAGCACAGAGGATATGGTGTGTCAGTCTCCCTTTCTCACTAGAGGAGACAGGCCATGTGGATATCGGGAAATTATAAAATGTTTTCGGAGCATTACATGTCTGTATTTTTTAACCAATCATTATTTAATATGTCTCTTATATTTCTCAATTACTCAACACAATTACTCACTTACCAATTTTCTCTACCAAATTACGTATTTATATTCCGAGATTACTGAATAATTACCCATGGATATCAATGAGAATATAGTTTTTCTCAATCTTTTACAATCTTTGGATTTTCTCATGCAAAAAATGGTTCTTCTATGTTTAATGGAATAGGGAATGGAGTGTGAAGTGGGGGGAGAAGATACTTTTTGTATTAGTCCTTGTAAAACAAGAAGCATATACTTTTTTGTACAGTGGAATAGTTTAGACTAGGAGCTTGGGTTTCTCAAATAGTTTGGGAAATGGATGGAAAATCCCGACGCGTCAACTATCAAAAAAATATAATATTGCAAATGTGTTTTGTCAAATTTTTAGATAATTTGGTGGTGGATAATTCAATATTTATATATATATATATATATATATATATTTATGAGTAATTCTACATGCTTATAAAAAAAATTATAATTTCCATGTCAAATGGTGGGTAATATTAAAAGATAGAAAGAAATAAAACATATAAGAAGCATGTATGATAAAATAAGAACAGAGGAAGGTGGAGCTCATGACTGTTTTATGTGTTTTTAAACAAATTTTTAATTATTTTTCTCAGTATGTAAAATTAATCTATAATTATCAACTTCTTAATTACTTATTTACTGTTTTGTAATGGATCTTTCTCTCATGCAACATGCCACGTGTCCATAATAGATATTTGTAATGCTTTTAATCTTGGTGCAATCTTAATCCAGATGCAAAAATGTTATCAAAATAGAATAAGAAATTTTTGTGATGTGGAAAGATAAAGAATAATTTTGTGGCTTAATCAAAGCACAAAGAGAAGCATATACATTCCAATTTTTTTCTCCAAATAATTGAGATTTGAGAATTTTGGATAAGTTTTGTAAGAGCAAACACTATTATAGGGGTGTTTGGCAAGTTGGGTTTGGATTTTTTTTGGGCTAAAATTCACAAAAACAAAAACAAAAACAAAATAAGTTAAAATAGTTAATAAGACAAAATGTCACATCAAACCTATAACTATTTCACGTTTTCTCTCACAAACATCACATCTAATTACAAAAAAAATCTAACCATCTTCCCAACCATAACTATTTTAGTATAGGAAAATAACCTACTAAAATATCAAACTTCCCAAACGAGGCCACTAAAAGTAGTTATTCAGTATTATTGGTAGCATTGATGTGATAGTGTAACAAATATGTTAGAATTTTAAAATTTTTGTAAAAATTAAGGATTAAAATATATTTGTGATTTTGGTGGGTGCTATAAGAATTTTTCCTGAATACGGCTTAATGTGGCTTATACATGATTATACTAGATTTATCTCATTAAGCAAGATACATATGTACACCAATTAGATGGTGACTAATTGTTGATGAATGCACCTACATAGAGAATGGTGGAAGGGTAAGACAAGAGAGGATCGAGAATATAATTGCATACAGTCAAACCACAGAATTTAAAAGAGTATGGAGGTTGGTTCAAAGAGTGGAGCAGTTGACCATGAATGGACGATCGTTTCTAGACAGCAAAGAAAGCCTAGAACATCCTCCACCATCTTTATAGCCAACATTCTAGAGCTGTTGCAGGTGGATTCCCTAAAGGGCATTTTTCAAAGATTTGGTAAGGTTGTTCACGCTTCAATTCCAAATAGAAGAACCAAGTGCTTCAACTCAAGATTTGGCTTCATCTAATACAAGACGCCAGATTCAGCAGTAAAGGCAGCTCGAAAATTCAATGGAGCATGGTATGGTGAATATAATCTTATTGTCAAGCCTGCCAGGTTTGACAGACCACCATATCCCAAGCATTTTCAGACAGAACAAAAACAGAGAGTTCAATCTTATGATGCACGCCATCACACTCCAATGCATCTGTCAAGAGTGCAAAGCCACAACAAACTCTACTATGCAGAAATTGTGAAAAGCAATTTGCAAGCAAATGAACAAGCTAAAAGGATTCAAGTAACTAAGCCAACTATCAAAATTCATGCAGAGGAAGTGGGAAATGAATAGCTCTATAGAAGTGTGGTGGTAAAAGCAAGTCTTCCCCTTGCAGATCAATCCATATTGGCCTCCTTCTCTCCTGAGGATGCCAAGAAAATTCAGGTGCATGCAATGGGTGGCAAATCATATGTCCTAACTTTTGAATCAAAAAAGGATATGAGAGATAGAATCGACAACAATAAGGAATGGTTTAATTCACGATTCGAGGACGCACAAGAATGGTCTCTTTGGAAACAAACCAATCCTAACATAAGAACATTGTGGATCAACTGTTATGGAGTTCCACTGAATCTCTGGAACTTCAATACATTCAAGAGCATAGGAAGAGTTTGGGGTGAAGTGATCATAGTTGATGATTCCACATTGAAGAACCTATCTTTTGAATGTGGAAAAGTTATGAGAATAACAAGTCATTTCAAGGTCATTAACCACGCCATCACTTTGGTCTGTAAGGATGGTGAAGAGGTTATCTGAGTTGTGGAGGAACAGGTAGTGAACATTCATATGCCAAAAGCTGTTAGAGAATTTTCTATGCAAGAAGACAATGACGTGGCTGATGAAGGAGCTGACTCGGATGATATGAACAATGTGCACCCAACATGGGTCGAACAGCGTGGCATCAAATCTCCACAGGAGAAGAAACTGACTATTCAAGCTAGAATCCTAACCGACGGGGGACAACCATCATTATATGGAGAACAGGGCTGTCAAAGCACGCCTATTGCAAGCAACCATGCCGTTAAGGAAGCTGAAAAGTTTACTAATTCAAAAATTCAGGAGATGGGCCAAATTACTGTTTGCAAAAATAAACAAGTGGTTTCTAGCCTAATCAACCCAATGCTTCTTTTGAGCCCATCCTCTTCTGACTCATCAACCCCATTTGTTGCTAACTCAAAGCATTCTCTTTATCAAGTGAATCACTCATATAGAGCTGGCCCATCCCATACAAAAGTGATCCATTAGGAGGATCTTAACCATGTTTAAACCCGTGTTATCACCCTTACCCACACACTTGCCGCTCTTATCATCCATAATCCCAAACCTCCAACCCTCAATCCTCATGTTCGCAGCCATTTCTCTTCCTCTTTTCATTCTCCATCATCTCATTCGGACCCCATAGAGAACACCTCTCTATCACTCGTCCCAGACTCACTTCTTTCTCACTCTGATAATCTTGAAACAACCTTTAGGCCTTCTGAAAACCATTGGATTGAAACAGTTGATGGAACTTCTAAACCGCTCGTGGATTTATCTAAAAGGAAGAGCAAAAGGAAATGTCTACAGCATGTGCTTGGAAATGTTGCTGCCAACAAGATCCGTAGAAGAGGGGAAAGGAAAAAGGGTGGAAAAGCTGCAACATTCCGTTCAGCTGTAGCAGCTATTTCGCTTTCAATTTCTTCGGATGCCATTTCTAATCGGAATCGAATTATTCTTAACGAAACTTAGGCAGTGTGGGAAATTGGGAAACTTCTTGGGTTGAAAAGTAAAGAAGATGATGATGATGAGGTTGTTAGTAAACTCAAAGAGCTCTATGATCAGAATGAGCTTCAAACCAATGGAGCAGCAGGTGAGAGGATTTAATCCTTGGCATACACAGGTTATAAATGGATATATAATAATGTTTCCTATGAAGATTATCTCTTGGAATATAGGGGGATTAGGGAAAAGGGAGAAGAGAAAAGGAGTCAAAAATCTAATCTCTCAAAGAAAAATTGATATTCTGTTCCTCCAAGAAACAAAGATAGAAGTAATCAATAGCCAGCTCTGTCACTCAATATGGCCATATAATGATTCGGGCTTTGCAGCAATAAAAGCCGAGAGATCCTTAGGTGGTATTATTTGCGTCTGGGATAAGTCATTATTCTCAGTTTGTGAGTGCATTCAGAGTCCAAATTTCATACTACTAAAAGGTATGATTTCCTCAGATTTTGATTAATGTTTATGCTCCAAATGAAGCCAGTAGAAAGAAAATTATGTGAGATGAATTACTAAGCCTTGGAGCTAGGTATGATCTACCATGGTGCATTGGGGGTGACTTTAATGAAATTATTAGAATTGGGGAAAGAAAAGGTTGCCTATCAATCTCTGCTAGTATGAAACAATTCAGTGAGATGATGGCCAATCTGGATGTCACGACCCAACCCCTGCCCCACGGGATTAGAGACGTAACCGGCCAGTAATCCACAATTACCAAAGGCCTCCTGAATAATAAATAGTGTGGGGCTAGCGGAAGCTAATAAAATCATAAATCATCGTCCAATGAGCTGTGACCTAAAATGAATAAACACACCTTATATACATCACTGTACAATCATCCTATATCTTATTACATCATATACATGTACCAAAAGCAAACACAATACCCAAATAAGCATAAGACCAAAAACACTTTGCTACAAGTCACTTAATCACTTTACAAAAGGGTAAATTCATATTCACCCAAAAGCCTTAGAGTTAAATCCAAAAGGAACCCCGAAGAGAGGCACTACGGTTGGCTTGACAAACTAGAAAGTAGGTTGACGCCCTTAACCCCTCTCTTGAGCTAGATCACCTACATGAGAGACATGAACCGTGAGCTAGAGTCCAGTGAATAACAATGTATAAAATACAAGGTCAGAGATAATAACCATTTGAACAGTAAAATCAAGTCATATAGCAGTAACATGTACATAAAATATAGCAATCTTGTGGAACCACCAGTTCATATACTAGTTCTTCAAATCAGGTTCATATAACTCGATATCTCATACGCATTTGGCCATGGTACTGTTACCCCCAGGCAAGGGCCACGTGTACATAGGTCGTGGTATTCTTACCCCCAGGCAAGGGCCACATGAACATAGACCATGGTGTTATTAGCCCCGGGTGAAGGCCACATGAAGATACGCCATGGTATTATTACCCCCGGGTATGGGCCACGTGAGCATATTATATAGAGTGGGTTCGTGTATTCAGTCAACATATTACTATAGAACAGACTTTAACGTTGTCAATAACAATCGAAAAGAATTATAATTCAAGCATAGTTTTACTATATTGTCACTCACCATTAGTCCCATCTAACACTTGACTTGGATGTGTCGTCTGACCTATGTAGGTACATAAAAGCATAATGGTTCAATATTCAGTTAGTCATTAACTTCTCCGTTACTTACTTGTTACTAATCATTTAACCCGATCCTTTTTATTCTTTGTTTCATTTTAAATTCATCCCATGCACATGCACATGAAAAATAGTTGAAAACCATGCAATTGGAGGCCCGTAAGTTAAAGAAATCAAGAGAAAAATCAATCTGGGCTGGCCCTGTTGGCCGTACGAGCGGTGGCCCCAGTCGCACGTGCTGTGGTCTGGCCGCTCGTGTGGTGGCCTAGGCCGCACGTGCAGACGAACTTTAGCGTGCAAATTGGGCCAAATCAAGCTTGGCCGCTCGAGCGATGGCCCAGGCCGCTTGAGTGGTCTGGGTGAAAATTCAGTTTGAATTTCTACTGCATATGGAGTTTTTTCCCTTTTCAAAACCCAATCTCATTTACATAAAAGAAGGCTCAAAAGCACTTCAAATTCACATGAATTGAATACTTGCAACTTTAAACTATTAAAACAAGGTTCATTACCCAAATTAGATCACAAAAACATGAACTTTGAGTGTAAAATCATTCTCAATATAAAGTGTGGTTACCAAAGCTAAAATCAATACAATTTCTCTTTAAATTTTGTGGAGTCATGCATAATCCTACATGGAACAACTAAAATGATGTCACATGAGCTCCAATTAAAAGCTATTTCCTACAATTTTCATCTTTCAGGTTTTTAACAACCATTAACACTACTCCACTTTTTTATTTAACTTATTTCATGTAGAGGCTACCTTATTTCATAAGATTTAGGGAGAATTTCTTACCTTTGCTCAATTCCCCTTTTCCTATTCTTGAACCCTAGTTCTTTCTCTCTTCCCCTTGTTGGCTCTAGAATACTCAAGTCCTTTTAAACTATCTATCTCTATTTACCTTTATTGATGAGTAGATTAATTTTTATATTGTGAGGTGGTGGTGGTGGCAGCGGTGGCGATGATAGTGATAGTAAAATGATGATAATACTTATGGGGACATATTTTTTTGAATAACGACACGTGGCCAAGGTGGCACCGAAGTGCTAGCCGAGGTGCCACGTGTCCTGGTCATGGCGCCGAGGTGATCTCGGCTAGGCCGAGGTTATCTACGGAGATACCGGAATCCGAGATGAACGGATAAGGGACAAGAGTCCTAGAATGGGGGAGGACCTCAGTCTGGATAAGGATAAAACTCTTAGAGAGTTTATCTTTATCTATTGGAGAGTCCAGGATAAGCATTAAGCCAGAGTCCAAGAAAAGCTAGGCTTCTACAGGGATCAGGTAAGTGTTGGCTATAAAAGAAGGGCACCCTCGTGGGTCTAAGGTACATTTTTTATATTCTGGCTTGTGAGTTAAGCACAATTGGCTATATTTGAGAGATATTGATTACTAACTTGATCGTCGGAGTGCCCCCGGGTGGACGAACCACTGCCGGAGTCTTATCTTTCTGTGACAGGTCGTTCGGGCACAATCTATTTTGTTGGTATTCTCCAGCTGAGTACCTGTTTGGCAGTGTGGTCAGAAAACAGCACACACAATTTGGCGCCATCTGTGGTAAACGAAATGAGAATATATGGCCAACGACGGACAGAAAGAGAAGATTGGGGACGACATCCCTACTAGAAGTGGTAAACACTTTGATCCTGACATAGAAGAGGATAATTGCAACGAAGAAACTCGAGATCAGAATCCCAGAGAGAAAGAATTCGGCCAGGAGGAAGACGTACCGAAGAAGGCAGACCGAGGAGGGTATTACAATGAGGACAACCTCCAGGTATGGAAAGACAGATGCTTGCGAAGGAACGGAGAGATGAAAGGAATGACAAATAAATTGGCGGACCTACAATCGGTTGTCAATTTCATGATGCAGAACAACGCCATGCAGCCACCGTTTCCGTTACAAGGCACGCCGATTCTAGCGGCAAAGAACGATGCCCAGAAAGTAGGGCAGAAAACAGTTCCTCCAGTTCCCCAGCACACCAGGACCAAGGAACACTCTCACCGGCCTTTAAAGGAGGTCAGGCGAGGAGAGTCAGTAAAGGGAGATTCTCGGAGGACGCATCGTACCAAAGAAGCTAACCCCAAAGAACATCGGCATGTTCATGGGAGGGAACTCTGTTTCGACACAACTAATGGAGAGAGGTCCAAGAGGACTCATAACGACACCGGGAGTAGCGCACCAAAGAGGCTGAAATCCGTTGATAGCCAAGCTCCTAGATGGACCAAAGAGGATCTGAGAGATTACCTCCAGAGGAAGCGACATGATGCCGAGGTAACCTCTCCTGTCAAGCCGAGAACGCTGTTCTTGGTGGAATTGGACAAATTTGAGGCCCTGAAGAGGTTCCACATGCCGAGGTTCCAGATATACGATGGTAAATCTGACCCTAACTTTCATGTCGGTCTGTACCTAAACTCGATGGCACTATACATCGGGAACGAGCCGTTGCTCTGCAAGGTGTTCCTCTCATCCTTTGGGGAAATCACATTAGACTGGTTTCACAAGTTGCCGAAAGGAACTGTGAAAAGTTAGGAAGGCCTGGCCGAGATGTTCGTGGCCAGGTTTGTGACAAACAAACTACAGCCGTTGAGGGTGGACTCCCTGATGGCTTTGAGAATAGGCGAGGATGAAAGCCTCAAGGCTTATGCCAAGAGGTATTATGAGGTATTCAACTGAATACCAGGATGCAACCAAGAGGTGGCAGTCGTGTCTTTTAAGAACGGCCTGAACGATGATTGTCTGCTTCGAAAATCACTGGTAAAGACACTGCCAAAAAGTATGGAGGAACTTATAGCCAGGATAGAGAAATATGCGAGAGTCCAGGAAAACACGCTAGGGACAAAGGCGTTAAAACAAGAAAAGAGAAATGGCTCGCTGAAGCGAGGCCGGGGTAACACTGGATACAATACAACAAGCAAGAGACGGGACTGAGGGCTGCACAGGCAGTCATAATCGTATTCCGAATTCCGGTTTACAAAGTCTTAGAAAGAATCCGAAATCAGCCCTATTATAGAGCACCAGAGAAAATTCCTGGTGAATTTATGGGAAAAAGTCTGGGGAAGCACTGCGTCTACCATAATGAGGATGGGCATCTAACTCAAGGGTGCAGAGCCCTAAAAACACATCTAGAAGACCTGTTAAGACAAGGTCATTTAAGGGACCTAGTAGATGAGGCTAAGACGAGGGAGGAACAAGCGAGATTGCCTCAGGCTCTAGCAACACCACCCCCGCCAGCACCACAACTGCAGACAGGCGGACCTCGAGTGATCAATGTGATCCACTCTAAGGTGAATGAGAACGAGATACATGGGGAAACTCAGAAGGTAAACACTTACAACACGTATATCAGGTCTGGCAGAAGAGACCTAGGGCAGACGAGTGCCAGGGACTAATGGTATCCTTTACTGAAGACGACCTAAAGATGGTGCAACATCCACACAACAATGCCTTGGTGATATCCCTCCAGGTTGGAGAGTGCCAGGTAAAGCGAATTCTAGTCGACCAGGGCAGCTCTTATGACATCATGTATGTCAAGTGTTACAAGGAGCTTGGCCTTCACCAAGATGATCTGGAACAATCCAATGGTCCAATGGTTAGGTTTAATGGAATGCCGACGTGGCCCCTGGGAGCAGTAAGTTTGGAGGTGCAGGCTGGCACCAAGAAGGTAAAAACTGAGTTCACAATAATTAACACCCCCTTCCTTTACAATCCTATCTTGGAAAGGCCATGGCTACATGTAATGGGGGCTGTTCCCTCAACATTGCACCAGCTGTTGCGGTTCCCAACATAACATGAAATTGAGGAGGTCAGAGGAGATCAGGTGCAAGCAAAGAATTGCTCTATGGCAGCTATAGACACCCCATTTTTGACCGCCCTTAAGACTTGGGCGTTACTGATGGCTTACTTGGTGGAGAAAGGTGTGCAGGGCCAAGGTTTAGTTTCTTCAGTAAGGAGAGAGACAAATCTCAACTTCACACCCCATTTTGGACCAAAACTATTTTGAATGGTTTTTAGACCTTAAAACCCTCTCTTTCAAAACATTTTTTTGAAATAAAGTTCCTACGATGCTCCGACGCTCGCATTTCGGTAAATGTTGTGCTTTTCAGTAAACCGAGCAAGGACAAAGTGGAGATGAATGAAAGAGAGATGAAATCTTTGAAAAATCTTTCAAAACACTTTGTTTAGGGGTTTAGAGTTGAAGAAAAGAGGAGAAGAGAGAAGAAACCTAGCTGGGGAAGAAGTTGGGTATGAATCGCTAAGAGAGAGTCGAGTGGTCCTCGCTAAATCAGGCTTATCTATCTATGCACTTGGAGTTAAGCTATGAGTCCACCACTGTTAAAGAAGACTTCCGGGGCTTCATTTTTCACTCAAGAATCTCCTAAAGCCGAGTCCGGATGGGGGAGATATGATTGGTTAAAGTTGGGCATCATCCCGGTTGGACCGAAACTGAGCAACTTTTACCAAAACAAGCATAACTTTTTGCACAGTTGGAATTTTGATGCGAGGTTGGCGCCATTGGAAAGATAACTTCCGGGGCTTCAATGTGGCCACATGGAAAACCAGCAAATCAAATGGCCGACCAGCTTTTTTTGGTCAAAAGTGGTTCAGCATGAATCTGGAAGGAGAGAAAACATCTGCGCGGCTTCACCGAAACGAGCATAACTTTTTTCACAGTTGGAATTTTAATACAAGGTTTGTGCCATTGGAAAGCTAACTTCTGGGGCTTCAATTTGGACACAAGAATGACCTGAAAAGGGGTTCACATGAAGGAGTTATGTCCGTTTGAAGTTGGACCTTTAGAGCAGATTTTTTTTCTTGCCACCGGCCATTGGTGGTCGGCCTTGATGGTCGGTTGGCACCTTTGGTGGTCGGCCTTGGTGGTCGGTCGGCACGGTCGGTCGGCCATCAATTTTTTTTTTTTCGGCTGAAGCTTCTCCAAGAAGCTTGAACCCTTTGTTTTAGCTTCTTGAGGAAGCTTGAATCTTTTGTTTTAGCTTCTTGAAGAAGCTTGATCCTTTTGCTCTAGCTTCTCCAAGAAGCTTGATCATTTTGCTCTAGCTTCTCCAAGAAGCTTGACCCTTTTGCTTAAGCTTATTTGAGAAGCTTTGACCCTTTCTTGTGGCTTCTCCAAGAAGCCTCACCTCTCTCCCTCTATAAAACCAACCCTCATCTCCATTTGCAAGGGTTAGAGAAAAACCAGCTGGAGCATTGCATACAAATCCTCCATATCTCCTCCATCCAAGCTCCAAAACACCCTTGACCTTGCACCATTTGCACTACAACCCAAAGCACAACACCTCCATCACTCATTCCAGCACCTTGGAGGACATTTGGAGAGGTTAAAGGCTTAGAAATTTGGACCGAAAGGGTAAGTCTCTTTTCCCCTCAAACTTGCGTTTTTTTTGCTTCATTTATAAGCCATACTTGCAAGCATTTATGGGCTCCGACCCAAACTGTAAAGTGACTTGTTTTGAGCCCCTCTTCAACTTTGTTGAAGGGCTCCTCTCTGTTTGAGGCCATCTACTACCTCTTGTCTCCTATTTCTCTTCGTAGGGCCATTTTTGCATGCTATTTTAGCCCTACTTGTGATCATTTTCAAGACTTTCTATAAACTGTGAAGTGCCTTGTTTTGAGCCCCTCTTCAACTTTGTTCAAGGGCTCTTTCCTGTTCGAGGCCATCTGCTGCCCCTTGTCTTTAATCTCTCTTTTAGGGCTGTTTTTGCATGACATATTAGCCTTATTTTTGAGCTGTTTTGGACCTCGACCTAAACTGAAAAAAATCTTGTTTTGACCTGTTCTTCAAGTTTTTTTAAGGTTCCATTTCTGTTTGGAGTCATCTCCTTCTTTGCATGCCTTATTTCTCCATACTTTGAGCCATACATGTGAGCATTTGCATTGGCCTTGTTTTGGCCTCTTAGCCACTGAAATCCAGTGGATTTTCAGTGGCTTAGGTGCATTCTTGAAGGCCAAAATCAGAGGGGGGTGACCCCCTCTCTCCTTGTCTTGTTTGGTGGTCTTTTGGGCCTTCCAAAGAGACCCCTATTTTGCATGCATTGAGGTCACTTTCCAGGCCTCATTCTGAGGGTTTTGAGGTCTGCCTTGGCTCTTTCCAAGGCCCTTTTGGCCATATTTTATGTCTACAATGCATGTGTAGAGCAATCCCATTCAAGGCCTTTCAAAGGGGCCTTTCTTTGCATGATTCCGAGACTGATTTCAGGGCTTTTTCAGTGGGTTTTAGGACCCTCATATTCCATTTCCAGAGTTGATTTGGTCTTGCTAAGTGTCCATCTTGTATGTGCTTAAGAATCCCTTGCATAGCCCTCTAAAGGAGCTCATCATTTTTGCATGCATTGGCTGCATATCAGTAGTTATTTGGGCGTATTTTGGCATGTTTTATTCACTAGTTTTTGCTGGTTTGGTGAGATTCCATATGCTTCATATACATGCCATGTAAACCATGTTTGCTAGTCAAAGTTGCATGCTATTTTAGTCCATCTTGCTAGCACTTTTTGACCATGCTCTAAACTGGAAATGTGCATGTTTTGGGACTGCCTTGGCTCTGTCTTTAGACTTCATGATCAAATAATGCATACTTTGTATAGCTATAAGTCATCGCACATGCCTAGTTTTGAGTTTCGGGGCTCACCTCATGCATCGGGTGCCATATTTCCATGATTCGGGACTATTTTGTATCATATTTCAGTGCTGAAATTTTCATGTTTGCATACCATATTCCATGCCTTGCCATGCTTTGGTAAAGTGGCATTAGTGCCTTAGGTTCGGTCCTCGGTTTGCGTGCATGCGTGCACGCATTTCGAGTGTCTCATCTTCATCTAATGGCTACTTATGTGAGTATGGCTGAGGTCCACTCATGTTGGTGTAAGTTCATCATGCATTGCGTATGCCATTTCATTTCATAGCATTGCGTATGCTAGGTTGCATGTTAGAACATTGTGTATGTCGTGTTACATCGAGCATTGTGTATGCCATTTCATAGCATTGTGTATGCTAGGTTGTATATTAGTTGCATTCATGCATGTCATGCATATTGCATTGTATTTGGGATAGGAGTTAGCCCGAGTACGGGAAACGAGGGACGTTTCGTACTCTGAGTGACAGAACGTGTCTCAATTCCCTGTCGCCAACACTCCGATTATCCATGATGGAGTCTAGGCCTTGTTATGTTTTCATGTGCATTCATTCCATATTGAGTCATGCAATTCGACTCCTCGGTTATTATGCATCGAGATGCGTGATTGGCGGCACGAGGATCGAGGACTACACTCCCTGAAGAGTAGTCGTGCATACATATGTGAAAATACATTGCCATGCCCCTTTCCTGCTCTCTGTTGCAGCAAATCAAAAACCGGCAATCTGTTGGGGCTTCACGCAACATTCCGGGCTTAATTGTAAACAGAGGCTAATTGGGGCGTCGTAATGGATTTCTGCGCCAAGCAACCCGAGCATGCATCATTCATCATTTGGAACAGAGCCGAGGCGGTCCATGGATTTGCGTGCCATTTATTGCTTTCCTAGATTAATTTGTTAATTAATTAGGATTTTGTACTTATTGGGACTGTACTATTCATTTGGGACTGTAGATTATTTATTTGGACCCTCCGAGCGAGGGCAATGTTGTAATAAGTGTGCGTGAGTGTGATGTATGTCTTCCAACCCCACGTCTTTCTCCCTTTTATTTACTAGCTTATGATGGTTAGATTAGGGCATATTTCAATTAGCATACAGTATGATAGCATATTTGCATTCATTCATCTGTCTTGCATGCACCGGGCTCGGCGCATCATACTAACTACATTGTATTTCAATTTCGAGTTGAATACTTGTTAGCTGTAGCATTACATGTGCCATGTTTAGAATAGCCGAGCCTATCTTAGTTGCATTTTTGCATGTGTTGCATTAGGCATTTCTGTATAGTTAGGATCATGCATGGATTTCTAACATAGCTTCTGTTTTGGCTTGGAGTACTCGGTAAGTTTTTATGCTTTAGCATCCTTGCATGCGTGTGAGTGACTGCCATGAATAGCATGCTTACCATGAGGCTATATGCTTATGTGATATAATGCCTGAATGCCTGTGGGTGAAAGTCGGGTTATTTGAATTGGAACAATTCATCAAATGTGTGTTTTAAGCCCACTAGATAGTGGCAAAATCATGTTTTCTAAGCCCACCCAAGGGTGGCAAATCCACGTCTTAGCCTACTTGCGGGTAGCACCATCAAACCATTTTCAAACAAACAAACATGAAATGTTTTGTTCCAATTCAGGCGATCCAGTCTATACTTGTATGCTGTGCGCATCACATAGTAATCTAGGCTAATAACCGGAATAAGAACACATAATGTTTTCAAAAATAGATATCATAGTTAGTAGAGGCCGATCTTTGATCGGGCGAGCGAGGGTGCTCACGAAGTGACCTTCCCCAATCGTACCCAAGTTCCCGAGCCGAGGCAACTTTGGTGATGACGGACACGTGGCCTTAGGCAACGAGTCAGGGTTTCCTAAATTTCCCAAAATAAAATATTTAGGCGGCGACTCTGTATCTGGCAAAGCAGTCCATGTTTGGCACTTCTTTTCTAAAAATCTGTTTTCTCAAAACGATTTGCCGGATTTGGACTCTTTGGTTCAGATTAAGAACCGTGACATTTGAGTCCTGAACTGTAGTGAGCCCAATATCGAACGGAACGGGGACTCGTTCCTCCCGGGGCGTTCGGGGACGTCCACAGCAGCAATGAAATCCACCTGCAAAATACGAGAAACAGAAACAGCAGAGATTGAGGATGAGGACATAGAGGTCCTTGAGGACGTCGGCAAAGAACCAGCCGAGAAAAGTGAGGAAGCCCTGAAGAAGATCTTAGTCCAGCAAGGAGATGAAGAGTGCTTCTTCTTTCTCGGCTCAGGCTTGGCCGAGGAAGAGGAAAAGGAATTAGAGGCATTCTTGAGAGCAAACCTTGAGGTGTTTGCCTGGACACCATACGAAATGCCTGGCATTGACCCCGAGGTCACTTGCCATAAATAGAATGTGGACAAGTCGGCTAAACCTGTCATCCAGTGAGTAAGAAGGCCTACATTGACGCATGTTGAGGCAGTAGAAGAGGAAGTGGATAAACTTCTAGAGGCCAGAGCTATTCGAGAGGTAAACTACCCAACATGGCTATCAAACACGGTTGTTATGAAGAAAAAAAAAAGAGGAAATGGAGGGTCTGTGTGGACTTCACCAGCTTGAACAAGGCTTGTCCCAAAGACAGTTTCCCACTACCCAAGATTGACCAATTGGTGGATGCCACTTCAAGGCATGGAAGAATGAGCTTCCTGGACTCTTACAAGGGTACCATCAAATAGCCATGTACCCCCCCGATGAGGAGAAGACTGCATTTATCGCCCCAAAAGGGCTATATTGCTACAGAGTGATGCCTTTTGGGTTGAAAAATGCAGGAGCAACTTACTAGAGATTGGTGACTAAGATGTTCAAACATCTAATAGGCAAAACAGTGGAGGTATACATTAATGGCATGGTCGTGAAGACCAAGGAACCCGAGGATCATCTAACCAACCTAAAGACAGTCTTTGATATCCTAAAGACATTTCAGCTCCGACTTAATGCATCAAAGTGCGCATTTGGAGTTGGGTCAGGGAAGTTCTTGGGATACTGTCACGACCCAAACCCGGCCCTATGGGTTTAGCACCGTAACCGGCCAGTAATCCGTAATCACCGAAGGCCTGCTTAACAGTAATACAGTATAACAGAGTTCAGGGCCTGGCGGAAGCCAATACAGTATATAACTAGTGTCCATTGAGCTGTGAAAATCTGTATGCCAAGAACATTTTTCATGCATTCATACGGTTCAGAACGGTACAGTCTATACAATGATACACAAACATTCAGTACAGGGACTTAATCCCTCAATGACAGTACAGTAAACATTCAGTCTATACAATGATACAAAACTGTGAGGAGACCGATAGGAAAAACTCAAAACAAAATCCCAAAGCCATGACATGGCAACACGGAACCTCACAGTGAGGCACAAAGGCTGGCCGACAAAACTGGAATACCCCGACGCTTCTAGCTCTGGTCCGGTGCCTGTACACCTACATATATATATGAGCAGTGAGCTAAAGCCCAGTGAATAACATAATGTATAAAGAGGTTAAGAATGTAATGTCCTTACAGTAATGAAAACAGTTCATTATTTCAATCAGTATTACAGTCGTTCAGTACAATAAACAGTCATATGTGGTACATCCATTAGCATAACAGTAACAGTAGGTCAAAAGACCGAACAGTAATGATGGCCAGTCATTCAGTAAACAGTATGGTTCCACAAGGGAACCGACAGAGATCTCTGTAACAGTAACAGTCAGTAACAGTAGTGCTAAGGATGCCACAGTACAGTTCAGAAATAAAGGACATACATTCATTCAGTAAATAATTTCAGTTCAGTAAACAGTTCAGTTCAGTATTCAAAAGATGACCATTTTGAACATATCTTTATACAATCGTTACTCACAGTGATTGGGCTACAGTGTGCTAGAGCGCGTCTCTCCAGTCGCCAACCCTAAACAGTTAACAAATAGAACGCACACTAAGTTTAACAGTCGGGAAGGATGATAATCGAATCCTTAAATTTCTTCGGTGTGGTTCTACGTCTAAATCCTCATTAAGATGTCTTAAACTAGGCCTAAGAATGCCTAGAATGGGATGAGGATGCAAAAATACAGTTGGAAGGCATTTTTCAAAAGTTGCTGAAAACAGGCTCCTCGCTCGAGCGAGCCTTCCTTCGCTCGAGCGAGATTCCAAAATCAAAGGCTTCGCTCGAGCGAACAATCCTTCGCTCGAGCGACCTGATGAACAGTAAAAGTACTGGATGCTCGATTTTTACGCGCGATGCACGCTCGATGCTCGCTCGAGCGAGCTTGCAAAACCAAAGGGCTCGCTCGAGCGAGGAATCCTTCGCTCGAGCGAAGAAGCCAAATCTGGAAATTTCCAGATTTGCCTTCCAAGCTCAAACCAAGCATTCACAACTCAAATCTCGACCTCTTGGGCCCAAATTCTGGAAAATACATCCACATTCAATGTACAACAAGTTTCAAAAACCAATTTACACATGCAAGGGCCAAGGGTTGGTCAATTAAAGCCATTTTCAAACCCATTTTCAAGAACATTTTCAAAACATGAAATGCATGATCTTTAAACCAAAATCAAGCTTTCATTCTTGCTCAATGGAGCTCAATAGTTGGTAAACATTATGAAAACATGGACTTATACAAAAATGTGAACATGCATGCACCATTTTGCCATGAAATCAATTCAAACTCATAAATTCTTACATGCATGCAACAATGGAGTTTCAATACAACATTTATGAACTAAATCATGATTTGATTCTACAATGGAGCATGAACCAAGGAAGATGGAGCTTAAAGACAACAAGATGGAGATGATTTCCTACCTTAGTCTTGTATTAGGAGAATCCAAGCTCAAGTTTGTAATTTAACCTTCAATCTTCAAGTTTCTTAGCAAAATCAAGCAATACAAGAAGGAAATCAATTTTCTCCCTTTCTTCTCTCTCTAATTTCGGTGGGAATGCAAGAATAGGGCTGAGAAATTGTTTGTTAAGTGTAATAAGGCCCTCCAATGATAAGATTAAACAAGGCTACTCAATGGCATTTCCGTAATTAAGCTAAACTCTTCAATTGGCTCTAATTAATCTAATTTAATCATTCTTAATGAATTTTCAGATAAAAATACCATTAAATCACAAATGTCCTACTGATTATGGAACGCTAAACGGTTTTCCATTCGGCCGCCGATAAGGCCTTCAATTAGCAGTTTAAGCGTATAAATTCAAACAGATAATCATTCAATCAAACAGATGCAATATGCAATTCAATAGACAAATCAATTCAATTTCAGTTTCGATTTCAATCAGTTTATTCAGTAACTCAGTTAATTCAATTACCAGTCGTTATCAGTTCAGTTTAGCAATGATCAGTACATAATTCAGTGGTTTAACGGTAATCAGTACGAGGGTTGTTACAGATACTTGGTCACCAGAAAGGGCATTGAGGCAAGCCCAAATCAAATCAAGGCCATCTTGGAATTAAACAGCATAACGTCGGCAAAACAGGTGCAGATGTTGACTGGAAGGGCTGCAGCCCTAAACAGATTCATAAGCAGAAGTTCTGACAAATGCAAACCATTCTTCAATTTAGTGAAGAAAGCCACAGACTTCTTATGGATAGAAGAGTGCGAAGTTGCCTTGGCCGACTTAAAGAAGTACTTGACCACTGCTCCAGTTCTCTCGAATCCAGTACCTGGAGAGGAGCTGCTCTTATACTTGGCGGTTTTAGAGCATGCAGTGAGTGCAGTGGTAATCAGAGAAGAAAATGAAGAACAAATGGCAGTTTACAACGTAAGTAAAACCCTAGCAGATGCAGAAATCAGATACCTACCCTTGGAGAAGTTGACACTGGCTTTAGTAATGGCCTCTAAGAAGCTGAATCATTACTTTCAAGCCCACAAGATTGTGGTGTTAACTGAGCTTCCTTTGAAGTCCTTGTTGCAGTAAGGAGATCTAACAGGCAGAATAGCCAGATGGGCAGTGGTATTGGACCAATATGACCTGGAGTTCAGACCCAGAACAACAATCAAAGGCCAAGTTTTGGCCGCCTTCGTGGCCGAGTTCACACCAAGCGCCATCATACATCAGGCTCCGTTGAGCCGGGGTATACGATGTCCAGATGAATGAGGAGAAACCCAGTTGAGGATAGCAGAACAGAAAAAAGAAGAGAAACTTAGGCCCTGCAGTATTTACGTCGGCGACTCCTTCCATTTATTTATTTATGGAAGTTCAAATCGACAAGGAGCGGGGGCAGGAGTAGTGCTAGTATCGCCAGATGGGCAGATGCTGGAACAATCCATTCGTTTGGGGTTTAAAGCCTCAAACAACGAAGCAGAGTATGAAGCATTGATCGCAGGGTTAAAGTTGGTAGTAGCAATGGAAGCCGACGAGGTGATGGTCTTTTGTGACTCCTAGCTTATCGTCAACCAGGCAATAGGCGAATACGCAGCTCGAGATGAAAGAATGATGGCCTATGCAAAAGAGGTGGGCAGCCTGATAGCGTTATTCCAAAATTGCTGACTACAGCAAGTTAGCCGAGATAACAACAGCCATGCTGATGCCTTAGCCAACCTGGCTAATACAATGAAACCAGGAGAGACAAGGACAATAATGGTTGGCTACTTATCAGGTCCAAGTGTAGAACCACTGAACACAGAGCATGAGGCAATGTGTGTGGAGATGAGACCAAGTTGGATAGATGCGATAATCATATTTCTCAGAGATGAGAAACTACCAGATGATCATAAAAAAGCACACAAGATCATACTGAAGTCGACAAGATTCAGTCTGACAGCAGAAGGACATCTTTATAGAAGATCTTTTACTGGTCCCCTTTTAAGGTGTGTACATTCTTCATAAGTTGAAGACTTCCTGTATGAAATACACGAAGGAATATGTGGAAGCCACACTGGGGGTAGGCCACTTTCTCATAGGGCCATTACTCAGGGGTACTGGTGGCCCTATATGCAGAAAGATGCTGAAGCTTATGTCAAAAAGTATGAGAAGTGTCAGAGGTTTGCACCTTTGATACACCAACCAGCAGCAGATTTGAACCCAGTGTCTAGCCCTTGTCCATTTGCCCAATAGGGCATGGATCTTGTTGGACAACTGCCTCAAGCAACTGGACAAAGGAAGTTCCTGCTAGTAGCAATAGATTACTTCACCAAGTGGGTGGAAGCTGAACCCCTTGCAAAGATTCGGGACATTGATGTAAAGAACTTCATATGGAAAAACATCATCACCAGGTTTAGGATCCCAATGGCGATAATAGCAGACAATGGTATACAGTTTGACAGTAAACTAATAAAGAACTTCTGTGCAAAGTACAAAATCAAGAACTACTATTCTACCCCAAGCTTTCCTCAAAGCAATGGACAAGCAGAAGCATCCAACAAAACTATCTTGGATGGGATTAAGAAGAGGCTGGAAGTAGCAAAGGGGAAGTGGGTGGAAGGACCCCAAACAGGGCAAGCTTGGCCCAAATTGGGAGGGACCTTATAGAATCATCTCGGTCCTAGGCAATGAGGCATATCGACTTAAAGACAGTGAAGGCAAAAAGTTGCCAAGACCTTGGAATACTTGCAACCTAAAGTTTTTCTATCATTAGATTTTTTGTTTTTTAAAGTTTCTGTTATTAGCTGAAGTAATAATAAAATTTTAGCTTGATTCTTTTTTCAACTTGTGTAGTACGACTGACCAATCACTTTGCGATGTTTTTAAGTGAAACATGATGAATAACTTAGACTTATTATATGGCAGAGTTGAATTATACTTGCATATAATAGAGTTGAACTAAGTTAGCGATGTTTCTAAGTGAAACATGACGAAAAACTTAGACTTATTATATGACAGAGTTGAATTATATTTGCATATAATAGAGTTGAACTAAGTTGGCGATATTTCTAAGTGAAACATGACGAATAACTTAGACTTATTATATGACAGAGTTGAATTATACTTGCATATAATAGAGTTGAACTAAGTTGGCAATGTTTCTAAGTGAAACATGACGAATAATTTAGACTTATTATATGGCAGAGTTGAATTACACTTGCATATAATTAAGTTGAACTAAGTTGGCGTTGTTTCTAAGTGAAACATGATGAGTAACTTAGACTCATTATATAGCAGAGTTGAATTATACTTGCATATAATAGAGTTGAACTAAGTTGAATTAACCGGGACTTGTCATATCGGCAGAGTCAAACACAGAATGAAACTAAGTGCATTTGGGTAAGATTAACAGAGGAACCAAGGTTGAGAACCTCGGCTAGTCTATGTTTAATATAACTTCGGCAACGAGGTCATAACCACATGCTTAATGAGAACCTAAGTAGAATTTAAGTTCACATTAGGGGGCAGAGAGCTGGAGAATAATGCTTGGGAGTTGAAATTTACAAACTAAAGTTAGTTTAACACTTGTTGAAATTTTTTAAGAAAAATTTACAAGTTGAAGTTAAGCCGATGTTATGTTGAAAGAAGGTTGGTTTAACACTTGTTGAAATTCTTTAAGAAAAATTTACAAGTTGAAGTTAAGCCAAGGTTATGTTAAAAGAAGTATCTACTTACTTGTCGAGATTACCATGTTGCCAAGACTTGGAAGATAATGGAAAACAGAAGTCTTGATAAGTAAAAGTAAAGTGGAAAGTTTTAAATAACACTTGTGAAAATATCTTTTACAATGTTTTCAAGTGTTAAGCCAAGGCCGAGATGAACAAGATCGGAAGTTATGTCCGAGATATGTTAATTCGAGGAGACTAAAGGCATAAACTGAAGACATGCAAAATATTCTAAGTATGGAAGCAGTAGAGCTTACAAGCATACAAAACACTTGAAAAAAGAAATTATAGAATGCATTCAGATAAGGAAGTTTAAGTATAAAAAGGCACTTCGGCCTGACATTGAAGATTACTTGCTCAGAGTACAAAAAGGCACATCGGCCAAATAAAAACTAAATATTGTTCAAAAGAAAAAAGCACAAGGTACAAGAAATACGGAAAAGCTTCAAAACTAGACTATTCAGCGTCATCGGCTGGATGGTTTGGGGCTCAGAAGACATCTGGGAACTCTTCTCGACAGCCTTCTGAGTCGCGAGCTCGGCATCAATCTCTTCAAGAGTCTGGTCGACGCTCTTCTCGACGATTGGCGCCTCGGATGTTGTCTTCCTCGGGGAGACATCTTTTGAGACCTCGTCCCCCTCATCCTGAGTCAAGTCTAATACTTGCTCATTCAGAGTTGAGGACTTGGCCCCAGCAGCTTCGGCCTTCTCAGACTTGTCGGCCTTGGCATCTTCTTCGGACTCAGCCTTGTCCTCGGATTGGCTTGGAATGGGGGGAGGGAATGGCAGGACGAGGAGGTTGTTATCTCAGAGAGTTGAGTCCTCGGGGACAGCTAACTCCTTCAAGGCAACCATCCAGCCAAGGGTGTAACCCTTGTTGCATGCCTTTCTCACTTGCTTCTTGTAGTCCTCGCGGATGTCGGCTACCCCCTCGGCATATGCTTTCTCGTCCGCCGCTTTGATCTCGGCGTCCTTTGTGGCCAAGGCAGCGAGGAGCTGGGTTTGGGCTTCGGCAGTTTTTGCTTCGGCCTCTTTCTTCTCGGCCTTGAGGACCTCAGCAACAGCTTCTGCAGCCCCGACCTTTTCTTCGGCCTCATCTTGAGCTTGCTTGGCTGCCTTAGCCTGGTCTATCAGCCCTCTCATCTTGGCCTCAGCGTTGTTCAGCGATTTGAGCAAGCCATTAGCTTCCTTGGTCTTACGAGCCAACTTCTTCTTAATGTCGAAGGCCTGCATCATGAAGGAGTGGGCATACTGGATCGCCTAGAAGAAATGAAAAAAAAAAAAAAACAAAACAAAACAAAAGTTAATAAAACTCTTTAAGTATGGAAAAACAGAGAATGGAGAGTACCAAGTGTTACGGGCTTACCTGTACAGAGTGCTGCAACATCGGAGCGAAATTCTCGTATTCACTGACCTCGTCGTTGAGTTCGAGGTCTTGGGGAAGGAGCAAGGTAGTAGAAAAGGCAACGCCGATTTCAATGTCAGTCGCGCTGTCACCGACTCTAACTAGCTTGTCCTCGACTGTGATTGAAGGGGCTTAGGGGGCATCAGATTTTAGGGACCCCGAGGTTATAGCAGACTCCGACCTCGGCTTCTTTGATCGGGTGGATTCAGAGGAAGCAGCCTCTGCGGGCCTCTTTTCGACGGTAGAGGCACTTTTTTCTGCCTCAGCTATTTTTGAGATTGGCAAGGTGTCCTCAGAGTCGATCTGAGTCATCATTGCCTTGGCTTGGGCTTTCTTCAGCCTCTTTGGCTTCGATTTGGGTTGAGACTGGAAAGGTAAGGACTGGACCATGACAACATTAGGGATGTCGGCTAGAAGATCATCAGCAACAGCCTTCTTACGACCCATCTCGTCGGCGACAACGGCGACAGTGACTCTAGTACCGAAGTGGATCACCGGAAGTGCAGTTGGAGGGTTGGCTGGATCGTAAGAGGATGCCTCGGCACGTCGGCGTCTTCGGCTATGAGTCTTGCCTGCTTGTGCGAGCAGTGGAGCTCGATGTCGACATTGGCGTTGAGAATGTGGAATCAGTTATGGAGCAAAGGTTGATGGCTGTTTTGCTGGGTCAGAGGTTGATCCCTGGTTTGGCCTTGATGATGACTCGGCTTGAGGAGTTGTTGCTGAGGGTGGAGACTTGCTCTTCTTTAGGACGTCGGGAAAGAAGGATTTGTAAGTCGGGATGTAGTTCAACAATAGAGGAGCCTTACACTGATTAACAGACAAGTCCAACAGCCTCTTGAAGTCCTTGCTGGGGTAGAATGTCTTACGAAAATCCTTGGGTGGCTGAGGAAGGGCTGCAAAATAAACAACAACCATTAGAACATATAAAAGGAATAACAGTAATAAAAACTTGAAAGCAAGGAAAGTGACACTTGGCTCTTACCATCTCCCTCTCTGAACACTGTACAGCTTGAAGGGTAGAGGTGAAGGTCATCCTCTAGAGGGAACTCCCAGTTGCCCGAGATGATGAAATAATCATCTCCGGCGCCTTTGTTGGAATCAGGGAGGTCGGCAATGAGTTTGTATTCGGTTGACCTCGGCTTAAGGCAATAAATGTAGCTTTTTTCTAACTTAAGACCACACATGGTGTAGCAGTACTAGATATCGGCTAGAGTTACCCTAGCATTTTCTCGGCTAGCTAAGGCAATGATACCGTTAATGACTCTGTAAGAGTTAATGGCTAATTGCATCGGGTTAAGCTTATAGTAGTGAAGGACTTGGCGGAAAAGGATGTCAAAAGGGAACCTAAGCCCACACTCAAGAAAGACCACTATAGGGAAATGCATGGAGTCCCCATCAGGCATGATGGAGTCTTCCTTCCCTGCCAACCTAAGGTGGACATCGACAGGAATGACAAACTCCTGCTTGAAGTATTCTAGCTTAGTTGGGGTGTCTACCCTCCACCTGAACATACCCATAACGTCGGCTAAATGGGGAAGTGTTGGATTTTAGAGAGAAGTGGTTTGTTAAGGTTTAAAGGACCTCAGTTAAAACTTGAGCGGGTGCTGGGGCAAAGATTTTTTGAAGATCTAAGGGGAATTCGTTCCAATTTTTCCTAAGGATAGAAGTTCTAAAACAAATCCCAAGACTATGAACGCAAGAATTGAAGGCAGAAATCTAGAAAACACAACAAGAAAACAGGGAAAAAAACATGATTCAGACTTAAGAAGGTAGTAGAAAATCAAGAACAGTGACAAGCTATCAAGAACGTCAAGTGTATGAACAGCATGTGTGTGTGTGTGTGTATACCCAGAAACAGATTGGACAAAAGCAAACTTATGAAACAGAACATGTTTAAACGTACGAAGGATGAAATTTAGAACACAGGCAAAGAATTGGAGAATATGAATACATTCACCATGGCAGTAAACAGAAGCAACAGAGTATGAAACTAAAAAAGGGGAAAATAGTAACTCACCGAAGAAAATGAAGCTGGTGTGAAGTACGCCGGGGTCAGACGGTGGCAGTAAGTAGAGAAGAACAGCAAATGCTTTGCCGGAGGAGGTGAACGTAGCGATTGCAGGGAGCTCGAAGAGGGCAACAATGGAGATTGGGGATTTTTTAGAGAGAAAACTTGAAAACTTGAGCGAGAACACAGGTGCAAAAGTGAAATGATGAAGAGAGAGGGAAGTGTTTTTGTCAAAACACGAAAAGGCGGCAAATCGCAATTAGTGTGCCTAGGATGACGTGTTTGTCAGGCGGTGCACGCAAAAACGACGCGACTTGATGGCGCGTGTCAGGTACGGTTCAATAGAGAGGAGACGCATGGCGAAAACGGTTGAGTTACTGTGCGTGACAGCTCACACGTGTGTAAAAACTCTTGGAGTTCTTGATTTAATGAAGTAAAGACCTTGGCTTGGGGGACGATCTCGGTTAAAGAACTTGAAAAACTTGGTTTTTGGTTCTAAAGGCATTTGGGAAAACAGACTACAAGTCTTGGACATGTAGAGCCGATGAATGATGACCTCGGTAATGAAGGATAGAGCAAACTTAGTCGACGTGCTATATGGTCAAAAGATATAGATTCCATCACCTCAGGATGCCAAGGTAATAGAACCTAGGGGGCAGTTGTGGGGACATATTTTTTGAATAATGATATGTGGCCAAGATGGCATCGAAGTGCTAGCCGAGATGCCACGTGTCCTGGTCATGGCGCCGAGATGATCTCGACTAGGTTGAGGTTATCTGCGGAGATACCGGAATCCGAGATGAACGGATAAGGGACAAGAGTCCTAGAATGGGGGAGGACCTCAGCCTGGATAAGGATAAAACTCTTAGGGAGTTTATCTTTATCTATTGGAGAGTCCAGGATAAGCATTAAGCCAGAGTCCAAGAGAAGCTAGGCTTCTACAAGGATCAAGTAAGTGCTGTCTATAAAAGAAGGGCACCCTTGTGGGTCTAAGGTACGTTTTTTGTATTCTGGCTTGTGAGTTAAGCACACTTGGCTATCTTTGAGAGATATTGATTATTGACTTGATCGTTGGAGTGCTCTCGGGTGGATGAACCACCACCGGAGTCTTATCTTTCTGTGACAGGTCGTTCGGGCGCAATTTATTCTGCCGGTGTTCTCCAGCTGAGTACCTATTTGGCAGTGTAGTCAGAAAACAGCACACACAATACTTATAGTAACAATGATAATTGTGATGAAGTGGTGGCGGTGGTGGTGATGGTGGTGGCATGATGGTGGTTGTTGTGATGATAGTGGTAGTGGTAGCGGTAGTGGTAGTAATAGTAGTGGTGGTGATGGCATAGTGGTAGTGGTGGTAGTGGTAGTGGTAGCAGTAGTGATAACAGTAGTGGTGGTAGCAATAGAGATGGTGGTAGTAGCAGTAGAGATGGTGATGGTAGTGGTAGCGGTAGTGGTAGTGGCGGTGAGTTTATAACATTTAGTTTTAAGTATTAAATCATATTATCAAACACCCTTAATTAGGGGTGGGCGTCATGTCATGTCATATCGGATTTGCCTAAGAATTATCTCAACACTAGCCGACCCTTTATTATTTTATATTATCGTGTCATGTCATTTTTGGTTTATGTCCAATTCGTGCCGTATTAATATGTCATGTTAAAAAATTTCACTATTAACTAAAAATATAAAATGTATGAAAAAATTTAAAAATTTGTTCAGAAGTTAAATTTAATGAAACTAATCTCTATTAAATAAAATTATTTATAAAAATATATGATTTCAACTTAATTTTATTTTCTTAATTTATAAAAATTCAATTTTATTATTTTATTTTTTACTAAATTAACTCAAAATAGACAAAAAATACATCAAGTTCAATTAAGAACAAAAACAAAACCGGCATTAAACTTAAAATTGCATTTTACATATTTGTTAATAAATTTGATGTAATTATATTATATATTAAAAAATGTTATGAGACTCTTTACTAAAAATAATATTAAAATGTATAATTAAGTTTTTATTATATCATTCATATCAATTTCGTATTATATAAATTTGACACTAATTCGATTTGTTTAATATTCGTATTATTGAGACATGTTATATACATATTTATATGAAAAAATGATCAATCCTAATCTGCTAATTTTATATACGGTTCGGGTCGTATCACAAATTTTCAGGCCCACCCCCAAATGAAACAAAAATAATTTTGTTTGGATAGAGGGTTGGAAGGAAGTAAGGTATCTTCTTCTAATTTCTAAATTTCTTTACCTTTGAATCTTTTTTCCCTCCAAAGCATAAAAGCGATATGCCGCACATGATAAGTATAATCAAATAATTTTATAATATTTGTTTTCTTTTATAAATAACACAGATGAAAATGATAATTTTAAAAATAGATATGATAAGTGCAATCAAATAATTTTATAATATTTGTTTTCTTTTATAAATAAAAAAAGAAAAAATTATAATTTTAAAAATAGATAGTCAGTTAAAGAAGTTGCTTGGCCTTTTAAATGATGAGTGATTATATTAACCTTTACATAATTTTTTATTGTAAATCGTATTTGTCTTCTAAATACAAAAAGCATTTTTGCATGTTTTTAAAAATTGGATTGATATAAAGATGGTTTTAGGAAATCAATAAATAATTTTGTTTAGGTTAAATCTAAATCAAGTATTTAATTATATGCCAAAAATTCCATATATTAAGTTAAAGTTGTTGTAACAGTCCAGCAGAGTGTTTTATTAATAACATGGCATTTGAAAATAAGGATTAACATGTTTTTTTTAAGGGATTTATATTGGTAAATCCCATTTAGGAGTGTTCTAACCCAAGAAGTCTATGAAGGAAATTTATAACCCACTTAGTCTCATGTATTTATATTTTTATTCCATAATGTCATTTTTCTTAATTTATACTAATTTTTTTAGACTTTTATACCCTTATATTTAATGTTGATATATATTACACACAAAAAAATAAACATAGATATTGATTGTCATTATGTTTTGGTAGTTCTCATAAATCAGGATGTTGACTATCATTATATTCACATTAATTTGAAATGAAAATATGTCATTGTGTTGTCAGTTGGAATTAATATTATTTACACACCCATATAATATTGAATGGTGAATACGTTTTTCGCTGTGTTCGTTACCATAATGTGAATATTCACACTTTTGTTAGTAAACTGCCATAAATAGACCTCAAAACGCATATATATATATATATGGTGAATCAAAGTTAGCAATACAAGAAATTAAGTAGTATTGATTTACAAGTAAGTTAATTTGTTCCAATATATCAAAACTATTGGTACTAAATTGTCTTAAATGTAGGTGCATCCAATAATTGCCAAAATGTGGTTTGTCTCATGCAACCAAGTTGCGATTCTGGAAACTTTGTGCTTTTCATTAATTTCACCAAGCCTGTGGGGGGAGGGGGGGTGGGGATTCCTTTCAGATATCTGGTGGGAGCACACTTGGAATTGGAAGGACACAGGGGATGTGAAAAGTCCTATTTGCCCTTAGTTAAGAGGTTACAAATGGGCAAATACTTTTTGTTCGAATTTTTCTTTTCGCTTGACTTGAGGCCTCTCTTCACCATACATGATATTACTCCCCTTGCCTCAAAGCCACTCTCCACTACACAATATATGGTCTTAAAGACCCATTGTGTGATGGAGTATTTTTTTTCCTAATTGGGACAATTGAACAAGGGATGATCTGAGCTGAGGATATGATCTTAGGTTGTAAATTGGGTATTAAATAGAAAAATTACACAGGAAATCTTCACAAAATGATGTGACATATTATATCCATTCAGTACAAACCAAAAGACTCATAATATTAGGATTTTCAATATAAAATCTATGTTTGTTGATCACATTTGATTAGGGGGCAGTATTGTCTTCTTACTATAGAAACTTATGGGACCTGACTGTTGAAAATATTTAAATATGGCTCCTCTGGAATAAATCATGCAAAAAGTAATTATACATATGAAGGTGAAGATATTCACTCTAGTCTTCTTTCAGTCAACCAAATACTTTGGGATTAGATTCTCTTAAAAGGAAAAGCTTAAATCTTCTTTTTCAAGTTACTTAACTGAATCAAAGATGTGAAAAAAGAAATGTTAGTGCCACACACAACTATAGGTTCTCTTAATGGGAAGAGTTTACAGTAATTAAAAAGAGAGCAGCACCCTTTAGTCGTTTTGTCTTATCTTTTTTTAACCTTTAAGAAAAAAGAGAGATTGTGAGCAGTACTGCTACCAACTTACCGTATGCTGTACCAAAAATTACATAAGGTTTTTAAGTATCACATTTTTAATTACTGTTTCACTTTCTCGAATTTTTTCTCTCCAGATGAAGACACACTAGTACTACTACATTTTATTATGCATCTATTGATGAGAATAGCCAAAGCATCCTTTTGATCCAATAGAATCTTGGAGTCTCAGTGGCAAATGTTCTTCGATATCTGATAAGTTGGCAAGTCTGTTAGGTGGGAGGATAAGATGATTTTTGAGTAACAAATATTTTTTCGAAACATATAAGTAAGTCAAATACGTGTAAATATATTTTTTTTAATTATCAAATGAGCGTTGAGATTCAAACACACCATCTATATTTTATAATAGTGAATATCGATACTTATGTTTAGCCTACATTTTAAGAGACACTTAAATTTTTTATGTCAGTTGTGGTTATTAAATAGGTTTAATTGATTATTACTTCATGCATTCAGTTTTAAGTGCTAAATCATGTTATCAAACACCCTAGATTAGGGGTGGGCGTCGTGTCGTGTCATCTCGAGTTCGTGTAAGAATTATCTCAATACTAACCCGACCATTTTATTATTTCGTATTATCGTGTCATGTAATTTTCAGTCTATGTCCGATTCGTGTCGTGTTAACATGTCATGTCAAAAAAAATCACTATTAACTAAAAATATAAAATGTATGAAAAAATTTTAAAATTTGTTCACAAGTTAAATTTAATGAAACTAATCTCTATTAAATAAAATTATTTATAAAAATATTTGATTTCATCTTAATTTTATTTTCTTAATTTATAAAAATTCAATTTTATTGTTATATTTTTTTACTAAATTAACTCAAATAATAGACAAAAAATATATCAAGTTCAATTAAGAACAAAAACAAAACCTATATTAAACTTAAAATTGTATTTTACACACTTTTTTAATAAATTTGATGTAATTATATAAGAGATTAAAAAATGTTATGATACTCTTTAGTGAAAATAATATTAAAATGTGTAATTAAGTTTTTATTATACGAGTGTCAATATCGTATTATATAGATTTGACACTAACTCGACCTGTTTAATATTTGTGTTATCGAATCATGTCATATACGTATTTGTGTGAGAAAATGATCAACTATAACCCGCTAATTTCATGTACGGTTTAAGTTGTGTCACAAATTTTCACCCTTACCACCCTTACCCCAAATGAAACAAAAATAATTTTGTTTGGATATGATTATTAATAATGTGGTGTTTGATCACCAGATTGCTTGGCCTTAAGCATATATTTTATAGATGTTTGTTTGTTCAAAGGGTTGCTGCCAATTTAATTTTTTATACAACTCTTCAAGAATTCAAGACTTCTCATTCTTAAAGAGTTGGGGAGGCATTGTTTGCATCCATTTTTGTAAAATTCCTATCAACAGGTAGATTAATTGGATGATGACACATGGCAATAAAGTCAAAATGAAGTCTTTCAATAGTCAAAAGGCTACGTGGTGTGAAGGAATTGATCATGTGCATCAATTGGCTAAGAGGGTCATGAGATACTTATCAATTGGTTAATTGGCTTGGTGGACTGATTTATAGGGGACCATATTTGTGAATTGGAAAGCTTTCCTCTATCGATTATGCTCATTAATTGAAGGGAAATTGTGTGATGATGTGGTTGGAGGTTTAAAAGTGGAGTTGGGTCAAAGATAAAAGTTTAAAGAAGCAAAGGAGGTTGCAAGCAGTTATGGGGCTTAGTAAAATGTTTTTCTTTGTCGAAGGTAGTGCTAGAGATCATGGGGGACATGTGGCAGCATTGAGGAAGTTGGTTTTGCTTCAAAAAGAGGAACCCAAGAAGGTTTGAAGGTTCAAGAAGGCCAAGGCAGTTTTGAGCAGTTGAATGAAAGTGGCCTGCTGATTTGAAGGATCATGAGATAGTGGCCAAAAAGAAGGAAGACATGGCTGAGATTTGGGGCATTATAAAGACAGTAAAGGAGCAAGAAGAGAAAAGGGAAAAAAACAACATAAAAAACAATACAACAACTTAGTTTTAGACTTAGGAGTAGTTTCAATTGTAATTTAGGAGTAGTTCGTTCGAATATAACTTGTACTTTTTTGAGTGAATTTCAATAATTTCAATCTAAAATTACTTTTGTTTATTCAAATCTACTTTGTTACCATCAGTTGATATAAAAAGTGTGTTTTTTCTTCTTGTTTACTTTGTTACCTTGATCCAAAGAAGTCCTCATTCTTTTGAGGCATTTGAACCAAAACCACAATTGCCTAATTGTTCTTGTTTAATTGTTCAGTTTGAATTATTGCTTGGTTGCTGTTGATCCAAGCACAACATAATTTTTACAGACACTAGTGTAAAGCAAAAGGTCTGAGCTGGAACCTCTTTAGGGACTTTCCCACCATGTAACTTGGGGGGGGGGGGGGGGGGATTCCTTTCAGATATCTGGTGGGAGCACAAAGAGGATGTGAAAAGTCCTATTTGCCCTTAGTTAAGAGGTTACAAATGGCAAATATTTTTTGTTCGAATTTTTCTTTTCGCTTAAGGCCTCTCTTCACCATACATGATATTGCTCCCCTTGCCTCAAAGACACTCTCCACTACACAATATGGTCCTAAAGAGCCATTGTGTGATGGAGTGGTTTTTTTCCTAATTGGGACAATTGAACAAGAGATGATCTGAGCTGAGGATCTGATCTTAGGTTGCAAATTTTGTATTAAACAGAAAAATTACACAGGAAATCTTCACGAAAAGATGTGACATATTATATCCATTCATTACAAACCAAAAGACTCATAATATTAGGATTTTCAATATAAAATCTATGTTTGTTGATCACATTTGATTAGGGGGCAGTATTGTCTTCTTACTATAGAAACTTATGGACCTGACTGTTGAAAATATGGCTTCTCTAGAATAAATCATGCAAAAAGTAATTATACATATGAAGGTGAAGATATTCACTCTGGTCTTCTTTCATTCAACCAAATACTTTGGGATTAGATTCTCTTAAAAGGAAAAGCTTAAATCTTCTTTTTCAAGTTACTTAACTGAATCAAAGATGTGAAAAAAGAAATGTTAGTGCCACACACAACTATAGGTTATGGGAAGAGTTTACAGTAATTAAAAAGAGAGCAGCACCTGTTAGTGGTTTTGTCTTATCCTTTTTTAACTTCTAAGAAAAAAGAGAGATTGTGAGCAGTACTGCTACCAACTTATCGTATGCTGTACCAAAAATTACATAAGGTTTTTAAGTATCACATTTTTAATTACTGTTTCACTTTCTCGAATTTTTTCTCTCCAGATGAAGACACACTAGTTCTACTACATTTTATTATTCATCTATTGATGAGAATAGCCAAAGCATGCTTTTGATCCTATAGAATCTTGGAGTCTCAGTGGCAAATGTTCTTCTATATCTGATAAGTTGGCAAGTCTGTTAGGTCGGAGGATAAGATGATTTTTTTTTTTTGAACGGCGGATAAGATGATTTTTGAGTAACAATTATTTTTTCGAAACATATAAGTAAATATATATATTTTTAATTATCAAATGAGTGTTGAGATTCAAACACACCATCTATTACATGTAAATATATTTTTTTAATTATCAAATAAGCATTGAGGTTCAAACACACCATCTATTACATGCTATGATAAAACATATTGAATTGTTAATCACCACAAGCAAAGTTGCATGATACAGTTTCTCCTTAACCTCTTGTCTTCATATCAATTGTAAAAATGAGAAATATTTAATATTACATGAGCTCTTGTTGATACATTGAGAACCGAGAAGCATATTATCATATCATATTAACCTATATGTATTATGTACACAAAGAGGGTATTGGCTTTTATTACTTGTGCATCCATATATATGCAAATTGCATACAATGTATCATCTTGTTAGTTAACACTTCTTTCTTTTCTTTTCTTTTTTCCCCCCTTCTGGTAATGCCATTATAAAATAATGGGGATAATAAACATTTTAAAATAGTGTCTCTAAGACAGGGCTCAAAATTGCATATTGATCCTTATTCCATATTGTTGTGTGAAGAACTTCTCCAACAGATATACCATGTGTGTCTATCAATGAGAATGGAATAGCTAATGTATGATGAGATGGTTTTTTGGCTTAGTTAAGGACAAGGATAAGCATAATTGCCACTTTTGCCTAATAATTCAAATTCCAAACATAGATTTCAAAATAAGTTGATGAAAAACAGACACTGCCATTCTTCTAGCAAACACAACTGGTGCGTGGGATTCAGGGCAAGGGAAGGAAAGTATCTTTTTACTATGCTTCACCTTTGCATCTTCTCTACCAAGCATAAATTAGTACGGGTAGACCGACTTTTTAACAGCTAATGATGTTAAACATGTGACATAGGAGTTTCTGGAGTATAGTTGAATTGAATCTACAGAAGCACAAGAAAAAATTGATTTTTTTTGAGTAAAATGTGATTTTGATGGACATGTTTAGAATTGTTTAGAATTTTATTGTTTGATTGGAAACGAATGAAAAAGCAAACTCAAAGATGATCTAAGCCAAATTTTGAGCAAATTTGATAGTTTGGGCCTTCAAATTAGTTTCTCTATCTTTCTCTCGATGTATTAAATGCCTGGAAATGTGTGGATGATAAAATTTACTTGATTTTCAGTAGAAACAAACTCCTATATAACTAATGCTATAAATATTACAATAGATGAGAAATATTATTACAGCAAAGTGATCAGAAATACACGTACACAAGTATAGTCTCAGTATGCACTTCTAAACTACTGAGCTATATCATATGGTACTAATTATGGTACTTAACTAGGAACACTCTGTAACTATAAAACAGCCACAACATACAATGCACTTCAACAGTACAAGGAGAGCTAGCAAATCCATTTCCCTTCTTTTTTCTCAAGACTTTGGACTGACTAGGACACCCCCATCATGTTGCTTTTATAATGCTACTCAGAGGAGCATGTTTTAGTACTATTAAAAAAAAAAAAAAGCCTTAGTGTATACGGGTCAAGGAGACCTTATGGTGTGTTGTTTTGGTAGTAACTACCATCGCATGAGCTTGGCCTCCCAGTAGCGACAAATGATCGGAATTTGCTTGGATATTGGACCATGGTCGGATCTTTGCTCGGATATTGGACCATGATCGGATCTTTGCTTGGATATTGGACCATGATTGGATCTTTTCTTGGATAGTGGTCCATAGTGCTCGAAAATGTTTGTACAGCCTGTTGATATTGGACCATGATCGGATCTTTGCTTGGATATTGGACCATGATCGGATCTTTGCTCGGATGAGGCTTCTTCCGGTTTCGTGTTCCATAGAATTCCTCCAGAAGAGCATAGCCTTCTTCTCTTCCAATTTTCACAAGGTCTGCCTGACGTGCCATAGAAATTTCACAGTGCACACAATTTGCTAAAACACTTAAAGCTCTGTTTTGTGTCTTGATACAAATGTTAAAGCCTACAAGCCCTTTATACACATCATAAAACCCCTCTTGCTTTCCTCTCTCTTGTTTATGAATGAATAAAATTTTGGGATTCACATTTAAAGAATCTTATTCGTTTACATGTATTCTGTATTTGATTTTCTAATTGGTTTCGTTTATTTCAGTTCTTTTTTGTCATAGTTGAAGATCGGTTGAGAATTATCCCTATCCTTACTGGGACAAGACATCATCTTGTGACGACAACACACCCAAGTCATCAAAGTCTAAAGGTTTATTCACAGCTCTATCTAGATATATCAAAAAGATTAACCTAAGGTAAAGATTATTATTATGTATACATGGATTAATAGCTTTTGGGTGTTCACACATATGGGATTTGATTCTTGACCCAGAAAGCTTTTAAGTCGGATAATTGTTTTGACTGTGTTTAGAAAACAAAAATATCATATTCCCAAAAGAAATTTTCAAAAAATATCAGCCGACTTGGCATTTTTTGTCCATGGACATAAATTGATAATCTTAGACAAAAATATATGTTGTTGGTTTTTTTTTTTGGTAGTAAATCAAACAGTTCATTTGACAGTTGCCATGTTGATAGCTTTCGAAGGAATAAAAAATGGAATATAGAGTAAGCACAGAGGATATGGTGTGTCAGTCTCTCTTTCTCACTGGGGGAGACAGGCCATGTGGATATCAATGAGAATATAGAACAATAACCAGTGTTGGTTTTAGTTTTTTGAATTTAATTTTTTAGAAATTTAATTTTTAATTTTTAATTTTTCATTTTTTTATTTTTATTTTTAGTGAATATTTTTAAAATTTTATGTAAATTTTTTTACTTTGTTATATGTACCTTACTTAGATATATCTAAATAGTAAAATATTTAAAAAAATTAATAAATAAACAAAAATATAAAAAAAAATATTAAATTTTCAAATTTTTTATATTTTTGGTACTTAGTGAATTTTTTAAAGATTTTTTTCACAAATATTATATTTTTTAAGTGTATCTATATTAAGTATGTCTAAAAATTGAAAAAATTGCTTAAAATATTTAAAAAATTCAATGAAAATAAAAAAGTATGAAAACTGAAAAAGTAAAATTTTTTAAAAAGTAAATCTTGAAAACTAAAATCAAACAGAGTGAATGTTTTTTCCTCAATCTTGTACAATCATTGGATTTTCTCATGCAAAAAATGGTTCTTCCATGTTTAATGGAATAGGGAAAGGAGTGAAGTGGAAGGAGAAATACTTTTTGTATTAGTCCTTGCAAGACCAGAAGCATATATTTTTTTTTTGCCCAATGGAATAGTTTAGTTTATGAACATAGGTTTCTTATGTGCAAGGATCCTCTATCCCTAAATAATCTTGTCTCTCTGTCCCAATTCACTCACTGTCATTAAATCATATGAGAATGCCAAGATGTGAAAATCTCAAAACATATCCAATGGTTGTGAGTAAATTGGTACAGAGGGATAGGATTATTTAGAGACAGAGGATCCTTACACGTTTCTTATATAGTTTGGGAAATAAAAAATGCCGACCCATCAACTATCAAAAAATATAATATTGCAATTGTGTTTTGTCAAATTTTTAGATAATTTGGTGGTGGACAATTCAATATTTATGAGTCGGTAGAGCAATTAAATGAAATTTTGATATATATAAATATATATATTTATGAGTAATTCTACATGCTTATAAAATTTTTTTTATAATTTCCACATCAAAGAGTGGGTAATGTAGGGATATATTTTCTGAGTACCAACATGTGGCAAGGTGACGCCGACGTGTCAGCCGAGGTGCCACGTGTCGTGGTAGGTATGCCGAGGTGATCTCGGAGTTGCCGAGGTTACCTCCGAAGACATCGGAATCCGAGATAAACAGATAAAGGACAAGAGTCCTAGGATGAAGAAAGACTTCAGGATGGATAAGGATAACACTCTTAGGGAGTCTATCCTTATCTCTTGAGGAGTCCAAAGTAAGTACAGAATTGGAGTCCATAGAAGTCAGGCTTCTAGTAGGACTAGGATTATATTGACTATAAAATAGAGGCACCCACATGGGTCTAATGTATGTTTTTTGATATACTCAAGCTAGTGAGTTGAGTACTTGATTATCTTTGAGAGATATACTGACTTGATCGTCGGAGTGCCCCCGGGTGGAAGAACCACCGCCGGAACCTTCTCTTTCTATGCAGGACAGCAGAGTGCCATCTATTCTGCCTGTGTTCTATAGCTGAATTACTAAGGTGGGCAGTGTGATCGAAAAATCACTCACACAATTTGGCGCCGTCTGTAGGAAAGAAAGACGAATAGATGGCCAGTAACGCACAAAAAGAAAAGGTTGGGGACGACGCTCCCGTGGGGAGTAGCAGGCCTATCGACCTTGACATTGAAGGAGACAACCACAACGAAGAAGCCCGTGACCAGGGGCACGGAGGAAAAGACGTCGGCCAGGAGGGCGACACTTCAAAAAAGACAGACCAAAGCAGGTACTATAACGAAGATAACCTCCAGGTATGGAGGGATAGGTGCCTACGGAGGGATGAGGAAGTAAAAGATTTGGCAGACAAGTTGGCAGACATACAGTCAGTCGTCAACTTCATGATGCAAAACAATGTCATGCAGCCGCCGTACCCACTGCAGGACACGCCGATCCCAGCAATTAATACCCAGAAGGGAGGAAGGAAAATAATTCCCGAAGCACCTCAGCACACCAGGAGCAGAAGGCACTCTCACCCGCCCTCCAGGGAAGTCGGACGAGAGGAACCGAGACAAGAGAAGTCCCAAAGGACATATCACACGAAGGACCCAGAGCCCAGAGAACATCGGCATGTCCAAGGGCAGGCGCTCTGCTTTGACACAACCCATGGAGAAAGATCAAAACGGGCCCACCACGAGGCCGAAAGTAGTGCGCCAAAAAGACTGAAGTCAAAAGATAGTCGAGCTCCAGGGAGGAGTAAAGAAGACTTGAGAAATTACCTCAAGAGGAAGGAACAGAACGCTGAAGCCGAGGTTACCTCACCCGACAAACTAAGGACACCGTTCTCGGTAGAACTGGACAAATTTGAGGCACCAAAGAGATTCAGTATGCCGAGGTTTCAAATATACGATGGTAAGTCAGACCCTAACTTCCACGTTGGATTATTCTTGAACTCAATGGCATTATACAGTGGAAACGAGCCGTTGCTCTGCAAAGTGTTCCCCTCGTCCTTTGGAGAGATTGCATCAGATTGGTTCAACAAACTGCCAAGGGGAAGCGTGAAGACTTGGGAAGGCCTGGCCGAGATGTTTGTGGCCAGGTTCGTAACAAACAAACTGCAGCCATTAAGGGTGGACGCATTGATGGCTCTGAAGATCAGCAAGGATGAAGGCCTTAGGGCCTATGCAAAAAGATACTACGAGGTGTTCAATCGAATACTCGAATGCAACCAAGAAGTGGTGGTCGTGTCTTTCAAGAACGGCCTGAAAGATGATTATTCACTACGGAAATCTTTGGCAAAGACATTGCCAAAGAGCATGGAAGAGCTCATGGCAAGAATCGAGAAATATGCCAGAGCCGAGGAGGATACATCGGGGAATAAGGAGGTAAAGCAGGAAAAAGGGAACGGCTCGCCGAAGCGAGGCCGAGGTAACAACGGATTCAACAAATCGGAGACAAAATTGAGAGGTAAGCAAGCAGTGACGACTGTATTTCGAATTCCCATCCACAAAGTTCTAGATCAAATCCGAAATCAGCCCTATTTCAGGGCACCGGCAAAGGCCCCAGGAGAATACATGGGAAGGAACGTTGGTAGGCGTTGTGCCTACCACAATGAAGAGGGGCACCCAACTCAGGGTTGTAGAGCCCTAAGAGCACACTTGGAGGACTTAGTGAGACAAGGCCATCTGAGGGACCTTGTCGATAAGGCCAGAACAAGAGAGGAACAGCAAGATTGCCTCAAGCACCAGCAGCCCCCCCCCCCAGCACAGCAACCACAGGCAGGGGGACCACGGTGGTTAATGTGATCCACTCAAGGGTCAACGAGAACGAAGTCAGAGGAGAGACCCAGAGGGTAAGGCATTTACAGCATGTCTACCAAGTCGGGGAAAAAAGACATCGGCCAGAGGAGTGCCAAGGACCGATGATAACTTTTACTGAAGCCGACCTAGAGATGGTCCAACATCCACATAATGATGCCTTGGTAGTATCCCTCCAGGTTGGGGAGTGCCAAGTGAAACGCATCCTGATAGATCAAGGCAGCTCTTGTGACATCATGTATGTTAGATGTTACAAGGAGCTGGGCCTTCACCCAGACGACATGGAGCAATCGAATGGCCCGATGGTCGGCTTCAATGGAACGCCAACGTGGCCATTGGGCGCTACAAACTTGGAAGTACAAGCCGGCACTAAGAAGATCAGGACAGAATTCATCGTGATTGACACACCTTCACCATACAACATCATCTTGGGAAGGCCATGGTTGCATGCAATGGGGGCAGTTCCCTCAACGTTGCATCAACTATTGCGGTTCCCAACAGAACATGGGATTGAAGAAGTCAGAGGAGATCAACTGCAGGCAAAAAATTGCTCCATGGCAGCAATGAAAACAACCTGCAACATACAAGAACCAGGGAAGGCAGAGATTGAAGATGAGGACATGGAGGTCCTAGATGATGTCGGCAAGGAGCCGGCCGAGAAGAGTGAGGAAACACTAAAGAAAATCCTCGTCCAGGAGGGCGATGAAGAGCGCTTCTTTCTTCTCGGCTCAGGCTTAGCCGAAGAAGAAGAAAGAGAACTGGAAGCTTTTTTGAGAACAAACATAGAGGTGTTCGCCTGGACACCTTATGAAATGCCTGGCATTGACCCCGAGGTCACATGTCACAGACTGAACGTCGACAGGTCGGCCAAACCTGTAATACAACGAGCTAGAAGACCGACGTTGATGCACGTCGAAGCAGTGGAGGAAGAAGTAGACAGACTACTGGAAGCCAAGGCCATTAGAGAAGTCAATTATCCGACATGGCTATCGAACACTGTGGTGGTAAAGAAGAAAAACGGTAAATGGAGGGTCTGCGTAGATTTTACAAGCCTGAATAAAGCCTGTCCCAAAGACAGCTTTCCTTTGCCCAAGATTGACCAATTGGTAGACGCCACATCTGGACATGGAAGGATGAGCTTCCTGGACGCTTATAGGGGGTACCACCAGATAGCCATGTACCCCCTAGATGAGGAGAAAACAGCGTTCATCACCCCAAAAGGCCTGTACTGTTACAGAGTAATGCCCTTTGGGCTGAAAAACGCAGGAGCAACTTACCAAAGGTTGGTAACCAAGATGTTCAGACACTTGATTGGCCAAACAGTAGAAGTCTACATCGATGACATGGTCGTGAAGACCAAGGAGCCTAAGGGTCATCTTGCCGACCTAAAAGAGGTATTTGAAATCCTCAAAACATATCGGCTCCGACTCAACGCATCAAAGTGCGCGTTTGGAGTTGGATCTGGTAAGTTTCTGGGGTACCTGGTAACAAGAAGGGGCATAGAGGCCAGCCCAGATCAGATCAAGGCCATCGTAGATCTACAGAGCCCAACATCGGCAAAACAGGTACAAATGCTTACTGGAAGGGCCGCAGCCCTAAACAGGTTCATAAGCCGAAGCTCAGACAAATGTAAACCTTTCTTCAACCTGGTGAAAAAGACCACGGACTTCCTATGGACTGAGGAATGTGAGGCCGCTTTGGCCGACCTAAAGAAATATCTGACCACGGCTCCAGTCCTCTCAACACCTGAACCTGGGGAAGAGCTGTTTTTGTACTTAGCTGTGTCAGAACACGCAGTAAGTGCAGTGCTAATCCGAGAAGAAAAAGGAGAACAGAAGGCTGTTTATTATGTAAGTAAAACCTTGGCCGACGCAGAAACAAGGTATCTACCACTAGAGAAATTAATGCTGGCCTTAGTAATGGCCTCAAAGAAGTTGAACCATTACTTTCAGGCGCACAAGATTGTGGTGCTAACAGAGCACCCACTGAAGTCCTTATTGCAACAAGGAGACTTAACAGGAAGAATAGCAAGATGGGCAGTTGCCTTGGGCCAGTATGACCTGGAGTTCAGGCCCAGAACAGCAATTAAGGGCCAAGTTTTGGCCGACTTCGTGGCAGAATTCACGCCTGAATCCATCGAACATCGGGCTCCGTTGAGCCAAGATGAACGTTGTCCCAGCAAGCAAGGAGAATCCCAGCCTAAGGCAAAAGAACAAAGGAAGGAAAAACTCAGACCCTGCAGCATCTACATCGGCGACTCCTTCAGACTGTTTGTCGATGGAAGTTCAAACCGACAAGGAGCGGGGGCAGGAGTGCTACTGATATCTCCAGATGGAGAAATAATAGAACAGTCCATCCGTTTGGGGTTCAAGGCCTCAAACAATGAAGCAGAATACGAAGCATTAATTGCAGGGCTAAAACTGGCAGCAGCAGCAGAAGCAGATGAGGTAATAGTTTTTTGTGATTCACAGCTTATTGTTAACCAGTCAACAGGAGAATTTGCAGCCAGAGACGAAAGGATGTCGGCATATGCAAAAGAGGTCATCAGATTGGCAGCCTTATTTCAGAACTGCCGACTACTCCAAGTAAGCCGAGATGATAACAGCCACGCCGACGCGTTGGCCAACCTGGCAAGTTCAATGCAGACTGGAAAAACAAGGACAATTATGATTGACTATATGTCGGGCCCGAGCATAGAACCACAGAACACAGAGCAGGAAGCAATGTGTGTGGACATGGGGCCAAGCTGGATGGATGCAGTTGTTGCATTCCTAAAAGAAGGAAAGCTGCCAGAAGACCGCAAGGAGGCACACAAAGTCAGATTGAAGTCGGCAAGATTCAGTCTGACTGCGGACGGACATCTCTACAGAAGGTCCTTCACTGGACCCCTTTTAAGGTGCGTACACCCTTTGCAGGTTGAAGATTTTTTATATGAAATTCATGAAGGAGTTTGTGGAAGCCACGCTGGGGGCAGATCACTAGCTCACAGGGCCATTACCCAGGGGTATTGGTGGCCCTACATGCAAAAAGATGCAGAAGCATACGTGAAGAAGTGCGAACAATGCCAAAGGTTTGCACCTTTGATACATCAGCCAGCTGCTGACCTGAATCCAGTATCCAGCCCTTGGCCGTTTGCCCAGTGGGGCATGGATCTTGTTGGACAACTTCCCCAGGCAACTGGGCAGAGAAAATACTTGCTGGTAGCAACAGATTACTTCACGAAGTGGATAGAGGCAGAACCTCTTGCCAAAATCCGAGATGTGGACGTCAAGAACTTCATATGGAAAAACATCATCACCAGATTTGGCATTCCAAGAGCCATAGTTGCCGACAACGGAACGCAGTTTGACAGCAAACTCATCAAGAACTTTTGTGCGAAATTCAAGATCAAGAATTACTTTTCAACACCAAGTTTTCCCCAAAGTAATGGGCAAGCAGAAGCATCCAACAAAGTAATTTTGGATGGAATAAAGAAGAGGCTGCAGGCAGCAAAAGGAAAGTGGGTAGACGAATTGCCCAACGTACTTTGGGCATATCGGACTACGCCGAGAAGATCAACAGGGGAATCCCCCTTTGCCATGGCTTATGGCACAGAAGCAGTCATTCCACTGGAAGTCGGCATCCCAGGGATCCGAACCCAGGGAGTTGAGAATGGGACTAATGATATACTCTTAGCCCGAGATCTGGATCTTTTAGAAGAACGAAGAGAGAAAGCTGCAATTCAGCTCGCAGTATACCAGCAACAGCTTGCCAGAGCTTACAACAAGAAGGTCAATCCAAGAGATTTTCAAGTCGGCGACCTAGTCTTGAGAAAAGTCGTCGGCAACAAGAAGGATCCCAGAGAGGGCAAGCTTGGCCCAAACTGGGAAGGACCCTACAGAATTACTTCGGTATTAGGCAATGGAGCTTATCGGCTTGAAGATAATGAGGGCAAAGCATTACCAAGACCTTGGAACACTTGTAATTTGAAATTTTTTATCATTAGATATATATTATTTTTGGCCGATGTCATCAATAAAATCTTTTCAGAATTCTTCAAACACATATGATTGATAAAGATACATAATATTGTTTCTGGTAGACATGAATAATGAGAACCCAAGTGGAACTCAGGTTCACATTGGGGGCAGAAAGAAGGCAGAGACGCTTAACACTTGTTGAAATTTGTAGCAATTTACAAGTTGAAGTTAAGCTGAGATGGTTCCTTATCTTCACTTGTTGAAATTTGTAGCAATTTACAAGTTGAAGTTAAGCTGATTCCTTATCTTCACTTGTTGAAATTTGTAGCAATTTACAAGTTGAAGTTAAGCTGATTCCTTATCTTCACTTGTTGAAATTTGTAGCAATTTACAAGTTGAAGTTAAGCTGAGATTATTCCTTATCTTCACTTGTTGAAATTTGTAGCAATTTACAAGTTGAAGTTAAGCCGAGATTACTGTTTCCCTTCGCTTGTTGAAATTTGTAGCAATTTACAAGTCGAAGCAAAGCCGAGGTTATTACTTAAACACTTATAGCAATCTACAAGTTGGGTAGATCAAAGAAAATGCTTAACACTTGTTGAAATTTATAGCAATTTACAAAATGACGTTAAGCCGACATATGATCATCTGTTGAAATTCGCAGCAATTTACAGGTTGAAGTAAAAGCTAAGTATATTGTTTAAACACTTGTTGAAATTTGTAGCAATTTACAAGTAGATCATTGTTTAGCACTTAACTTGAGAAAAGTTTGCAAAGTTAACATTGAATAGTATATGTTTTACACTTGTTGAAATTCATGAAAAGTTTGCAGGTCAGTATCTTACCGAAGTAAAACTTGTAGTTATTATACCTGAGGTATGTAACCCCGAGAAGATTGCACAAAGGAGGCAAAGTATGAAAAGCATGCAAAATATTATAAGTATAGAATCATACAGACGTAATCCAGAGAAAATAAAGATTGAAGCATTCAGACAATACAGTGTAGTCTTTCATAAAAGAGGGAACAATCCAAGAGTAACTGTTCAGAAGAGGGCACATCGGCCATACAAAGAAACTTATATTGTCCAAAAAACAAAAGAGTACAAAAGACATGGAAGTTATGATTCTTCAGCTTCAGGAGCAATTTGGGTTTGGACCTCGGCAGGTTCTTGGTGAACTACCTCGGCAGATTCTTAAAGAACTACTTCGGCAGCCTTCTCTGCCACGATCTCGGCATCAATTTCGGCAAGTGTTTGATCAAGACTTTTATCGGTTGGAGGAACGTCAGATGATGCTTGCTCAGGAGTAGCCTCCTTGACAACCTCCTCATCCTCCTCATGAGTCAAGTCTAGGACTTGATTATCCTGAAGAGGAGACTTGGCCTCATTGGCATCTTTAGGCTTCCTTACTAAAGCCTCATCATCATCCTTATCCTCATCCTCAGATTCGGATTCAGATTCATCTTCAGCTTGACTTGGAGGTGGAGGTGGAGGTGGAGGGAATGGAAGAGGAATAGCGTCGGCATTACGGAAAGGTGAATCGGCAGGGAGATCAAGTTTCTTTATTAGAGACATCCAACCAAGGGAGAAGCCCCTGTTGCATGCCTGTCTGACTTGCAGTTTGTAGTCTTCAGTGACATCGGCTATACCCTGGGCATAAGCCTTCTCATCAGCTTCTTTGATTTCGGCTTCTTTCGTGGCCAAGGCCTCCTGAAGCTCCTTCTCAGCCTGGGCCACTTTTTCCTCGGCCTCTTTCTTTTGGGATTCAGCAACTGTCTTAATGGCCTCGGCAGATTCAGCCTTTTCTTCGGCTAAGGTTTGGGCTTTGGTGGCAGCCTCAGCCTGGTTTTCCAGCTTTTTCATTTTTGAATGAAGAGTTTTGTTCTCCTTTTTAAGGGCAGAAACCTCCCTCCTCATGTTGGCCAACTTCTCCCGATTTTCAAAAGCTTGCATGGAGAGAGAGTGGGCATGTTGAATGGCCTGAAAGAACACAAGGCAAAAATTGTTACAAAATTTTACAAAGTGAAAGAGAAGACAAGTTTCCACGTAAAGGCACTTACTTGGACAGAGCGTTGAAGCATAAAGGCATAGTTCTCGTACTCACTCATCTTGGCATTCCGCTCAAGATCACCTGGGAGAAGTAGAGCAGTACTGAGTGCTACGCCGACGTTGATGTCATCGGCGCTATCGCTGGCAAGAACAGGCTTATCTTCTAAAGTAATTTTAAGTGTCCAGGGGACTTTTGGTATTCTGGACCCCGAGGTCGTCGCAGACGATGACCTCGGCTTCTTTGATTGTGTGGACTCTGATGGTGTGTTTCAGCAGACCTTTTTGTGGGAACGGAAGCAGTCTTCCCGCTCCCAGCCAATTGTGAAATTGGCAGGGTATCCTCAGTCTCAACTACAGTGGCTTTGGCCTTTGGCTGAGCCTTTTTGGTTCTTTTCGGCTTTGGTGGGGGCATGCTATGTGTTGGCTGAGCGTCAACATCAGTAGGGAGGTCGGCCAGAAGATCCTGGGCAACAGGTTTTGCACGACCCATTTCGGATGTAAGGACAAGTCTTCACCGACGTTTTCATTCTTGTACTGGGATCAAGTATAGGGCCGAAGTAGATGGCTGATTGGTTGGGTCAGATGTTGATCCTCGATCTGTTCGAGATGTAGAAGCGGTTTGAGTTGTGGCAGTAGGAGGAGAAAGGCTTTTCTTCTTTCTTTTGGAGACGTCGGGCAAAATCGATTTGTATGTTGGAATAAAGTTGAGAAGAAGAGGCGCTTTTCTTTTGTGAACTGGCAAGTCCAGGAGTTTTTTCAGGTCCTTGCTGGGAACGTAAGATTGGCGAAAGTTTTTCGGTGGCTTGCGAACATCTGCAAGAAGAAAACAGACATTAGAAACAGATAAAATATTGAAGACTTGAAAAGAAACAACTAAGTATTGATACTGGGTTCTTACCCTTGCCCTCTTTAACTGTTCGAGGAAGAGGGTAAATATGGGCATTCTCGTCTCGGGCAAACTCCCAATTTCCAGAGGTAATGAAGTAGTCATCTCCAGCCCCCTTGTTGGAGTCTGGGAGGTCGGCTACGATTTTGAATTCGGTGGACCTCGGCTTGAGGTAATAGACGAAACCTTTTTTAGGAAAAAACTGAAACAATCCTTACCAACAAACTGAGACAATTCTACAGACAAATCTCAAACCTAAATCTATGAAAGTAAAGACTGGGGGCACAGATCTGGAAGGAAACACAGAAAACACGAAACAAAGAACAAAGTTTCAAAATCAAGAACAGAGGTAGGGTTCTCAAAAAGCATAAAAAATACAAGAAATACAGGCTCAAGAACAGTGGCAAGAAAGTGGTGAAACAGTGCAGAGTATACAAGACATGAGCGAAATCATGGAATAGACGCATCCAGATGAATAGTTCAGTAAATCAAAGGTTTGAATAAAGCAGTAATGGCAGCAAGTAAGCAAAAGAGCATAGAAGAATTGAGAATGAAAGGAACAGAGGCTTACCAGGAAAAGTGGAGCCGGTATGAAGGTCGCCGAGGTCAGGCGACGGTTGCAGACACGACGAAACGGCGAAAGCTTCGCTGGAATGGAAGAATGGAAACAGTTGCAGAGCTTGGAGCTTGAGCAATGGTGGATTTGAGAAAGAGTTTAGAGAGAGAGAAAGCAAGAAAATCGAATGTAAAAGTGAAGAAAATAAGATGAAAGAAAAGTTTTTGTCAAAAACTTGAAACGGCGGCAAAACAGGGCATTTAATGTGCCTGGAGCAACGCACACGTCAGACGGCGCAGGCAAATAAAAGACGGCTTACAAGAGCGTCACAGGCACGAGCCAATGAAGAAAAAATGCGTAAGTGGAACGGTTGAGAAGTGATGCATGACAGCTCATGCGCATGGGAGAGTTCATTTGAATTCTTGTTCTTGAAAGAAGACATGTCGGCCTGAAGAACATGATCTCGGCTGAGGGTTCATAGTCGATGTAAATGGAAGGAAGGAACGATATAGGTTCCATCACCTCAGAATGCCGAGGTAATAAAACCTAGGGAGCAGTTGTGGGGATATATTTTCTGAGTACCAACACGTGGCAAGGTGACGCCGACGTGTCAGCCGAGGTGCCACGTGTCGTGGTAGGTATGCCGAGGTGATCTCGGAGTTGCCGAGGTTACCTCCGAAGACATCGGAATCCGAGATAAACAGATAAAGGACAAGAGTCCTAGGATGAAGAAAGACTTTAGGATGGATAAGGATAACACTCTTAGGGAGTCTATCCTTATCTCTTGAGGAGTCCAAAGTAAGTACAGAATTGGAGTCCATAGAAGTCAGGCTTCTAGTAGGACTAGGATTATATTGACTATAAAAGAGAGGCACCCCCATGGGTCTAATGTATGTTTTTTGATATACTCAAGCTAGTGAATTGAGTACTTGATTATCTTTGAGAGATATACTGACTTGATCGTCGGAGTGCCCCCAGGTGGAAGAACCACCGCCGGAACCTTCTCTTTCTGTGCAGAACAGCAGGGTGCCATCTATTTTGCCTGTGTTCTACAGCTGAATTACTAAGGTGGGCAGTGTGATCGGAAAATCACTCACACATGTAATATTAAAAGATAGAAAGAAATAAAACATATAAGTAGGGACGAAACTAAGATTTTATTATCAGAGGCCCCAAAAAATAAATATTTTGTTTTCACCATATACACAAACATACACGTATGTAGAATATGATATATGAATTATATATATACTTAGAAAAAAAATTAAACACTATAGAAGCAATCTCTAATAGGATGAACAAATTTTTTTGGTGCAAAATAGAAATATAATGCAAGTTGGGAGAAGAATAAGATATATATTTTTTATACTGCGGGGCCATTTTATGTATAAAATGATATATATATATATATATTTAAAGTATTATGACAAACAATATTTGTCACAGAAATAGGGAGGTCATGGCCACTCATAAATTTTTTCTAGTTTCGTCCCTGCATATAAGAAGCATGCACCAACAGGGGGTTGGTTTAGTGGTAAGGCCTTCGAATCTCTCACTCAAACCCTAGGTTCGAGTCTCCATAGCCCCTTGTTCGGGTAAAACATATTCTTTAACACCTGGAGCATGCGGGGGGCCTGAACTTAGATCTCGATGTTGATGCGGTGAGGTTCCTTGCAGATATGCTATAGGTTCTAAGCGACAATACTCTTGTAGGTGCAGTAAGGTTCCCTGCAGATATGCTATAGGTTCTAAGCGACAATACTCTCTGACAAATATGTTAGAGTAGCCTATCTGCATATCTATTTTTTAATAATAATAATAATAATAATAAAACATATAAGAAGCATGCATAATAAAATAAGAACAGAGGAAGGTGGAGCTCATGACTATTTTATGTGTTTTTAAACAAATTTTTAATTATTTTTCTCAGTGTGTAAAATTAATCTATAATTATCAACTTCTTAATTACTTATTTACTGTTTTGTAATGCTTCTTTCTCTCATGAAACATGCCACGTGTCCGTAATAGATATTTGTAATGCTTTTAATCTTGGTCCAATCTCAATCCCGAGGCAAAAATGTTCTTATATATCAAAATAGAATAAGCAATTTTTGTGATGTGGCAATATAAGAATAATTTGTGGCTTACTCAAAGCAAAAAGAGAAGCATATACCTTCCAATTTTTTTCTCCAAATAATTGAGATTTTAGAATTTTGGATAAGTTTTTGAGAATTTTGGATAAGTTTTGTAAGAACAAACACTACCATGTCATGCTTTTCACTAGGTTGTATTTGATTGGGAAATCTGAAAATGAATTTAAAAAGAAAAAAAAATGTGAAATTAGGTGAAATATAAATATATTTTATTCACATTTCACCTTTTTTTTTTTCCCCCTTTCTCCCAACCAAATATAGCATAAAAGTAATTATTATTATTAGTGGCAGATGTGATAGTGTAACAAATACATTTGATTTTTAAATTTTTTTTGTAAAAATTAAGGATTAAAATATGTTTATGACTTTGGTGGATGTTTGATAAAGTTGAAAATTAAAAATTGAAAGCTAAAAATTAAGTATTGAAAACTGAATGCTGAAATTTTTAAGTTAAAAAATTGTTTGATAAAAATTTAAATGTTGAACTAAAACTAAATTATTTAATATGTATAAGATCAAATTTGAAATTTATTATTTTTAAATTGTATATTTTAATTTTTATATTGTGATGGTGGTGGTGATAATTGTGGTATGATAGTGGTAATTGTAAAATGATGGTAGTACTTATGGCAACAATGATAATTGTGATGAAGTGGTGGTGGCATGATGGTGGCGGTGGGGACGGTGGTGGCATGATGGTGGTGGTTGTTATGGCAGTGGTAGTGGCAGTAATAGTAACAATAGTGGTAGCGGCTGTGGTGGTGGTAGCGATAATGGTAGTGGTGGTGGAGTGGTAGCGGTAGCGATGGTGGTAATGAGTTTATATTAGTGAATATCGATACTTATGTTTAGTATTTATGAATTCAATCAAAATTAAGTAAGTTTTATATGATTTAAAATTTTCTTAAATTTAAGACTACATTTTAAGAGACACTTCAATTTGTAAGTGATATCAAATGTGATTATTAAGTGAGTTTAATTGATTATCATTTAATACAGTCAGTTTAAGTTCTAAATCATGTTATCAAACACTCCAAATTAGAGGTGGGCGTCATGTTGTGTTGGGTTGCATTCGTGCCGTGTTATCTCAGGTTCGTGTTAAGATTATCTCAACACTAACCTGACCCGTTTATTATTTTATGTTATCGTGTCGTGTCATTTTCGATCCATATTCGATTTGTATCGTATTAACATGTCAGGTCAAAAAATTTCACTATTAACTAAAAATATAAAATGTATAAAAAAAAATTAAAAATTTATTCAGAAGATGTATAAAAAAAATTAAAAATTTATTCAGAAGTTAAAGTTAATAAAACTAATTTCTATTAAATGAAATTATTTTTAAAAATATTTAATTTCAACTTAATTTTATTTTCTTAATTTATAAAATTATATTTTATTATTATATTTTTACTAGATTAACTCAAACAATAGACAAAAAATACATTAAGTTCAATTAAAAGTAAAAACAAAATCTATATAAACTTAAAATCGTATTTTACATACTTTTTAATAAATTAGATATAATTATGTAAAAAATTAAAAAATGTCATGATACTATTTAATGGAAATAATATTAAAATGTATAATTAAGTCTTCATTATACAAATTATCTATATTAATTTCGTGTTTTACAGATTTGACATTAATTCGACATATTTAATATTCGTGTTATCGAGTTGTTTCATATACGTATTCGTGTCAGGAAATTATCAACCCTAACCTCCTAATTTTGTATATAGTTCGAATCATATTGTCATGTCGTGTCACAAATTCACACCCATATCCAAATGAAACAAAAATAATTTTGTTTGGATAGATGGTTGGAAGGAAAGTAAGGTATCTTCTTCTAATTTCTAAATTTCTTTACCTTTGAATCTTTTTTCCTCCAAAGCATAAAAACGATATGCCGTACATGATAAGTATAATCAAATAATTTTATAATATTTGTTTTCTTTTACAAATAACAAAGATAAAAGTTTTAAATTTAAAAATAGATATGATAAGTATAATCAAATAATTTTATAATATTTGTTTTCTTTTATAAATAACAAAGATAAAAATTATAATTCTAAAAATAGAAAGTCAGTTAAAGAAGTTGCTTGGCCTTTTAAATGATGTGTGATTATATTACCCTTTACATAATTTTGTTGTAAACCGTAATTTTCTTCTAAATACAAAAAGCATTTTTGCATGTTTTTAAAAATTGGATCGATATAAAGATGGTTTTAGAAAATCAACAAATAATTTTGTTTGGATTAAATCTTAAATCAGATGTTTAATTATGTGCCAAAAATTCCATATATCAAGTTAAAGTTGTTGTAACAGTCAAAGTGTTCTACCATTGCATTTGAAAATAAGGATTAACATGTTTTTTTTTTTTAATAAATCCATGTCATTTTAAAACAAATTCATCAAACATCTAATTATTTATCAGTTTTTTTTCTTTAATTTAATTTTTATTGTAGACAAAAATATTATTTTTGTTTTTGGGGGATATATATATATATATATATTCGGGGCGGATCAATTTTTTTACATCGGATCTCTCTGTACGGGATGAGGCCCAATATTAAGATGGTTCATTTCAATAAAATAAGAAGTGAGGAAAGAAATTGGGCCCATACACAAGCATGTGGACCAACTATAGGCATACAGCCCAATGTTTAAATTTGCCAAGTGCTAAAGTGTCTTCCTTATTTTATAAATAAATTAAATTTACTAAGAAAGATATGAATGAGTTATGACTTGAGTTGTCAACAAAATCAAGAAAATATATATTGGAAGTTAAGGATGAAAAGCTCTCTAGTATTTCTCCCAATATTATTTTTTCCTTTTATATCTATCTATCTTTTTAGTTCCTTGTCTGGATTAAGAAATTGTGACAAATGTAATTCATTTAATATGTCATTTTATTTCTTACCATAAAAATAGTGAAATTTGGTGAGAATTAAAACTGATTGATTGTAAAATTAAGAAAATATTTTGTAACTGTTCGATTATGAAAGATAAATATAATTAAATTTGTAAAGGATGAAGTATTATACACTATACCGTAGATGAGCATCTTGCAAAGGCCAATTTGAATTTTAGGGGGGGGAAAAAATCATATTGCATAAATTTAAATTTTATGTAATGTAAGTCACACATAAAAAAAATTTGATTCACATAATTTAAATTTGGATTGATTTCACTCCAAATGTTATTGTAGGACAAATTGTGGACCTGCATTTTTCTATTTGAATTGATTTCTCTTAACATTTAGACATTATAATTTTATTTTATTTTTTTGGGTGAGTTCATACATTATTGTTCTGATTCACATTTTAAATATCACATAAAATTACTATAGAAACACTAATAATTTATTTTTTTCAATATTCATATAAATCACTGCCATAATTATTAGCAATTAAGATTCTCTTTATTACGTAATTGTAATAAAAAAATTCCCTTACATAATTGTTGTAATAAAAAATTCCCTTATATAATTGTAATTTTATTTATTTATTTTTTATAAATTTGGAATGATAATAATTGCATACAATTATGTCTCACGCACACCCATGTAGAAAAATTATTGGTTGATTAGGGTGTCATGTAAGCATGGTTTCACGTGGTGGTATACAAGACCAACCAATAAGTTTTCCATCCATGTGACGTAGACTTGGGGTAAATTACACTGATATTTCTTGAGATTTTTATTTAATACAGATTTTCTCTCATGTTTAAAAAATTATATTTTTTTTCTTGAGATTTGTAATCTCATTACAAATTATCCATTGAATTGCTGATGTCATACTCTAAAATTTTCTAAATAACTATTTTGTCATTTTTTTTATTATTTTTTCTTCCTATCATCATAACTACATTCTATAATTTTTCATCATTAAATTTTGCTTGAACATATTCTTATTGAGTGATAATATATAAACATAAATTTTATATAAAATTTTTAAACACAATGATATAATTTAATTGTGAAGATATTCACTCCGGTCTTCTTTCAGTCAACCAAATTCTTTGAGATTAGATTCTCTTAGAAGGAAAAGCTTAAATCTTCTTTTTCAAGTTACTTAACTGAATCAAAGATGTGAAAAAAGAAATAAGTGCCGCGCACAACTATAGGTTCTCTTACTGTGAACAGTTTACAGTAATTAAAAAGAGAGCAGCACACGTTAGCCGCTTTGCTTTATCTTTTTTTAACCTTTGAAAGAAAAAAGAAATACTATAAAAAATTAAAATTTTAGAAACTAAAATTTAGGAATAAAATTATTTTTTAAGAACTAGATAATTTTATTACGAAAAGTATCATTATTATATTTTTAATAACAAAAATTGGACATTAATGATAAATTATTATCCTTTTGGGCCCAAATTTTTTGTCTCAAAAAATAAACCATTTTGAGACTAAATAATTTTGTCTCTAAAAGTCTATTTATTAGTGACATTTTCAAAATTTTGTCGTTAAAAGCCTTGCTTTTGACTTTTCGGAACGACTTTTTAGCGACTATCTTCATGACAATGAAAATTGTTCTCTAAATGTCTTTTGTAACAAAATTTTCACTTTTAGAAATCAAAATATTTATAGTGAAAGAGTGTGAGCAGTTGTTGCCAACTTACAGGATGCTGTACCAAAAATTACAGAAAATTTTCAAGTATCACATTTTTAATTACTGTTTCACCTTCTCGAATTTTTTCTCTCCTGATGAAGACACACTGTTACTAGTATATTTTATTGTGCATCTATTGATGAGAATAGCCAAAGCATGCTTTTGATCTTATAGAATCTTGGAGTCTCAGTGACAAATGTTCTTTTATATCTGATAAGTCAGCGAGTCTCTTAGGTGGGCGGATAAGATGATTTTTGAGTAACAAATATTTTTTTGAAAGATATAAGTAACTCAAACACGTGTAAATATTTTTTTAATTATCTAATAAGCATTGAGGTTCAAACATACCATCTGTTATTACATGTAAATATTTTTTTTAATTACCAAATAAGCATTGAGGTTCAAACACACCATCTATTACATGCTATGATAAAACATATTGAATTGTTAATCACCACAAGCAACGTTGCATGATACAGTTTCTCCTTAACCTCTTCTCTTCATATCAATTGTAAAAATGAGAAATAATTAATATCACCTGAGCTCTTGTTGATACATTGAGAACTGAGAAGCATATTATCATATCATATTAATCTATGGCCATGTTTGTTTGGGCGGACTGAATTAGGTTTGGATTGTGTATCCTATCCTATGTTTGGATTGAGTTAGGATTATAAGGAGTGACCAATAGTTCAGACTTTGGTTTAGTCCTCCGATTTATATCCCACCCCTCTTTATGGGATTGAATAGTCCATCATATGTGGGATACTATAGTCGGATGGATTGTTAATCCGTACTTCAATTGGTTAACCAAATATCGGATTAATAATTTTATTGGACTATTAATCCAATCCCAAACTCATGTCCATCCAAACAAACATGACGTCTATGTATTATGTACACAAAGAGGGTATTGGCTTTTATTACTTGTGCATCCATATATATGTAAATTGCATACAATGTATCGCCTTGTTAGTTAACACTTCTTTCTTTTCTTTTCTTTTCTTTTCTTTTTTTCCCTTTCTGGTAATGCCATTATAAAATAATGGGGATAATAATCATTTTAAAATAGCGTCTCTAAGACAGGGCTCAAAATTGCATATTGATCCTTATATTCCATATTGTTGTGTGAAGAAATTCTCCAACAGATATACCATGTGTGTCTATCAATGAGAATAGAATAGCTAATGTATGATAAGATGGTTTTTTGGGTTAGTTAAGGACAAGGATAAGCATAATTGCCACTTTTGCCTAATAATTCAGATCCCAAACATAGATTTCAAATAAAGTTGATGAAAAACAAGACAGTGCCATTCTTCTAGCAAACACAGCTAGTGCATGGGATTCAGGGCGAGGGAAGGAAAGTATCTTTTTGCTACGCTTCACCTTTGCATCTTCTCTACCAAGCATAAATCAGTACGGGGTAGACCGACTTTTTAACAGCTAATGATATTAAACATGTGACAGAGGAGTTTCTGGAGTATAGTTGAATTGAATCTACAGAAGCACAAGAAAAAATCGATTTTTTTTTAGTAAAATGTGATTTTGATGGATATGTTTTGAATTGTTTTGAATTTTATTGTTTGATTGGAAACGAATGAAAAAGCAAACTCAAAGGTGATCACCTTTGAGTTTGGCTTAGATCATGATCTAAGCCAAATTTTGAGCAAATTTGATAGTTTGGGCCTTCAAATTAGTTTCTCTATCTCTCTCTCGATGTATTAAATGCCTGGAAATGTGTGGATGATAAAATTTACTTGATTTTCAGTAGAAACAAACTGCCATATAACTAACGCTATAAATATTACAATAGATGAGAAATATTATTACAGCAAAGTGATCAGAAATACACGTACACAAGTATAGTCTCAGTATGCACTTCTAAACTACTGAGCTATATCATATGGTACTAATTATGGTACTTAACTAGGAACACTTTGTAACTATAAAACAGCCACAACATACAAAGCACTTCAACAGTACAAGGAGAGCTAGCAAATACATTTACCTTCTTTTTTCTCAAGACTTTGGACTGACTAGGACACCCATCATGTTGCTTCTATAATGCTACTCAGAGGAGCATGTTTTAGTACTTAAAAAAAAAAGCCTTATTGTATACGGGTCAAGAAGACCTTATGGTGTGTTGTTTTGGTAGTAACGACCATCGCTTGAGCTTGGCCTCCCCCGTAGCGACAAATGATCGGATCTTTGCTCGGATATTGGACCATGATCGGATTTTGCCTTGGATAGTGGACCATAGGGCTCAAAAATGTTTGTGCAGCCTGTTGATATTGAGGAGGTTCTTGATAAGGAGGAGGAGGATGAGGCTTCTTCCGGTTTCGTGTTCCAAAGAATTCCTCCAGAAGAGCAAAGCCTTCTCTTCCAATTTTCTCAAGGTCTGCCTGACGTGCCATAGAAATTTCACAGTGCACACAATTTGCTAAAACACTTAAACTTAAAGCTCTGTTTTGTGTCTTGATACAAATGTTAAAGCCTACAAGCCCTTTATATAGACACATCATAAAACCCCTCTTGCTTTCCTCTCTTTTGTTTATTCTTGTTTATGAAAGAATAAAATTTTTGGATTCACATTTAAAAATTCTTATTCATTTTCATTTATTGAGACAAGACATCATCTTGTGACGACAACACACCCAAGTCATCAAAGACTAGAGGTTAATTCACAGCTCTATCTAGATATATCAAAAAGATTAACCTAAGGTGAAGATTATTATTATGTACACATGAATTAATAGCTTTTGGGTGTTCACACATATGGGATTTGATTCTTGACCCAGAAAGCTTTTAAGTCGGATAATTGTTTTGACTGTTTTAGGAAGCAAAAATATCATATACCCAAAAGAAAATTTCAAAAAATATCAGCCCAAATCGAACTATGTATATTTTTGTGTTCTTTGTTATCTTAGACAAAAATATATGCTTTTTTATTTTTTATTTGGGTGAATTACAAATACACCCCTTGAAATTTAATTAAAATATGAATCGCTCCTGTGATTTTGGAAATTATATTCCACCCCCTTAGGTTTCTAATTTCATAACAAATTATCTCTTTTATTAATAAATCATCAAGTCAATTAACAATTTTTAATAATGTTAGAAATATATTTCAATTAATAATATAGATAATTTTATTATTGTATAGCAGAACAATTATAAATTTCATTTTTTAGTTAAATAAAAAATACTAATAATAAAGTATTTATAATTTTTCAAAACACATAAGACAATCTGTACCTTATGCAAATATCAGAAAATGTATTTATAATTTACCCTTTCTATTTTGTAGTAAATCAAACATTTCAACAGTTGCCATGTTGATAGCTTTGGAAGGAATAAAAAATGGAATATAGAGTAAGGACAGAGGACATGATGTGTCAGTCTCTCTTTCGCACTGGGGAAAATTATTTAATAATCCCAAAACATCACGTGATCATATTTCAAGTCAATCATCAATTGTTTAGTCACATATTATTCGTCTATTCCCAATATAAATCGTGAGTCTCTATCCTTCTCTACCAATTAAAACCTTATGGAACACCACATATCCATACTCTCACTCACTGTTGGAAATAAGAGTTTTCGAGGCATTTAAAAAACACCGCTACAGGCATGCAAAAAATGGTTCTTAATGGAATAGGGAATGGAGTGTGAAGCGGAGGAGAATATACTTTTTGTATTAGTCCTTTCAAAACAAGGGGCATTTACTTTTTTGTCCAATGGAATAGTTTAGCTTAGGAACATGGGTTTCTCATACAGTTTGGGAAATGGATGGAAAATCCCAATGTGTCAACTATCAAAAAAATATAATATTGCAAATGGGCTTACAAGTTGTGGAAGGAAAATCTTGAAGAGGTTAGAAGCTTAGATAATGGCTACTTTGTATTCAAGATGAAAAATGAAGAAGCTTTAAAGTCCATTTTTGATGAGGGTCCTTTTTATATTGGAAACAAATTGATTGTTATTAAGAAATGGCACTCTAGTATAACCATTACTAAAAATGTCTTCTCAAGTGTACCAATATGGATAAAATTTTTCAATATGCCGCTTGAACTGTGGACTGAGGAAGGATTGAGTTACATAGCATGTTTTATCGGAAATCCATTGTAGACCTTGATGAATTTACCCAAAACCATAGCCGGTTAACATTTGCTAGAATTTGTATAGAAATATAAGCTACTGAAGAGATTGCACCCTTCTTTGTTGTAAACTTAGGATATGGGGAACCTTTCCAAATCAAAGTAGAAGTTCCTTGGAAACCCCAAGTGAGGAGAATGCAAAATATTTGGTCATGCTACAAGTTTATGTCCAAGTAAACTGATAACTCAAGCTCCTAGTAAACTCAAACAAGAGTGGAAGGCCAAAGAAGTGGTCGAGATGAAGGAGGAAGGCAAGCCAAGTGAATGGGTTGAAGTGAAAAAGAAAAAAGGCAAGGACGTCGTTAATGCTCCTATTGGTAACTTGGTTCCTACACCTCCTCCATCTTCATCGAATGCATTTGATATTCTCAATACTTGTGTAGCTAATGAGGAGGTATCTTTTTGTGCGGATCTTAATAGCGTGCTTAATGCGAATTGCTCCTCTTTGGAAGTGAGTAACCCCTCAAAAGATATTCCGAATGAAGAATCTTCAAAGGAAAAGAAAGAAATTGTCAGGGATGTGGGTAATATAAATATGTTAGCCCCTAAACGATCTTCGCATTCCAAAGGAGCTCCGTAATCCCTTTCGGATGGAACTTTTGTTGTTCCATGGACAAACCCATCTTCAAAAGTGAAAACCAAGAAAAAGCTCCTTGAAAGAATTGCTAATCTTAAACTTGCTCAAGAGGTTAGCCTCTCTATCAAGTCTAAGAAATCAAGTCGTAAGACTCCTAGTTGATTGTTGCTTGGCCTAGCTTTGGAGTTTGTTATTGTTAGATTTTAGTGTAGAAGTCAGGCATATGTTTCCCTCCTCAAAGGGTGTTTTGCCTCTGGACGTGTAATGAGCCTCATTGTAATATTTATTTTTTGGTATAAAACTTATGACTTACCTACCCAAAAAAAAAAGTGTTTTGTCAAATTTTTAGATAATTTGGTGGTGGACAATTCAATATTTATAAGTTAGTAAAGCAATTATATGAAATTTTGATATATATATATATATATATATTTATGAGTAATTCTACATGCTTATAAAAAATTTATAATTTCCATGTCAAATGGTGGGTAATATTATGCTTTTGGTAGAACTTAAAAGCTGTTTATTTTAGCTTTTGACTTAATTTAAGCTACAATGTTGTGTTTGGTACAACTTAAATTATCAGATTATAACTTTAAAAAAGCTATTTTCAGCTCAAATTTAGAAGCTACTCGGGGGATGCTTAAGAATTATAGCTTAAGCGCGCAGCTGATTGGAAGGTGATGAAATCACTTAAATGCCCCTCCAAAACTTCAACAATTATGGAATTGCCACTATATAAACCCTCTTTGTTGCCCTAGCCGGCTCCTCTCCTCACACTCTTCTTCTTATTTCCTCTCTTGGCGACCGAAGACGATCCTCCACATCTCCAAGATCAGCCGATCGAACTCCTCCACATCTCCAAGATCAACCGATCGAACTCCTTTCCTCCTTGTTTCCGTTGATCTACACCAAAAAGGTAAGAGTTCATGCCTTTTATTTGTGATATATATATACACACATCGAGTTAGGATTTACACAGACAAAGATCAGATCACACTCTCTGTTCCTTTCTCCGCTTTCTTCTTCTTCTTCGATTTTCATCATCTTTTTTGTTTATTTTTTTTTCACAGCCACCATTCGTAACCGTTGGACAAGTTCGATACCTGAGTATTCAAGTAAGATTCTTCATCATTTCCTCTTCTTTCTATTCATCTCTCTCTCTCTCTCTCTCTCTCTCCTTGCTTCGATTCTCCCCTCTTTTTGATATGTTTTTTTTAAAGAAACAATTCATTTGCTTCCTGTATATGCACGATCAAAATTACATGAAATAAAAACTAATAAATTTAAAATCTAAGAAACAGAAAAAGAAAAAGAAAGAAACAATTAGATTTTATTTAAATGGAGAATTGTTTCTACAGTTTTGTGTTATCAATGGATACTTGTCAGAGGTCTCTTATGTGTTTTAATACTTCGGAAGGATTTATAATGGTGGTTGTTTGGATGAGAGTAGATTTGTAGTGTTGAATCAAAATTTCTGCTCAATTGCATGGTGCCCTTGCCTATTTGGTTCAATGTTCTTGCTCAATTTTTGTTCAATTTCTGCTCAATTTCTGCTCCATTCTTGTTCACTTTTTTGCCGTATTGTTAAATCAAAATCACTTTTGGTTCAGTGTTTATGTATAGGTTTCCTTTTGATATCTATATAACAAGAGACAAATGTCCTGATATTATCCTTGCATTTTGAAATTAAGATAAATTGTGTTTCAGTGAGAAAATTCAAAATAATTGTGACTTTCATAGAGGTGAAAGTTGTGGTATGTACACAATTCTCATTTGTACTTTTATGAAATACAATTATTTTTGAGTTGTTTTCACTTTAAAAAAAAATGCTAATCTATTATCTTCTTGTTTGTTGTTTTGTTTTTGGCCCTTTTTTTTTTTTTAATATATATATATATTTAAAGATTGGCCCAATCAGTTTAAATGTTGACAAAATCTTGAATTAGCATTTAGTTTTCTACTAGTTTTTGTATTAGAATAGAAGGAAATGAATTGAATTGAATTGTAATGCAGTAGATTTTCTTAAACACATCTTGCAGTAATCCTTTGATCCTAATGAAGATTGGGTTTTTGGAGAAAAAGGAAATTCATAATAGGTATTTAACTGATCTCTTAATCTAATTTCTCAAAACTCAACTTTTCCTTAATTTTGTTGTGTTGATTAAGGAAAGAAAAAGAAAAAGAAAAAAGAAAAAAAAGGAGGGAGAATCTATAGACAAAGAATTATTAAGAATGTGTCAACACAATAAACCTCACTTCTGATACAAATAATGGGAAACTAGTAAATAAAAAATCAAAAATGCTTGCAATCCCCAAAGTTAGAGACTCTCATGACCTCCAAATTTGTACCTATGAATTTACAGATTAATTATTGTGGACTACTATTGTTCACTTTTGGTTTCTTACTTCAAAAGACAATCCAAAGGATTTCAGAAACAGTTATTTATTTAAAATAGCTCTCATGGTTGCTTCTAAACCATGGCATTCATTTTTTTTCACAAATGTTAGACTTCGTTTTTTGTTTCTTTTCTTAGTTGATAAGAATTTCATTGTGTCATAATGGCATTCAACCTTTGTTTCCAATCCATCCAATAGTGACAGATAATTATTTCATTGAAGTTGATATAAACAAATGTTTACATATCTTTTTTTTCTCTTTTCCAATAGTGATAGTTAAATTTGAAGTTTTTTTTTGAGTCACTTGAAACTTCCACTGCCATCCACTTGAAATTTCTATATATATACATTATTATGCAAAAGGAAAATTATAACTGAAAAAACAGTCAGCAAGTGACCACACCTCTCTGAAAATATAAGACTACATCACTCAACCCTCAAGAAAAATATCCCTTATGTCACGACCCAAACCCGCCCCTATAGGTTTAGCATCGTAACCGGCCAATAATTCCTGGATTACCGAAGGCCTCTGAATAGATTAACAAGATTAAGGGGCTAGCGGAAGCAAATACATAAATAATACAGTTGTCCAATGAGCTGTGCTAACTTCTATGAAACAGAATATTTAAAACTTTATATACAAAACCGGTAGTCAACCATACATTATACCCACACACATTACAGTATTTTAAGTCCAACCAACAGAATTTAAACATGTCATACATATACACAAAACCAACAGAACTTGAACACAAGACACTTCGGGAACCTCCACGTGAGGCACAATGGTTGGCTGACAACAGAACACAGATCCAGACAAAAGCCTTCAGGCTCGGGCTCCAGAATGCTCACCTATACATATATATACACACAGTGAGCTAAAGCCCAATGAATAACATTAAGGTAAAGGGGTTAGTGAACGAATCACAAATATATCATAAGCAGAAAACAGATCATAGCATAATCATTTCCATATCAGAACATAATAATGGTACATCCCATAGAACACATCACAGAACGTCTTCCGACTAGAGTAATCAGTTCCGGATACCGATTAAACACATGTCACCACAATGAAGTGGCTAACGAGATCTCGTAAACTTGTATGTCATGGACCCGCATTTTATGTTGTCCCCATGACTTGGGACTATCTATGGATGTCATAATAGATTTCAAACTTGGAATATTCTTCGTTCACGAAAACAGATATCATTTCAAAAGCATAGCTTATCACATTTCATTTGGAACATAATTCATATAAACGTATCTTTACGATAACGTTACTCACAGTGTTTCCAGTAAGCAGTCAATCAATCCTCAAGTCTTGACCTACAATCACAAAATACATAACACAAGCATGTCTTATCATTACATAAGTACTTGGGTAACACGGTTTAGCTTACATTATATTGATTCTTATTCTTTCTTATCACATTGCTCAAAACACACTCTTGAATCTCATAACTTGGTACATTCTTTACTTAGTGTGTTTTTAATCCATAACCTCATTATCATGGCTTAATTAAGGCTTAGGAATGCCTAAGATGCAATGAGGATGCCAAAACATGAGTTGGAACACTTAGTAAATTTTCTGAAAATAAGGTCCCCGCTCGAGCGTAGCTTTCCTCGCTCTAGCGGACATGCAAAATGAGGATGGTCGCTCGAGCGCACATTCCTTCGCTCGAGCGATCTGTAAAAGACATGAAACTTCTGGGAGCTTGCAATTCATGCTCGAGCGGACTTTTGGTCGCTCGAGCGGAGTGCACGCACTCGGAGTGGTCGCTCCAGCGTGAACTCCCACGCTCGAGCGTAGATGCAAAATCTGGAATTTCCAGATTGCACCTACGAGCTCAAAACTCTAATTTAACCTTCCAAAACACATCTCTTGGGCCCCAAACTTGAGATAACATAGTAAACTTGTAAAATATGAAGAATTTAGGATCATTTCATAAAATCATGGCCCAAGAGTTTTTTAAAAACTCACAATTTCAACTTAAATCATGATGAATGTTTATGAACACAACATGCATGAATTTTTTCTTGTATCAAACTTCTCAAAACATGATCAAACACTACAAAACAACTTGAAACTTGATAATTTCCCTAAATGAAGATGAATTTCAAACATGCAAGAGATGATTCATGGAAATCATGCTCAATTGTAAGAAAATGTACATGCATGCATGAATTAACTCTAAATCTTTATTCTAAGCTCAATATACACACCAAACTCATAATCTTGAAGAAATCTCATGTTAAATGACTTAATTACACAATCTAGAGGTTGCAATCTTACCTAAAGTCTTGAATTCCTCTTGTTCTAACACAATCTTTGATCAAATCGAGCTATAGCCTACCATTTCTCCTTAATCTCTTCTTATCTCTCTCTAGAATTGCACTCTCCTCTCTCTCTCTAAAATGTTTCACCAGATTTTTTTGCACTAAGGAGATGAAAAAAATGAGCTCAAATGAGCTAAATGTGTTGGATATATAGTTATAATGATATAATGCATTAATTGGGACATTAGGTTAACCAAACACAACCTAATTAATCGTTCTAAATCAATTTTTAATAAAATTTGCCATATGGTTCTAAAAATTCCAAATAACATATTGGTGTAATCAATTTCGGTTTCGGATGCCGATAAGGCTTTCAATTTACATATTAAAGCAGAATTCCAAACAGATATTTCTATAAGTAACAGATAGAAAGCCAAAATCATACGAAGTGCAGAATAAACACATAATTTATTTTAATCCACTCATTAACATCATTAAATATGGATTAGTGGCTAATTACGAATAGGGGTTGTTACAGTCTCCCCACCTTAAAAAGTTTGGTCCTTCAAACTCAAGTTATCTTATATCAAAAGAAATGATGTTCATCGAAAATATAATTGCAATTCTTTACAAAACAAAAGCATAACCATATTCATAAATATGCTCATAACCCAATCTCGACCTTAGCTTCGTACCGAAACAGAATCACAAATCATATACAGAGATTAGGGTTCGTATCAAAACAGAGTCTTATACGCATTCAGATTTTTTAATCAGAAACAGATTCATATACATGTTCATATTCACATTCTTGTCCAGATCATACACAGATGTCACAATTCTTACTTAAGCATACGTGGTGCATTCATTAGCACTAACAGAGCAGATACAGAACAGATGCAGACACGTGATGGTTATGAATAACCAGTTCTATAAAGGAACCTCCGAATTCGGGAACAAAGAACAGATATCATGGCTTAATTAAGGCTTAGGAATGCCTAAGATGCAATGAGGATGCCAAAACATGAGTTGGAACACTTAGTAAATTTTTTGAAAATAATCCCGTTCGAGCGAGATTCCTTGCTCTACCGGACATGCAAAATGAGGATGGTCGCTCGAGCGCACATTCCTTCGCTCGAGCGATCTGTAAAAGACATGTAACTTCTGGGAGCTTGCAATTCACGCTCGAGCGGACTTTTGGTCGCTCAAGCGGAGTACACACACTCAGAGTGGTCGCTCCAACGTGAACTCCCAGGCTCGAGCGTAGATGCAAAATCTGGAATTTCCAGATTGCACCTACGAGCTCAAAACTCGAATTCAACCTTCCAAAACACATCTCTTGGGCCCCAAAACTTGAGATAACATAGTAAACTTGTAAAACATGAAGAATTTAGGATCATTTCATAAAATCATGGCCCAAAGTTTGTTAAAAACTCATAATTTCAACTTAAATCATGATGAATGTTTATGAACACAACATGCATGAATTTTTTCTTGTATCAAACTTCTCAAAACATGATCAAACACTACAAAACAACTTGAAACTTGATGATTTCCCTAAATGAAGATGAATTTCAAACATGCAAGAGATGATTCATGGAAATCATGCTCAATTGTAAGAAAATGTACATGCATGCATGAATTAACTCTAAATCTTTATTCTAAGCTCAATATACACACCAAACTTATAATCTTGAAGAAATCTCATGTTAAATGACTTAATTACACAATCTAGAGGTTGTAATCTTACCTAAAGTCTTGAATTCCTCTTGTTCTAACACAATCTTTGATCAAATCGAGCTATAGCCTACCATTTTTCCTTAATCTCTTCTTATCTCTCTCTAGAATTGCACTCTCTCTCTCTCTCTAAAATGTTTCACCAGATTTTTGCACTAAGGGAGATGAAAGAAATGAGCTCAAATGAGCTAAATGTGTTGGATATATAGTTATAATGATATAATGCATTAATTGGGACATTAGGTTAACCAAACACAACCTAATTAATCGTTCTGAATCAATTTTTAATAAAATTTTCCATATGGTACTAAAAATTCCAAATAACATATTGGTGTAATCAATTTGATTTCGGATGCCGATAAGGCTTTCAATTTACATATTAATGCGGAATTCCAAACAGATATTTCTATAAGTAACAGATAGAAAGCCAAAATCATACAAAGTGCAGAATAAACACATAATTTATTTTAATCCACTCATTAACATCATTAAATACAGATTAGTGGCTAATTACGGATAGGGGTTGTTACACCTTACCTAAGGACCAGCTTAGAATTTGCAACAACAAATAGTTAGAAAAACAATATAAGGCTCTCATCTCTCAACTCTCTAAGCTTACATCTCTCATTCATCAAACCTGTATAGACCTTTCATCACTCAACTCTCCTCCCTACAGTTAGACCAACTTAATAATCTGTAGAAAAATATGTTAGAAAGCTAGTAGTACATAAACATTATACCCAAAACCAGAAATCAGAGCTGTAATTCATCCTGTAAAACCTGCACTTTACAACAACTCATTAGAGCCTACTGCACAACTCAAGGGCTTCTTTAATCATATTGACTGAAGGCACATGTTTGTTTATTTCATTCTCAGTAACTGTAAAACAACAAAATAGGAAACTGATTTATTAAATTGAGAGAAACAAGCCAATTCTTTATACTATTTGGGACTTTGATTTCCCTATCACCAAACATGCTCTCCACTATATGCTAGTTATTCTGTTTGTTTGATTGTCTTGATGGGAATTTAGGACCAAAATGCACAATAGTGTTAAGAATTAAAGACAATGGTCATGTATAACATCTTTAACTTCCCAATCAATTTTAGAGGATTTGGATTCAATTCTTCCTAATTAATGCAGAGGCATGTCATCCTCTAGTAACTATTCTTCCAGTGCTGAGACCTTAGACTTGAGGTATGAGGCTTTGAAATGTGAGTGTGATGTAAGAGCTACCATAAGGATTACTGAATCTGACAAGCCATCAAAAGGAAGACTGTATGTCATTTGTGAGAAGAGAAATTGTCAATTTTGGAGGTGGTATACCCTAAAATCTGTGACGATGGTAGAGAGGCAAAGGAACGAGACAAATCTTTATCAAAATCAAAACATCGAGACTGTAGGACTAAAAGTCAAGAACCAAATGCTTGAGCAATCCTTAACATTCATGAAGCAGCTTGTTGTGGGTTTGCTCACAATTTGTATTGTTCTGTTAGTTGCATTACTCTTCAAATGATTGTAGGTGGCTTTTAGATCAGGTGTTTTTGTGCTAAGTTATGTACCCAATGAACGTTGATATGTCTATTATAGTTGCCATGTATGGTTATTTTGTACTAATCTTATGTTTTAATGCAACCAATGATGAATGAGTATGTGTCAAAGAATTTTTTTTCTCTTTCATAGAATGAGTACCCAAGAGGAAACATAATCTGAAAATAGGAAGAATAAGGGAAAATCCTCTCAAGTACCATCTGTTAAGGCTCATTAGGATGCAAAATCAAATGAAATTTTTATTAAGCTTTGTGTTGAGCAAGTGAAGGTTGGACACAGACCTGGTATATACTTAGATAGGGTCGGGTGGGAAAATGTGATAACTAAGTTTAAAACTATGACTGGAAAAGCATACCACCGAATACAAATGAAAAACCATTAGGATGTGTTGAAAAATATTCACTTTTATGGAATAATCTGTTAAGGGATGACGCCGTGATACATTGATTGGAGCTATATCTGCATCTAATGAGTGGTGGACCAAGAAATTGGAGGTAAGTGAATTGCTTAATGTACATATTCTGTTTGTTTTTTGTTTAAACAGACCAAATTTTGTTACTTGAAATTGTTAAATTTTCTTTTGTAATTGTTGCAAAGGTATCTTGATGCTGCTAAATTCCAGCGTATGCCATTGCAATTCACTGAAGACTTAGATATACTATTCTCAGATGTAGTTGCTATAGGAGAATGGGCATACACTCCTAGCTCAAGGGTTATGCCTCACACTTATGAGACTCCGGACGAATTTCATACTCCATATGATGCTGAATTTCATGATGATGATAATTTGGAGGTGGTTTATCCTTCCGAGTTAAACGAAAATCGTTCATCAAACACTGATGGTTCATCAACCAAGAGCATGACAAAGAAGAAATTTATTAGTGTAGCTCTACTTAACAAGACACTTGATCGTATAGTCAATGTGGTTGAGTCATCTTCAGCAACTTCAACCCAAAGCTCATCAAGATATCCTTCAATTGCAGAATGTTTGGCGAAGTTAGAAAACATCCCTGGTGTGTCCCCGGATAATGAGCTGTATGTATAGGCTACCAGATTGTTCTTAAGAGACAAGCGTTGTGAGCGCTTCATGACCCTTCCTACAGATGAAGTTCAGCTGAAGTTTCTGAAGCTGGAGATTGAGATAAAGAAGACCACCATAGGTTATCGCAGCTAATTGTTTATGAAGTTTTTTTTTTTGCTTTTTGCATTTCCTAATTATTTCATGTTTAAGGCCTTCATTAAGACTTTTATTATTAATTATGGACTATTGTGTTGGACTCATTATTTTTTTGTTTTATTAATATTGAGTATGTTGGACTTTTATATTGGACTCATTATTTGGACTTTTATTAATATTTTGTTGGACTTTGATTATATGTTGGACTTTGTTAGTTGAATGGTTGAATGGTTGATTGTTAGTTGAATGGTTGAATATTAGTTGAATGATTGAATGTTAGTTGAATAGTTGATTTGAATATTGAATATGAATAGTAGGTGAATGGTTAAGACTTTTATATATATATAGATGTTCTCTATCTTGTGTTATTGTGAGACAGGTTGAATTTCCTTTTGCTTGCTGCGCTGTATTTATTTTTTGTACTGAATTTCCATATGTTGCTGTGTCGAATTTCCATTTGTTGCTGTTACTGTGCTGAATTTCCATCTGGTGTTGTGCTGTATTTTTTCCTGCATCTGTTCTGCTGTCTTTGCTGCTGTATTGCTGTGTTGTTTGAAGTTGAAGGTATAATTTTTTTTCCCTTTACATTTGCATGTTGTTGTTGTTGGTTGTAATTTATATGTTACCCAAAAAAAAAAAAAAAATTTATTGGGAGATGTTATCTGCCGCATATGGAAGATGGTCCCCTCTTAAAAAATGTTGTAGTTGTTGTGCTGTATGGAAGATGGCCTACGAATGAAAAAAAATTATTGGGCAACACAATTAATGATCACCCCATGTGAATTACAAAGCAACCCCTCCAGAGTCTGTGCTCTTGTACCATAGACTACCCTTGTCCATTTAACACAGCTTCTCAGTACTTCTGTAACAACCCCGACCTATGATTAACGTTAATCCATACTTAATTATGCCTAATAAGTAATTAAAGCGAAATTTTGCATCATATGTTGCCTTATTTGTGTTTATATCTGTTTAACGTAGAAAGATCTGTTTATGTTTCCGTTTCGATTTGCGAATTGAAGGCCTTATCAGCATCTGATTCATAAATTGACTTGATTTATGTGTTATTTGAGATTTTTTAGAATTTTATGGTAGGCTTAATTGAAATTCAGTTCAGAACAAAATAATTAGAACAAAATAGTGCAAATTTGTTTAATTAAGTCAAACATAATTAAGTTCTTTATTTGAGCCTATATAAGGCCCATGTGAACTCTTTAGTTCACTTTTACACTCTTATATCACCCTATTTCAAGAGAAAAACGTGAGAGAGAGAGAGAGAGAAAGATAGAAAGAAAATTGAACTTAAAGCTAGGAATTGTTGGAGATTTGCAAGAAATTGGGAGTTGAAGTTCTACACTTGTGCAATTGAGACTCTAGGTAAGAATTTCGTCCTCAAACCTTGTAATCAAGACTTTAATACAAGAATTCTTGAGGATTAAGCTAAATAATGCAAGAGATGAGCTAATGAATTAGAAAAGAGGATCATTCCATGCATGCATATCTATATATATATCATAGCATTTTGAGTATGTTTCTAATGATTTTTATATGCATGTGTAATTCATGAAGTTTGAAGGTTGATCTCAAAGGATTTCAACTTACATGTACTCATCTCATAGGTGTTCTGAGAATTCATCTTACGTTGCATCAATTTATATCACTTGATCATGTTTTGGAAGCTTTGGAGTCAAACCATTGCATACATGATATGTTTTGTATATTTCAAGTTGGGTTTTGGTCAACTGACATGTTTTTGGGCTTTGATTTCATGAGATGATCTTCAATTCTTTATGTTTTCCAAGTTTAGACTTGTTTTCTCAAGTTTTGGGGCCCAAAGGTTGAGTTTAATGGCTTTGAATTCAAGTTTGGAGCTTGGGAGTGCAATCTGGAAATTCCAGATTCTGCACTTCTACCGAGCGGCAGAATCTGCGCTCGAGCGGCCACTCTGTGATCTTATACTTCTGCTCGAGCGACCTGAAGTCTGCTCGAGCGTGAAATGCATGCTCCTAGAAGTTTGCGTGTTTTGCAAACCGCTCGAGCGGCAAGAGTTGCGCTCGAGCGAGAGCATGAGTCTCACGCTTGCGCGAGAGTCGAGCGGCCATCGAGCGGAGATTTCACTTAACCAGTACTTTTGCAAAGTTTACAGAGTGCTCGAGCGAGGGAAGTTGCGTTCGAGCGTTCTCTCACATGTTTGCTCGAGCGAGAGAAGTTGCACTCAAGCGAAACCCCTATTTTTTGCAAGTTTTGTTAAATGTGTTCAAGTGCATTTTAGCATTCTCATTGCATCTTAGGCACTCCTAGGCCATGATTAAAACTCAATAAGAGGTTAAGACTTAGAAACCCACTAAGAATGAAATGAAAGAAGTTAAGAACCAACCGAGTATGTGTTTTATTATGTGTTTCTGCTATGTGTATGTATAGGTCACGCGCCATAAGTTATTTGATTTGCCTGTTCTACAAATGGAGCCATCTGTGAGTAATAACTTAGTAAAGTTATGCTTAACTTTAATTATTTTCTGAATGATATGAATTAAGATCTGTTTTATGCAATGTTATATTTTGTACAATGAATAATTGTTCAAGTTTCTGAAATGTATTCGTGGCATCCTTAACACAAGGCCCTTGCCCGGGGGTAATAACACCGTGGTCTTATGGCCCTTACCCGAGGGTAACAATACCGTGGTTCAAGTAAGTTACAAGTTTTCCTGATACCGGAGGTTCCCAATGGAACTACTAAGTAAACTAATGCTAATGGATGTACCATGTATAACGAAGCATGAACTCTGACTTCTGCATGTAGTTGAACAAGAACATGAATATATCTGTTTCTAATATGAACTCTGATTTTAGTACCTATTATGGGCATCATTCATTTAAATCCTTTACTCCGTTATTATTCACTGAGCTCCAGCTCACTATTTATATTATGTATGTAGGTGAGCAGGCACGTGACCAGGCCCAGAGTTGATGGCCTAAGATTCTGTTTCATCAGCCAACTACCATGCCTCTTGAGGAGGTTCCTTTTGAGAGGATCATGTCAAGTGTGATACCCTGTTCTATATTATGCTAATTGGTCCTTAATTTGAGTATGATTATGTGTTTAGCATGATTTTATGTGCCATTATGTGAATAAGTGTGATCTTGAAATTCTATCTGTTCACCGTAGGAATATTTGTTTGAATAATCTACTTTGGAAATTAAATTGAGGGCCTTATCGGCCACAGAACCCGAAATTGATTACGCCATTGTGATTAGCGTAATTTTTAGAGCCTACGGTGAAATTTAATTGAAAATTGATTCGGGTTAGATTAAATCGATTAAATTGATGAATAGTGCCAAATTGCTTTATTATTATTATTATATTGTGAGTGGGGATCTATGTAAAGGCATTTTACACCCAATTCCCTTCCTTTAACTTCATTTGGGCTGATCAACTCTCTGGAGAGAGGCAAGGCCGGCTGTTAGAGTGAGAGAGGAGAGAATTGTGCAAATTTGGCCTAAAGCTTGGAAATCTTGGAGATTTAGCTCAAGAATTGACTAGAGCTTAGGAGATCAAAGCTTATAGGTGAGTAATTCTTGGATTATAGTTTGTGATTTTGTGTGTTCAAGCTAACTTAGTGATCAAGAGTAAGGTTAAAATGAAATTGGGTTGTATTTGTTGAATTGAAGCTTAATATGTGCATGCATGTAGGAAATCACCTTGATATTGCATGTTTGAGCACAAATGTGTATAATCCATGTGAAATGTTGAAGGAAACTCATGTCTTGATCACCATTTACGTTATTTAAGTTGAGAATGTGGCTAATTCATCACATGCATGTACAATTTGAGAAGATATGAGCTCGAATGCATGAGTTTGTTATGTTGGTGTTGAGTTTGACATATTTTGGGACATGCATGTAGATAAATCAAGAAATTGAGCTCCATAATGTTATAATCTTGCATTGGTGCCATGTTAGTATGATTATATTGGGATTTGAGCCATTGCATGCAAGTATAGTGGCTGGGAAGTTGAAATGAAGCTCAAGAACACAATTCTGGGTTTTCCAGAATTTTGAGGTCCGCTCGAGCAGGGGAACATGACGCTCGAGCGGGGAAATCGTGCTCCCAGCACTTTTTGCTGAGTTGGATGTCCGCTCGAGCGGGATATCTCACGCTCGAGCGGGGAGTTTTTGTAGACAGGCCTTCCGCTCGAGCGCTCTATTCCACGCTCGAGCGTATTTTTCATGCAACCAGTACTTTTGCAGGCCTTAAGGGTCCGCTCGAGCGGGGAAGTTGACGCTCGAGCGGGGACCCTGCTCTCTGAAATTTTGTATACTCGTTCTGTGTTTCGTTTTCCGTTCTCTTTCACTTGTAAGCACTCTTAGGCATATGTTAAGCATTGTAAATGAGCTAATGAGATAAGAATAAAGCCTAAAGAGGAATATGTGAATCAAAGAACGGATTGAACTATTAGTGACCCCCTTTTTGTGTTCATGAAATGTGTAGGGTCGAGCTCCAGGGCAAATCCACAAGCCGATCACTGTGAGTAATATCGATATTCGAATGCTTGTGAATGTCCAATTGTTTAATTCCCTTATAAGCTTTATGAGTTGCTAATTAGGATGGTGGACAAAAGTCTGACACGAATAAATGAATGGACCAAAGGTCGTTTTGATAAACATAAATGGACCAAAGGTCGTTTTGATAAACATAAATAGACCCAAGGTCGTTTTGATAAAGAAATGGACCAAAGGTCGTTCTGATAGAATTGAATGGACCAAAGGTCGTTTTGGTAGAAATGAACGGACTGAAGGTCGTTTTGACTTATATGAATAGACCAAAGGTCGTTTTGACTTATATGAATGAACCGAAGGTCGTTTTGACATGAATGAGTGGGCCAAAGGCCATTTTGACAAGAATGAACAGGCCAAAAGCCGTTTTGACAAGAATGAACAGGCCGAAGGTCGTTTTGACAAGAATATCCGAAGGCCGTTTTGACAAGAATGATCGGGCCGAAGGCCGTTTTGGCGTAAACGAGTATGCCGAAGGCCGTTTTGACATGAATGGGAATTTGAATGGGCCAAAGGCCAGAATGTTGAAACTACAAGTCACTTGATTTGAAATTCGTATAGTTATATATCTGTTAAATAGAAATATGAATTGGGCCCAAGGCTGTTTGGAACCTGTCGTTCTGCATTGTTATGTAACTTTTGTATTTGATATTATTCACTGGGCTATCGGTCACGCTCATTCATGTGTTTGTAGGTGAGCCAAGAGAAGTCCAAATCCAGCCCTAGTGAAGTCCGCCATGAACACCACGAGTTTTGGAGAGCCAACCTTGTGTCTCACGCACGAGACCCATCCTTGCCATTTTGTTATGCACTTACGTTTTGTCTTGTTGGCAAGGACTTTGTGTATATTTGTATATAGTCTGTTATGGGTTGGCTCAGTTTAGATGATCCTGTCTGTAAAGAAGTTTATGCTACTGTACTTTTGATGTGGGTTATTAACATATATGAGTATGGTTTGTTTGATGTGCATATAAGCACGGCTCTATGGACAAAGTTTTAAATTTTTGCTTCCGTTTGGCCCCTTTACTCTGTTGAGTTACGTCTATTTCTGTATTGAGGCCGTAGGTAATCTCAGGATTACTGGCCGGTTATGTCCTTAACCCATAGGGACGGGTTTGGGTCATGACATCAAGGCTTTAGTTAATTTTGTTCTGTATATCTGTACTGGGCTAAGTCCCCATTTGGTTTCATGTTTATGAATGGGCGACGTATGAATAATGTAATTATGACGTTATATATATATACAAGTTTGTTTTGAAGATTTATGTCTTATATATGTTACACACAGCTCTATGGACATTGTATATTCTCTATTTTTGCTTCCGTAGCCCCTTATTATATGTTGTTCTATCAAGAGGCCTTTGGTAATCCAAGGATTACTAGCCAGTTACGACGCTAAACCTATAGGGGCGGGTTTGGGTCGTGACAACTTCCATGTCTTCTTTTGCTTTCAAATTTTTCTTCATTTTCCCTCCAAATAGCTACCAAGTTGAAGTAGTGCTTTAGGCATGTGTCACGAACCGCTCCCCGTACCCAGGGGTTAAGCATCGTGATGGGCAGTAACTGAAGTTACCTCCGACCAATTCTTGAACAAATTAATAAACGCGAGAGGAAATAATATTTAAGTGAGGGTACCAAAATAATCATCGGAGCTTCTATTTTTATTACAAAATTTACTGACCAAAAAGACCGATATTTACATATAAACATATCATAAAAGTGTTGTGTGTGTCTATTCCGCAGCCCCGCATCTAAGATTTTCCAGAAGCTATTTCTGAATTGCATTGTTTTCTGAAAATTAGTAAACAGCTATAAGTACATGGCAAAGTGAAAAATATTATGCCAAGAGTATAAGAGACACAAAATAACCATAGATAGTTATGTAACTAAAATATTTAAAATAACTTAGTCTGAACAAATAATCATTTAAGTAGCAAAACTGAGATTATGTAAATAAATAATCATAACCACGGTACCGAACAGAACAGAACAGGAGTCACAGTCAGAACAAAGGTCAATGGATTCATAACAATACAGAGATATGGATTCAAGAGGTGGCTCGTACGGATTATAGAGATGACTCCCACAATAATGTAGCACTTATCTCTACACAGCACTTTGCTCTGCACAGAACATAGGTCAATAGATCCATGACAACAGCAGGTCACAAAGTGACCAAACAGAGGCCAATGGTTATTTAAGTCCCCTAAGGCGTGGGACTCCCGTGGTGGTACTTACAAAACATAATTGTTTATAAGGTCATAGTCAAATACTCTTTAAAATTTAAACAAACATATCCACGGGTTTCATTTTAAACAAATAGAGTTCAGAAAATAACCCACGTAATTGAAATATTAATATAATTTATAAAACATAAACTTGTATAAAATAATTTATGGTAAGTCAAAACTGTCACGACCCAAACCCGCTCCTATGGGTTTAGCACCGTAACCGGCCAGTAATCCGAGATTACCGAAGGCCTGCTTAACAGTAGAACAGTAATACAGAGTACAGCGGCTGGCGGAAGCCAAAATAGTAAATAGAAGACGTCCAATGAGCTGTGACATTCTGTATGCAAAAAGACTTTTCATACATACACACATAAACAGTACATATACATCCATATACAGTCATCTAGGACAGGGACCTAATCCCTATTAGAACAGTAGAGTACAACATTATTCAGTCTATGCAATATTACAAAAACCAAATACAAAAAGGGGAAATCTAAGACACCCCAAAAAGCCCTAGCTTGAAGGACTTGGAACCTCTCTATGAGGCACAGTAGTTGGCTTGACAAAATGGGAGCTTAGCCTGACGCTTCTAGCAACAGTCCGGTGCCTGAACACCTACATATATATATATAAGCAGTGAGCTAAAGCCCAGTGAATAACATATGCGTAAAGAGGTTAAGAATGAATGTCATTTCAGTAGTGAAAACAGTCAATATTAGTATATTAGTCATTCAGTTTGTGGCTCATATTTCATGCCATAACAGTCATTCAGAAACCATAATAGTCATATGTGGTACATCCAATAGCTAAGCAGTACAGTAGGTCTTAGCAGACCGAACAGTTAGTTGATGGCCATCATATCAGTAAACAGTAGTGGTTTCAACATGGAAACCGACAAAGATCTCTGTGACAGTAGTAGTACAGTACAGTAACAGTAAATTGCTATGGATGCCACGAATACAGTTCGCAATTAGGACAAGCATTCATTCAGTAAACAGTGTTATTTCATAAAACAGTTCAGTCATTCGTTCAGAAAGTAATCTTAATTGAACATATCTTTACAACATTGTTACTCACAGAGTTCTGGGCTACAGATAAGCTAGAGCGTCTCCGGATGCCAACCCTACACAGTTACAGAGTGAACACACACTAAGCTACACAGTCGGAAAAAATAATAACTTAATCCCTAATTTGCCTCGGTGTGGTTCTACATCAATATCCTCATTAAGATGCCTTAAACATGCCCTAGGAATGCCTAGGATGGAAAGACGATGCAAAGATGCACTTTTAAATACTTTACAAAATTTTCAGAAAACAGGGGTCACGCTCGAGCATGGCTTTCTACGCTTGAGCGGACATGCAGACAAAGGTTCCTCGCTCGAGCGTCACTTCCCACGCTCGAGCGGACTGCAAAACATGGCAAAAGTACTGGATGTGTAAAAATCACGCTCGATGGGCGCTCGACAACCGCTCGAGCGTGTGACACAAGTCTCCGCACGAGCGTGCATTTCCCCGCTCGAGCGGACTGTAAAACAATGCAAAATGCTGGGAGCACGTATTTCACGCTCGAGCGCCAATTTCCCCGCTCGAGCGTGAGTTCAAATTCTGGAAATTCCAGATTTGAACCTCAAGCTCAAAACCAAGTTTTAATGCATCAAATTCGATCCTTTAAGGCCATTTTTTTTGGAAAACAAAACTCATAATATAACATGATTCAAAGCTCAATTTGTAAAATCAAGGCCCAAAGGTGAGTCAATTAAACCCAATTTCAAACCAAACTTCAAGAACATACTTCAAATGTAACATGCGTGTGTTCAATCAAATTCAAAGCTTCAATCACTAGCTCAAATGAGCCAATATTTTCAAAACAAGATGAAATCATGGACTATAACCATAATATGGACATGCATGTAACAATTTCCCATGGAAACAACTTTAAACTCATCCATATAGGCATGCATGCATGATATATGCCACAATGCAACATGCTAGGTCCAATTCAAGACTCAACTCTTCAATATAACATGAATGTAACATGAATCATGCAAGAACTATTTTAAATACACAATCAAGAAGGTAATTACTCTACCTTAAGTTTCCAACTCCAAGTATAGAAGCTCAATTTTGCAATTATCTTCCAAAACCTCTTAGCCTTCAAGCAAATTCAAGATGAAAACAAGTTTTTCTCCTCTCCCTCTCTCTCTAGTCGGTTATTGACTCAAGATGGCTGATGAAATGTTTTGTTTGAATGTAATAAGGCTCAAATGTGTTTTGTATAAAGTGGCCACTAAGTGGTAGTTTGGTAAATAAGTCCAACTATTGCAATTTAGCATTATTTAATCTAATTTAATCATACCAAATCACATTTCAAATAAATATACCATAAAATCACATTAATTCTAATTAACATAAAACATTAATCAATTTCATATTTGGCCGCCGATAAGGCCTTCAATTTGCAGTTTAAAGCATGAAACATGAACAGATGCATTTAACAGTCAACAGATAGAAATGCAAATAACACAATATATTCATGCAATTAATTCAGAATTTCAGTCTAATCATTTACTTATCCAGTTCAGTCACAGTTTAGCTGTAAGCAGTGGTCTTATCAGTAAACAGTAGTGAGGGTTGTCACAAAAACATACATAAAATATATTATGGTGACTCAAGGTATAATATAACTCACCTTTATATTAATTCCAACTTTTACCTTTCGCTCACTGTGACCCACTAAATGTTCCAAACTAAACTCAAACATTTGTATATATAAAGGACAAACTAGAGACCAGAGAGAGAGAGAGAGAGAGAGAGAGTGAATTGGTGATAAGGATGCGATTGGCATCTATATGCATGTATGTATATAGGGGATAAGCATGGCTCGCAAGACAGCTTGGTGGGTACGCAAGTTTGTTGTGCAGAAAATTGTGTATTTCAGTGTGTTTTGGTCCAGAAAAATATAGAGAAAAATATAATAAAAATACCATAATACTCAAAAATAATATCGAATAATAATATAAAGTTAAAATTATTATTTTTTTAAATTATTTATAATTAAATAATACTAATATAAAATACAAGGGAAATTTAATTTTTCGGTTTGTTACAGCATGTTTATGGGATTACGGTTTAAAAAATAATTAAAATATAAATACAAAAAAACACTCATGCCAATGGTGAAAACACAATGTCATGGGAGTTGATAATTTAATGATATCATGAATCATTCTTGTAATAGTAACTAAGCCTTTAAATGAGTAGTATTTTGGAGATGAGTAACAGTGATGGAGATGAATGGAATGATAATCACGATGATGAAGATACTAAAGATGAAGGCAGCACATCGCAAGCTCAACAAAATAATATGCTCTTAGCTACGGCGGCTACAATTGTAGTGACATATACGACAAATTATTTGATAAAAGAACCATGTAAGACATCTAGTTTTACAGGGTGGAAGTGGATGGTAGAATTACAAGAAGGGAATCAGACAAGAATATTTGAAAATTTTCAAATAGAAAGAGAGGTATTTTATCAATTGTATGATTTGTTACAGACAAAGTATGGCCTTGAAACTGGACGAAAAGTCTCGGTTCAAGAGCATGTTGCAATATTTTTGTATATTGTTGGCGGTGACATTCGAAATAGAAATGTCCAAGAAAGATTTCAACATTCTAGGGAGACTATTTCAAAATACTTCAAGAAGGTGTTAAAAGCTATTACAATGATGTCTATTGATTGGGTAAGGCCTCAACCGAGAAATGGGGAGCATCCATATATTTGACACAACCGCAAATATTATCCTCATTTCAAGGTAAATAATTAACTACAAGTGGAACTTGGGTGTTACATATAATTAATGTTGGTAGGATATTTCTAATAATCTATGACTAAAAATATTTTTATTCACTATTTTGTAATAGGATTGTATTGGAGCAATTGAAGGAACACGCATCAAAGCATATATATCTCTAGATAAGCAACCTTGTTTAATAGGTAGAAAGGGGTATGCGACTTAAAAGATAATGGCCGCATGTGACTTTGATATGTGTTTCACATTTTGCTTACCAAGATGGGAAGGAAGTGCACACAATACTCGGATCTTCTTAGATACAATTAGGAATCCTAGTTATAATTTTCCAAAACCACAAGGAGGTAATTATTTTATATTTGATTGCTACAGTAGATGCACCACACTCACATCTTCATATTTATTTTTATATTTATAATTGCTTACTTTAATTTCATTTTGGAATTTTAAAATAGATGAGTTTTACTTGGTGGATGCTGGGTATCCAAACATAAAAGAATATCTTACACCTTACAAAGAAGAAAGATACCATCTAGCTCAATTTGAACATGGTCAACCCCCCCAAAATGCACAAGAAAAATTTAACCAAGCACATTCATCACTTAGAAGTGTAACAGAAAGAACGTTTGGGGTTTGGAAAGCAAGATGGCCGATGATAAAGGATATCCCACCAAACTACAAGTGGCAGACCCAAGTCAAACTTGTTTGTGCAACAATGACAATTCATAATTTCATCCGATGACGTGAGTTCCGCGATATTGCATTTGACTCTTATGATAAATTCATGGATTATGTGTCTAGTGAAGAGAAAGGATTTTCGTCTCAACAAGCATGCCATGAAAATCATGTTGCATATGATGACAACGAGATGGAAGTGAGGAGACATAATATTTGTATGTCAATTTGCAGACGAAATTAGGAATTCTTTAAATATTTAGGAAGTTTTATTTTTATTACCTTAATAATAATTTGTTGTATTTTTATTGCAATGATATTTTTTTGTTCCCTTGTGAACTCAATATTTAAAAAATAAAAAATAAAAATTGAGGTAATGTAAAAATGTAACAAATTAGGTACTAATTAATCAACTTCCATTAATGAATTAACTTTTTCAAAATTTAAAGTGAAGAAAATGACAAAATTATAATTTTTATATTCATAAGCGCAAAAATGACAATTACACAGCAAAAAGATATCTTACAACTTATTTAGTAAACATTACTCTGCTGTTTAAATCTATAATCCATAGTTACACCAAACAGGTTACCAATTTATGCTCACAACTGTAAGCTATAATTCTGTTGGCTTTTTGGCTTTCGAAGGGTATTTTTGTAAATGCGAGCGTGCCAGCAAGGATCAATCAGTCCTTACAGAAATTATAATTGCCAACCAATTATCAGACGATTGTGTTTTAATTCTTTCAGCCTCAATGAAGAGGACTTTTACTGGTGGCTTGACTTAGGAGAAATTAAGCAAAATAACAGATGAATGACGAACAAATGAAGTATTTCATTAAGATGAAAACTTACAATGATCCAAACTCAGCCTCGTAGAGGTTTACAGCGATAATCTACTCGAAACTACTCCTATGAACGAAGTGCAGTGCAGGAATTTAAAGTGCAGGAATGTAAAGAACATGTATTTAAAGTGCAGGAAATGTAAAAACTGGAAATGTAAAACTGGAAAAGAAAATATGAAGTAAATGACTGGTTTTTTGGATCTGAGTCTGGGGGGTTTTTCTGGGAGCTTCCCTGCTATTTATACTCCTCAAAGATGACTATCGAACTGCACTTCAAACCGTCGAACTACTCATCCATGATTGCTTGATCATGTTGCCTTAGAAGTAGTTCCACTATGCCATTACTTGCAGTTGGGCTTCCCTCCTATATTTGAATTTGAATGTGAGTAACCGTTGAAGCCACGTCACCTTGCACCTCTTTATTGATCCAGTGCTACTCAGATCATGTGAGAACCAATATTAATTGCCACGTGTACGATCAGGATCAAAGACTTAAATGGTCTTCCTATATTACCCTTATTCTGCCACGTGTCGAATTGTGATTAGCTTTTACAAAATATGTAGCCAACATTACCCCCCGCACTAATATATCCAATACTTGGTGATATTAGTGGATCAAAGCTTTTCCCGCGCTTTTGGAACGTGCATGGAGTCTATACTCTGGAAACACAACCGTCATCCTTGATGATTACTTGCATTAATTTCGTTTCCGACCTTTGGAACATCTCCACCACCTTAGTAATCGAACAGGCTAATATCTCTTTCATGACTGAACCAAACTTCTTTTCTATTGATCAAGTACATAAAGAGTCATCTGATGATATTGTTTTCTCCTCGAAGGAAACTCCATACATTAATAAGCCACCTTAATTCCACTTCCTATATTTAAGTCATGGGGGCCTTTACAACTTATGAATTCTTGGACCACGAACATATTGTCCTTAATCCTTTAATTCAGAAAATTGCAGATATGGATCTAGGAGATTCTTCTTCACAGTCTGCATGGAATAGAGCTGTGGCTCCTTCTACCTTCGAGGGTTCTGGGATTTCTGGCTGGTTGGAACCTAAGGCTCGTGTCTTAAAGGAGCGAATTCACCATCATTTTGTTGAGTTCACTGACCCTTTAGACTTCCCTTTTGCTGTGCGAAGCTCGGTGGTTTACCCTTATGTGCCCATCGACCTCCGACGCAAATTGGAGGACAATTTACTTGTAGCATGGTACACATCCTCCATGCCTACAAGGATAGTGTCTACCACCCGACGCCTAGAAGAGGCCCAAGGGCACAATCCATCATCTTTAGCAATAAGGCGAAACTCTGCTCTTCCAATTGGCTCGATTACATTAATGCCTTTGTCCTTCTTTGCTCTCGCGCCATCTCCTGAAATGGAAGCATCCACATCTTCTTCTCCATTTCCTGAATTAGAAGCATCCACACCTTCTCCTCCACCAACTCCCTCTTGGCCAGAGAGACTGGGGGCCCTCTTTCTGCGGATAAGGTCTTCTTTCTTACACGCCTCCATCTTCCCCTACTCTAGCTGAGCGAAAACAAGCCCAGTTTTGCTTGCAGCCTTCTCTCACTTGCCTTTTGACGTTCTGGAGGACGATGTTCCTCTCAAGAACTTTCGATGGGCTTGTGATATTCTAACTCGGGTCAGGTCCTTAGCCCCATTGCTCAAGCAGAACTCCACATGTTTCTAGACCAACTCCCATTACTCCTTCACTGGCATCGAACTGCCATGGCAACCGCCTAATCTTTGGACCAACTCTCATCCCTTCAAGTTCATACCCAGTATGAAGCAGAGAAACTCATCGAGGGATTCGATGACTTCCAGAATAAAGACTCTGCATACGAGGAAGACATGGATATGGGTGAACTGGAGCGAGGATTGAAAGAAGCAGTATTCGAAATAAAGGCTGAAGAGCTCTTTTATCAAGTGAGAGCACATCAACTTCAGCAGTCAATCCTGGAAGAAATGGAGAATAGAATAAAGAAAGAAAAGAAATTCATCGACCATAGTTGGACAACATTTCATGATCTTGTTATTTATTCCATTCCTTATTTCTATGAGCTTGAACTTGTACCCCAAGAGGGTCATTTGATGTAATTGCTTTTCTTTAATACAACTAAGACTGTTTTGGCATTATTTGATTTTGCCTCCATTCACTTCAAAAGCAATTTTAGAACTTCTTTCTGAACAAACTCATCCTTCGAAACTGGACACAATTGTTAAAACACTAAGATCAGTATGAATTCTTCCAACTTTTGGAATAAAATTGATAATTTTGTTGAGTTTCATTTAGAATCAGTGCTTCGAATTTAACAATCTTATCCTTCGAATATAGATCCAATCAATTCCAATAAGGATGCTGAGATGAATTTCCCAATTTATGGACTATGGTTACCAACTCTTGTTGATTTTTGTTTAGAATTGGTGCTTCGAATTTAACAATCTTTCCTCCTAAAGCCTGTTTTAATCATAACCAAAACATAGTCATGGTTAATACTGACTAGTTTTGCAACAGTCCATACTTACAACAATATGGAAGTTGCTCTTGGGGTATACTGTTTTAACCGAACAAACAATTCTCTGTGTATATACAAACCAACTATTGGTTTAGATGTTTCGAACAACTATTTACTTCCTTAAGGGTCCTCAAGCTTTGCCTCAAGGAAATTACTTTTGTTAAGAAACCTATTACAGGTCTTTGATCTCTTCGAAGTAAACCCATCCTTAAGTATTAGTATGCTTCGAAGCCGGCTTCTGCATTTCGAAGCTGTTGTTGTTTGATTTTTGGCGCCAAAATCTGGTTTCGAAGCCAAATATCTTACTTCGAAGCTGGCATCAACATCCGGAATGTGCTCTTCCCTCCAAAAACTATCAAATTTGGACGAGACTCCTCGTATTCGTACTTTTAGTACTTAACGACTTATGGGATATATTTTCCGGACACAAAGGCTTTTAAAACCCTTTTGTTTCGCATTCTGGAATCACTTACGCTCTCAATCGTACAAACCCTCATCAGTCTTCTAACTTCTCTTTACTCCCTTCTTCACTTTCTGAAAAAGCGTACTATCAATGGCTTCTTCTTCACCAAAAGTGCCAGTCATAGAGCGTGTGAGCTAGCAGTCCCTTTCTCCCTCCCCCTCTCTTAACTCATCTTACAGTGATTTTGTTAAAGCTGAGAATAAAAGAGAGGGCCTGGTAACTGATAGGGAACCTCTTCTGCACCTCCTCCCAAAGAATCATGCCTGAATTTAGCCTTGGCCCCATATATTCTAGGCCATGTATATAGAGTTTGCTCCCTCTTTTGTGAAAAACCCTTAGATGCTAATCAAAGGGGGGCCATTCTGGATCCTTCAACTTTGGCTTTTCGCCTATTTTTCTGAATTACAATCCAAATGCCTTAAATTTTTTGGGCTACACTCTCTCACCCATGGCATAAGACTGGCCAATGCTTCACTCTCTCCCTCCACTTTTGCCTTTTATTTCTCTTTCTTCCATCAACTACCAGCTGCCCCTCCTATTCACCGTTTCCGTCCCTTCGAACCCAGCATTGGTCCAACTTGGTTGAATAATTTCCTAAGTGACAGGCTCTATGCCTCGCCTGCTCACAAGGATATATGGGCTTCCCTTCTGCTTCCTAGAGAGCTATTCATCGGGACTACGAACCCCAGAGCTTATAAATGCATAGCTGAGCCTTATTGTCCTGCTCAATTTGCTAGACAATTCGGCTTTCACAAGGGGGTCCCAATACTTCTCTGCAGCAACACCAATTTGAGCCTTACTAGGAGAGATTTGAAGGTTCGGAGGTCGAGGCTAAAAGAGGCAACCTTCAAATTTATAGATGACTTGGCCAATTTTGAGTATACCCCTTTCATTCCTCAAGGTACCGTATTGAAGAGATACCAAAATTGGTGGGTGAGCAATATGGAAGTCTATTTGGCCATTTCACCTCAAAACCTACTAAAGGTGTTGGATGTGCCCAAGCCTAAGGGAACTGGAACTGTTACTTCTTCCACTGTGCCTCTTCCAACCCAGTCCACTCCTGCTGCCTCAACTCCTCTTAAAGTCACTCGGGCTGCTTCGAAGAAAGGTATATACCTTTGTTTTCTTTCCTTCGACTTTCTCTATGATGCTGGTTATCTTATTCTTAATTCTTCCTCTGTGAAGGTGGTCACCAGCAAAAGAAAAGGAGACTCCTTGAGCTAGAGAAGGAAGTATCTGAGGTTCAAGTAGAGGAAGAAGAAGAAGAAGAAGAAGAAGAAGATCAAGAGCAGGAGTCTCCCTTGAAAAGAAGAAAAAAAGTGATTGACTTGGTTCAACAGAAGGCAGCTGCTAGAGAAGTAGAAGAGGAGCTCTTTTTTAGGGAATTCGGATCTCAGTCTAAAGAAATTAAGAAGGAAATTGAGAAGGAGCCGACAATATCAACACAGAGAAAAAAGAGAAGAAAGATAACTGTCTCTCCTTCTGATTTCGTCGAAGACTCCGATTCCGAGACCATTGCCGAATCAATAGAAAAAAGAAGGAAAGTGGCTGCTTCAGCTACTACCTTGGTTGAAGATCCCGTCTATGAAGCAGTTGCTAAGGCCGTAGAACAAGAGTATTCCAAGGCCACAATTGTCTTCGAGAGGGTTGAGAAGAGACGGCAGCAACAATTTCTGAGGGATGAAGTTGCTGCTGCTGACGCACTACAAAGAGAAGCTGCAAGAAGGCAACAGACTGCCGAACATTACTCTCTTCGCAACTCTCCCATCAGTGCCAGCGCTTCTGGAACAAGTAATTTCTTTCATGCCTCTATTCTTTTCTTGTCGAATCTTTAATATTGAGACTTGACATTACTTCATATTTCTTTGCAGCAATAACCACTGAGCCTATCCCTCAATTTACTTCTCTTTTGAGTCTTGCTCCTCCTTCTCCTTCCAAGGAAATTCCAATTGCTACCTCATCTACGATGGCAGTTGATTCCCCTATTGAGGGTGCTGGTAGCTCCCCAACCCGTGGTTTATCACCTTTACCTAGCTCTAGCCCTTCTTCACTTGATTCACTGGTGGCTAAGACCATAGAGACTGCCAAAATGATCCATCCATTTTTCCTATCCCCATGCAGTCCTCTGTGCCTTCCGCCACAACTCTCTCTGTGCCTCTCATGTCTATGGACGAGGTTGATGTCTTCGAAGCCAGACTAGCTAGTCTCTTTGACATACCCTCTACCTCTCCAACATTCAATATTGAAGCTAAGCCATTAGTTTTAGCTGACTCCTTGCTGGAAATTTTTGAGAGCTCTTCTTCCTCCAGCAGCAAGCCTTCTGCACCTTTGATAGACCTGGACACATGCCTGGATCTGTTGATTTCTTTTTCGAGGATCCCTTCGAGGCTCTACAAAGGCCTATAATCAGAAATGGGTTCCTCCAATGCTGCAAAGTTGCTGAGCAGTCCGGCATGAATGTTTCAAGTCACCTATCGCAGCAGCAGCCACTGTCGATTTTTACATTAGCATTTGTCAGGCTGCCAAGGCTGAGGATGAGAAATTGGCTGGCGACCAGAGTTTTTTTCCCACGTACATACTGAAGTGTCAAAGCTTAAGGAACAAAACATCTCTGCCTGCCTCACACTTTCGAGTCCAGTTGCTGGAGAGGAAAGCTCAACTTGAAGAGGAGCTATCTGCAGTGAATCAGGCCTTAGTCCGAACTGACACTAAACTGCAAATTACCAACCAAGGACTGGCTGATCGAAAGAAAGAAATGGTTGCAGCTATTCGACTATTTTCAACATTTACCAATAGGAAATCTGTTGTACAAAAACAATTAAGGCACTGTAATGATTTTTGGGCCAATTTGTGGCAAAATGTACTTAATTCTTTATAAAAAGCAAATTTTGTCTATCATTTAAGCAGTCTTATGTTCTTGTACTTGGTGTTTATTTTATTCCTTTGTTTCCCAAATGGTTGGAAAATAAGGCTTCAAATATCTACCATTAATCTTTTTGGGATGTATATACCCATTCAAATTTCTCAAATGGTATGCTCCAAAAGGCAGAACTCTATGAATTTGATATATGGCTTCCCAGTTAGGTGACCATTTGCCAAACTTATGGCTTTTAATTCCTATTGGGAGTATTGTTTTCCATACCAAATCACCTTCATCAAAGCCAATGTGTTTGACTTTCTTATTGTAATTTTTGGCTGCTTTCTTCTTTTGCAAGAGAATGCTATTTAATGCCAGAATTCTGTCTTCATCTATGCCTTCTAATTCCAAGCACATACTCTGATGGTATGGTCGCTCAGGATTTAGCTGGTCTTGGCATCTTACCCTCAAAGATTTAACATTAATCTCCACAGGTAACACTGCATCATGCCCATATACTAAGGCATAAGGAGTGACTCCTGTGCTTGACCTTGGGGAAGTTCTGTAAGCCCACAAAACATCCAACAATAGGTTATGCCAATCCCTAGGATTATCTTCCACAACCTTTTGTATTCCTTTTTCAAGGATTTATTGGATGATTCAGCTTGACCATTGGCTTGTGCATAATAGGGGTGGAATTAACAAGGCTAATTCCAAATTCTGCCACAAAGGACTTCACCATCTTCCATCGAACACAGTCCCATTATCTACAGTTATAGTTTGTGGGATGCCAAATCTATGGATCAAATCTTTAATGAACCCAATGACCTCTGTCTGGTCTACACCTTGTATGGCTTGGCTTCGACCCACTTAGTAAAGTAATCAGTGGCCACTAGAATGAAACAATGATGCTTCGAAGAAGGTGGGTGTATTTTCCCCATCATATCCATAGCCATCCTCTGAATGGCCAGGGCTTCACTACTGCATGTAGGTCAGTTATGGGCACATGCCTTATTGTGCCATGTTTTTGCATGCCTGGCAACCCTTTGCATACTCTATGCAGTCTTTAAGGATAGTTGGCCAATAGTAAGAATGCCTTCGAAGCAACCATCTCATCTTCACACCAGGCTGATGAGCACCACAGATGCCTTCATGAACCTCAGCCATAGCTGTTAATGCTTCTTTTGGGCCTAAACATTCCAGCAATAAGCCATCTCCCCCCCTTTTGTAGAGAGCATTACCATATATCATATATTGCATAGACTGCAATTTGATTTTCCTGCTGGCCTTCGAAGATGGACCAGCCAAGTACTGCATTATTGGATGCCTCCAATCTTGTTCTTGTAAGTCATTATGATTGACTTCCAAGACCACATTCCTTTTATTCAAAGGTGGTATCAATTTCTGATATGTTGTTTGGCTTATGTCCCTTTGGGCATTATCCTTTCTCTTGAAGTTCGAAGCTTTCTGAGCCACATCATTAGCTCTATTATTCAAGAATCTTGGAACATGAGTTACATTTGCTATTTGAAATTGAGAAAGCAGATGTAATGCAACAACATAGTATGGTAAAATGCTTATGCTTTGACACTTGAAAATCCCTTTCACTTGGTTAACCACCAATTGAGAATCTCCAAATATGTCAACTGCATGAACTTGTAATCCAATAAGAATTTCTAGTCCCACTATAAGGCTTCGTATTCAGCTTGGTTATTGGAACAGGTAGCTTCATCCACTCTGAAACCATGTGTGGTTTCTACCCCTTGTGGAGACCTAATCACAATACCAATTCCAGTTAAGCCATTGGCTTTCGACCCATCGAACCAATCTGCCATGGCTCAACACTAGCCATACCAAGTTCCATTATCTCTTGGCTCTCTGTTTGAGATGGATGGTCTGCCAGAAAATTGGCTAAAACTTGCCCTTTTACTGCCCTTTGAGGGACATATTCTAGATGAAACTCTGATAAGGCTAGTATCCACTTGCCAATTCTTCCCCTCAACATAGGTCTAGATAACATGTACTTAACCAAATCTGTGGTTGCAATTACCAAGACAGTTGTAGGTAAAAGATAGTATCTTAATTTCATTGCAGCAAAATACAAAGCAAGACACAGCTTTTCAACAGCTGAATATTTACATTCACAAGAATTTAAAAACCTACTAAGGTAATAAACAGCTTGCTCCTTGCCTTCTTCATTATCTTGGGCCAAGAAAGCTCCCAATGAATCTTCTGCTGCAGCTATGTACAACTTCAAGGGTTATCACCCTTTGGTGGCATCAGCACTGGAGGGTTGGCCAAGTAGGCTTTGATACCTTCGAAAGCAATTTGATGCTCTGCTGTCCACACAAATTCCTCTTCATCTTTCAGCCTTAACAAGGAAGAAAATACTTTAGTTTTCCCTGCAGTGTTAGAAATGAACCTTCGAAGAAAGTTAACCTGTCCAAGGAACCTTTGTAATTCTTTCTTACTTGATGGAGGCCTGGCTTCAATGATGGCTTTGGCTTTATTCTGGTCAATCTGTATTCCTTTCTTGTGTACACATACCCAAGAAGTTTCCAGATGATACGCCAAAAGCACACTTAAGAGGATTGAGCTTCAATTTGAACTTTCTCATTCTTTCAAAGGGCTTCTAAGTGAAACAGATGCTCCTCCATGGATTGGGATTTAACTACAATGTCATCAATATAACACTCTAAATACCCTCCAATGAGGTCATGAAAGATAGTGTTCATAGCCCTCTGATATGTAGCCCCAGCATTCTTCAGGCCAAATGGCATTTTAACCCATTCGAAGGTGCCAATATTTCCAGGACATCTGAATGCTGTCTTGTGGACATCCTCCTCTGCAATGCAGATCTGGTTATAACCAGAATGCCCATCCATCATTGATAAAACTTGATGCCCTGCTGAACTGTCTACCAACAGATCCACTATAGGCATAGGGTACTCATCTTTTGGAGTTGCTAGATTTAAGTTTCTGAAATCAATGCATACCCTCATTTTACCATTCTTCTTGACTACAGGCACAATATTAGATAGCCATTCAACATACCTGGCTGTCCTAATAAAGCCTGCCTTGAGTAGTCTAAGAATCTCTTCCTTGACTTTCTGAATTACTTCTGGACTCATTCTTCTTGGTTTCTGCTTGTATGGCTTGAAATTAGGCTTCATAGGGAGCCTATGTTCCACTAATGACCTATCCAATCCTGGTAGTTCATTATAAGACCATGCAAAGCAATCTTTATATTTCTTTAGAACAACCAATAACTGGTCCCTGTCCAGATCATTCAAACAAGCACTTATATAGGTGGGCTGTTGCATAGAACCTTCCCCTAAATTTACTTCTTCTAAGGGGTCTTGTGTCTGAGAACTTATTGAAGCTTCTTCCTTGGTTTCTTCTACCTTCGAAGCAACCTTCTCGCTTTGTTCTGCTCCCAGGTTCTTTAGTTCAACATCTTTGCCCTCCTCCTCATAGACAAAATCTGTCCATAAGGCATCCTCTTCCTGTATCTCCTGGACTTTTGTTTCAATGTCCAATGCACAGTATTTGCCAAGGGTCAAAATTCTGACCGTTGCTGCTCCTGTTTGCAGCCAATTATCATGGCTTCTCTCTCTTGCTCCTGTACTTTCTGGACTATTGATTTTACATCCAATGTTGAGAATTTAATTAGAGCCAAAGACTTGGCTTCTTGTTCTTCATCTCTTTGCCTACAACCAGGCATCATTGTCATCCTTAATGACAATCTCTTCATCAGCACACTTCTTGGACTAAGTGCTTCAGGTGTGTCACTTCCTCATCAGCCGTCACTTCGGCTGAGCCATCAGCTTTCCTCAGTATACTGAGTGGTGTCACTCCCTCAATATACAACTTGGCCTCTGCAAAGTCTGCACAGGCTATGAAGGGTTGAGGATCTGCATCAATTTCCTCTGTCTCTCCATTGCCTAAGGCCATCATAATTTTCTGATGCAAAGAGGAAGGCACACATTTGTTAGTGTGGATCCAATCTCTCCCAAGTAAAGCATTGTATTTAGCATTACTGTCGATTACGAAGAATGCTGTCATGCAGTCCCTGGTTCCCACACTCAAGTTAATGGGTAGAATCCCTGAGCCATCTGTTTGTCTCCAGCAAAGCCAGCGATGGTTGTGCTGGTTGGGATCAACCTGGGATTCTTTTTCCCTAGTTTCTTCAAAGAAGATTTCGGTAGTAAGTTTACTGCTGCCCCATTGTCTATCAGGACTCGGTTCAGTTGTATCCCATCGAAGAAAGCCTTGATGTACAAAGGCTTGACATGTTGTGTCATAGAATTCGAGGGATACTCAAAAGGATACGAGAGGTTAATGCTCACCTCTTCTTCACTCTCATATTCAGTTTCCATTGGGGTAGCCATTCCAGAATCATCTTGTACCATACTTACTTGTGAGTCTTCACTAGAGACAGGAATAGGATCCATGTCTTGGTCATCATCCCCAGCTTGGAACTCATGAGGCAGTATGTGTACCATATTAACTGATACTGGAGGAAATGAGCCAAATTGGATGGCTGGCTGTACCTGCTTCCTCCCTTGGCCACCTTGTTCAGTTACTTCAGCAGCATCCTCCATGCTGCACTCTGGCACTTCATTGTTAACTGATTCCTTCGAAGGATCTTTCTCAACTGGTTTTTCAACCAAAAATGTTTGCTCAGCCATGAAGGCTTCGAACATTTCTTCCTCCACCATTTCTTTCTTTTGGCTTATGCCAATTTCTTCTTCTGTCTCGCTATCACTCTCCATCAGAGCTTTCTCCAATCCTGCTAAGCTAGACTTCTCTCTGGCTTTTAGTTCAGAATGAACCTTGGCCAACTGTTCTCTGCTGCAACCCACTTTGCTTTGTAGAGTTGGCTTTGGAGTATGGTCTGACTTTGGAGTCTTCTTTCCTTCTGTCTGGACCAATGAAGAGCTCTCTCCATTTTCTTTCATATCGTTCTGGTACTGAGTGTACCTGCGCTGAATCTTTCTCCTTTGTGATCTCGAAATGACTGGGACCATATCTGGTTCCTTTGTCTTTGGGTGTTTAAGCAATACCCAATTGTTCGGAGCCACCAAAGGAGGCTTGACCATCCTGCCTTGGATTCCAACATCTCTCCGGGCAGGCACTTCCCTAGGTTTGTTTTGCATTACAAACCAGTCTGGGACTCCAGGTACCCACGAACTTGCTGACTCAGATGTTGAACTGCTTTTTTCTACCTTCGAAGCCATCTTCGAAGCTGGCTGTGAAGGTAAGTGTTTGGCTCTGACCTCATGTTTTGAGCCTGATTCAGACCTTCGATGAAGGTAGCCACTTTCTGTCCTGCGTGAGGCTGGTCTAGGGGGCCAATCTCTGGCTTTGATCCCATGAACTGAGCCTCTCTCCAGTCTTCTTTCAGAATGACTGCTCTCCATTCTGTAATAGTTAGGTGGCCTGGATTCATATAAGGGCCTCTTGCCTTTAGCATGCATTCTGTCCATTGCAGGCTCAACCATTGGTGGTCGCTGCCTATCACTAGCCGGATATGGCCTTTTGTTGTAAGCATTGGTTGATTTAGGACGTCTCTGAACATCCCTGTAGTATTGCTTCCCATCAATTGGAAGCCCTTCAACCATTTATAACTCAGTCTGCACCTGGGACACATCCTTTGCATCACTGCTGCCTCTAAGGAATCATCATCCAGTGATTCTTCATCAGAGTGTTCCCTCTGGTGTGAGAAACCTTGTCCAATAGCTGGTGGGTTTCTGGTGTCCTTCTTGATGGTTGTCTGGTTAGCAACATGCATCTGCACATTGACTTCTTCCAATTCTGTCAAGGACAAGTTCTGGAAGTCTGACGTAATGACATTGGCTGCCGCCTCTCCAACTTCTGGAAATGGATTACTGTCGATCCCCATGGCCTTTTCTGTTTTGGCTGGGAACTTCAAACTTCCTTTCCGAATTTGTTCTTGGATCCTGTCTCGAAAAACAATGTAGTTTTTAGTCGAGTGAGACCAAGAGTTATGCCATTTACAATATACTTTTCCCTTAAGTTCATCTGGAGATGGCAGTTTTACTCCTTTAGGTAACTTAAGGAAGTTGGCCGCAAACAAATGATCAAAAATGTCATCTGCTTTTGCTAAATCGAAAGAGTACTTTCTGTGAAAGTCTTTTTTTTTAAACTGCTGTCAATTGTTGTATCCTTATGAACTAATGCCTCACAGATCACAGGTTCTTTGCCCACAATCTCTGCTGCATCGATCTCATAATTAGGATCTCTATAATATGTCTTGTACGATGCATTATTTCGATCTTGTTCCTCCTCTAGTAATGCTTCGTATCTAGACACCTTATAGGTTAGTTCCACCAAATCTCTGAATTCAGTTGAGTCAAACTTCTTTCGAAGCCTGAACTCTAGGCCATTTTGAGCCAATCTTACGAATTCTGGCTCTGGCAGGATGACTCTACATTTATTTCGAGCCCTTTTAAATCTGGCAATAAACTGAGTAGCCTTTTCTTCAGGCCTTTGACTCAATCTAGCCAAGTCTGCCATAGAAACCTCTGGCTCCGATTGGAAGAATTGGGCATGAAATGCCTCTTCCATTTGTTGCCAATTTTGAATGGAGCCAGGTGTAAGGTTGATGTACCATACAAATGCTCCCCCAGTTAGAGAATTTGGGAATAATCTTAGTTTCATATAGTCATGATTAGTAAATTCACCGCATTGAGCAGCAAACCTAGCAATATGCTCTATTGTTGATTGATTTCCAGTCCCATAGAAAAGGGTAAAATCTGGTATCCTGAACCCCCTTGGGTATTCATGTACCCTATCTACCCATTCTGGGTATGGTTTTCTGTATATAGGAGTCTGGACCCCCCGAGCCATTGGTCCACACATCTCCCTAACAATATCAGCAATTTGGTCCCTAGGGACCATATTTTGTGCCTGCTGAACCACTACTGGAGGGACAAACACAGGATTTGGTGGACAAACTTGTTCTTGCGGTCCTCTTGGTCCATAAGGTGGCACATTTGGGACTGGTTGCCCCTATGATGCAGGTTGCTTTGGGGGTGCGGGTAACCCCTTTGAGCCTGTCCTGCGAAAGGACCTACGAAAGGTGCCGGAACAGGTGTTGTGTCCCTTCCATTTGCAGGCCAACCTTCCAACCCCCCGGGTATAAATTCGAATAAGGGATTATTATACCTCCTAGTGCCAGGTATGGCTTCGAACATGGGATTTGTAACCATTCTTACGCCAGTTTCTTGTACTTGACCAGATCCACCAACTTGTGTGGCTTCATTGTTAAGTACTGAGGCATTTTGGCCTGCTATAGGCCTCGAAATGGGTTCATACCAAGACTGAGGTGATGGTCTTTCATAGTTCTGATTACTAGTTTGACCATTAGAATGTCCATTAACTTGCATAGGCTGTTTGTCTCTAGCCAATCTTTGCTGAGGGACATTTAAAACTTCCTCTGTTGTCTTGTGTTTGTTGGTTGGTGGTTATTCATTCGATCCAAAAAGGATGTTGCCCACCTTTCCATTGTGTTCATTAATTGTTGTCCCATAGCATCTACTAGGCCATCCCATGGATTTGTTGGCTGAGTAGATGGAACAGTGGATGGTCCAATTCCTTGGTTTCGTCCAATATTATGAACATATGGTTCTTGTCCCGAAGTACTGGTCTGTTCGACCATAGGTTCTGATAACATGGGAGTTTCCACAGGATGTGTTACCACATTATCCTCTGGATTAGGTATTTCTACCTCTCCTTCTACGCCTTCTTCCAAGCGTTCATTTTCTCCTTGTCTTCTTCGTCTAGCCATTTTAACAAGTCCCACCGGGCGTGCCAAAAATATATGTTGGCTTTTTGGCTTTCGAAGGGTATTTTTGTAAATGCGAGCGTGCCAGCAAGGATCAATCAGTCCTTACAGAAATTATAATTGCCAACCAATTATCAGACGATTGTGTTTTAGTTCTTTCAGCCTCAATGAAGAGGACTTTTACTGGTGGCTTGACTTAGGAGAAATTAAGCAAAATAACAGATAAATGACGAACAATGAAGTATTTCATTAAGATGAAAACTTACAATGATCCAAACTCAGCCTCGTAGAGGTTTACAGCGATAATCTACTCGAAACTACTCCTATGAACGAAGTGCAGTGCAGGAATTTAAAGTGCAGGAATGTAAAGAACAGGTATTTAAAGTGCAGGAAATGTAAAAACTGGAAATGTAAAACTGGAAAAGAAAATATGAAGTAAATGACTGGTTTTTTGGATCTAAGTCTGGGGGTTTTTCTGGGAGCTTCCCTGCTATTTATACTCCTCAAAGATGACCATCGAACTGCACTTCAAACCGTCGAACTGCTCCTCCATGATTGCTTGATCATGCTGCCTTAGAAGTAGTTCCACTATGCCATTACTTGCAGTTGGGCTTCCCTCCTATATTTGAATTTGAATGTGAGTAACCGTTGAAGCCACGTCACCTTGCACCTCTTTATTGATCCAGTGCTACTCAGATCATGTGAGAACCAATATTAACTGCCACGTGTACGATCAGGATCGAAGACTTAAATGGTCTTCCTATATTACCCTTATTCTGCCACGTGTCGAATTGTGATTAGCTTTTACAAAATATGTAGCCAACAAATCCATAATTACTTTCTTACAACTCTACCAAACAAGGCCATTAAAAGATAGAAAGAAATAAAACAATAAGAAGCATGCATGATAAAATAAGGACAGAGGAAGTGGGCTCATGACTATTTTTGTGGTTTTAAACAAATTTTTAATTGTTTTTCTCAGTATGTAAAATAATCTATAATTATCAACTTCTTAATACTTATTTACTGTTTTATAATGGATCTTTCTCTCATGAAACATGCCACGTGTCCATAATAGATATTTGTAATGCTTTTAATCTTGGTGCAATCTTAATCCAGAGGCAAAAATGTTCTTATATATCAAAATAGAATAAGGAATTTTTGTGATGTGGAAAGATAAGATTGATTTGTGGCTCAATCAAAGCAAAAAGAGAAGCGTATACATTCAAAAAAAATTTCTCCGAGTAATTGAGATTTGAGAATTTTGGATAAGTTTTGTAAGAGCAAACACTACTATGTCATGCTTTCATTAAAAGTGGTTATTCAGTATTATTGGTAGCATTGATGTGATAGTGTAACAAATACATTCGAATTTTAAAATTTTTGTAAAAATTCAGGATTAAAATATATTTGTGATTTTGGTGGGTGTTTGATAAAGTTAAAAATTGAAAATTGAAAATTAATTATTAAAAATTGAATGTTAAATTTTTTAAGTTGATAAAAATAAAATCAAATTTGAATGCTAAACTAAAAATAAATTATTTGATATGTATAAAATCAAATTTGAAATTTATTATTTTGAAATTGTATATTTTAATTTTTATATTGTGAGGTGGTGGTGGCAGCAGTGGTAGTAGTAGTAAAATGATGATAGTACTTATGACAACAATGATAATTGTGATGAAATGGTGGCAGTGGTGGTGATGGCGGTGGCATGATGGTGGTAGTTGTGATGGTAGTGGTAGTAGCAGTGATGTCATAGCAGTGGTAGTGGTGATGGTAGCAGTAGTGGTGGTAGTGGTAGATATAGTGATGGTAGTGGTAGCGGTAGTGACGGTGAGTTTATGATAGTGAATATCGATGTTTATGTTTAGCTTACATCTTAAGAGACATTTAAATTTTTAAGTGATATCAATTGTGATTATTAAATGGGTCTAATTGATTATCACTTAATACATTTAGTTTTAAATGCTGAATCATATTATCAAACGCCCTAGATTAGGGGTGGGCGTCGTGTCGTGTCATCTCGGGTTTGTGTAAGAATTATCTCAACACTAACCCGACCCTTTATTATTTCGTATTATCGTGTCATGTCATTTTTGGTTCATATCTGATTCGTCTTGTGTTAATATGTCATGTTAAAAAATTTCACTATTAACTAAAAATATAAAATGTATGAAAAATTTAAAAATTTGTTCACAAGTTAAATTTAATAAAACTAATCTCTATTAAATAAAGTTATTTATAAAAATATTTGATTTCAATTTTATTTTGTTTTCTTAATTTATAAAATTTCAATTTTATTATTATATTTTTTACTAAATTAACTCAAATAATAGACAAAAATACATCAAGTTCAATTAAGAGCAAAAACAAAACCTATATATATTCACCCCCCCCCCCCAAAAAAAAAAAAAAAAAAAAACCTATATTAAACTTGAAATTATATTTTACATTCTTTTTAATAAATTTAATGTAATTATATAAGAGATTAAAAAAATATTAGGATACTCTTTAGTAAAAATAATATTAAAATATATAATTAAGTTTTATTTTATGAATTATCTTTGTCAATTTCGTATTATATAGATTTGATACTAACTCGACCTGTTTAATATTCGTATTATCGAGTCGTGTCATATACGTGTTTGTCTGAAAAAATGATCAACCCTAGCCCGCTAATTTCATGTACGGTTCAAGTCGTGTCACAAATTTTCACCCTTACCACCCTTATCCCAAATGAAACAAAAATAATTTTGTTTGGATAGAGGGTCGAAAGAAAGCAGGGACGGAACTAGGATTTTATTAGCGGAGGGGTCAAAAGAAAAATAATTTTTTTCGTCATGTACATAAAGGACATCCAATATTTTCATAATATCTAAGGTCCCTCAATATCGATTTAGAGAATTTCTCTGAACCCTAGAGAAATTCTCTCTAGAGAAATTTTCTAGAGAATTTCTGAGAAGGCCAAAGAATTTATTTGGATTCCAGTCTAGAGATTTTTTTCTAAATTTCTAGAAAATTTCTCTGATTTTTACAAGAATTTCTCTGGGTTCAAATAACAAGAGACTGTAATAATGATTCAAAATCAAAACTTTAGAGACTTCTAAAAAAAAGTGTAGTATTTGAAACTTTACTTTCAAGATAGGTATGAAGATGAATTTGGGGCAAGTAGCCAAGTTGGGGAGGCTAAAAAATTTCAGCAAAGCCATGGTAAGAGACTAATGGCCCAACACTCCCATCCTCCAAATTGAAAACCCCAGTTTTCCATTGACCATATGCCTCAAGTTCATCATATTGATCATGAAAGTTTTCATCATACAAACTGTAATATTCATCCAAGAAGAAAGAGAGACTCACTGAAATGAGAATTTCTCTCAGTTTAAACCAGAGAAATTCATAGAAAATTGAAATTTCTCTGGTTTTGTGTGACGACCCCACCGCGCATAATGATTAGCACTTAATTAATTAAGGAGATTTGCATTTTAATTGCCCATTGTTCTAATTTAATTTAGGGTCATAAGAATTATTTAGTTTGATTCGTATATGATTCTATTGAGGATTTATTTTGGAATTAGAAATTGAAAGCCAACATGACTCAAGAGAGTATAATTGGTGAATTGAATTAGTTTAATTTTGAGTATCGGATTGTATGGGAGCTTAATTAAATATTCGATTCGGATCAATAAAATTGATGTTTTATTAATTGGGTCCGAATTGGAGTTGATTAAGTCATGAGGATTGAGAATTGTGGTTATTATGAATTAAATTTAGAGTTAATTACCTAAAAGTCCTATCTACACATTTGGTGGTAGCTTAGGTCCTATCAAACAATTTTTGAACCAATAAGTCCCATGCATAGGTAAAAAGACGTTTTACTTTTTAATCCAAAAACTGAGAATGTTCACAATTTCAAAACTGAGAATATTCTTAATTTATAATTATCAAAACTAGGAAATTTCTCAATTTTTTTTTCTAGTATGAACTGAAAATATTATCAAAACTAAAAAATTTATAATTATCAATTTTGAGAATTTTCTCAATTTTTTCATGATTAAAATTGAGAATATTATAAATTGAGAAGGTTCTCAATTTGGCATCACAATTACTATCCCAAATCCCGTCACTCTCCCTCTCTCTCTCTGTCTATATAGTTGTGTATACATAATTATCTATATATATACATATTGGTTCAGATGTCTTCTGTTCGTCCAAATCTGACCACCAAAGTCTACCCAGAACCCTATACTTCATCATCATCGAACGAGATCGACCATTTCGATCTCTTGCCCGATTCGATCTTGCTCCTGATCTTCAACAAGATCGGCGATGTCAAAGCCCTAGGTCTCCGACGACAATGCTTCTTCCGCCTCTGGATCCTCCGACAAGTCTCGCGGAGCTTTTCTCGAACCTGTTTCGGTTTGTTTTTGGTGGAACCGTTAAGCCACTCCAAGCTCTGGGCGGTGAGGTTGACGTGGTCGAGGTCGGCGCTGGAGCCGACGACGCTTTGGACAGAGGGGAAGGAGGAGTCATACGGGGGAGACTAGAGACTGGGTCTGTGGGGAGAAGAGAGAGAGAGAGAGAGTATGATTGGCGAGGAGGTCTTGGAAGGGTAAATTGGCCTATTAAAAATTAATGGGACTTGAAGGAGCAAATAATTTTATATAGGACTTAATGAATTATAAGTTTATAAAATGGGACTTGTATGTAAATGCCCCTTAAATTTATTCATGGGGTGTCTAATTTGAATATGTAATTTATTGATGGAAATTTTGAGTCTGGTTAGCAATTGAAGGCCTAAATGATTTGGGAAATCAAAATTAATGATAACAATAATCTTAATTTAATATTTGGAGCCTTACGGGAGTTTGATTAAAAATCTGAATGGTAAAAATTAAATATATTTAATTAGGCCTTAATTGAAGTCAATTAGACTAATTAAATTGTGTAGGACTTGTGGTTAGTTATGATTAAGATTAATTAGTTTTAAGGGGTGATTAATTAAGCTATTTGTAATCAAAGATTAATCTCAATTAAGTATCCTAAGCAAGATTAATTATCTATTGTGATTATGGCTAGATACTGAAATTGACGGTCTAAATGGATTAAGAAACTGAAATTGAAACATGGATATGCTAATTGGAATTTTTAGAGTCATTTGGGAAGTTTAATTGAAAATTGATTTTATCTGATTCGTTAAACTGTGTTTGGGCTTCATTATTGTATTAAGCCATCTAGATACTAAAATCGACGGCCTAAATGGATTTAGAAACTGAAATTGAATACATGGATATGCTAATTGGAATTTTTAGAGTCATTTGGGAAGTTTAATTGAAAATTTATTTCGTATGATTCGTTAAGGTGTGTTTGGGTGGTTTAATTGCAACTTTACACTGCAAATTGAAGGCCTTATAGGCTTCAAAAACCAGAACGGAATACATAATTAGAATCAGTATGATTTTTATGACTTAATATGAAGTTTTATAAAAATCTGATTCATAATTAATTAAGTTGATTTAATTAAATATTATATATATATATATATATGAATATGAGCCTCTTTGACTCAACAAGAAGAAAGAGAATGAAAGAAAATCTGGAGAGGAAAAGAGAAGGCTCGGGAAAGAGAGGAATGAAGAGAGGGAGAGGAAGAATCAAAGAAAATTGAAGAGAAATCAAGCAAATCTTCTCCAATTAACCATCTAAGGTAAGAATCGTCTTCTCATTTCTTGAAATAGGGTTGATACACCTATGATCTCTTGGAATTGAAGTTGAATGAGGATGAGTTGTGTTGTATTTGACCCTAGAAAGCATTTATAAGCACACATGGCAAGAATCGAATGAAATTAACTCTCAAATTCAACATGCATGGTATGTTTTCTTGAATTTCATGATCATACATTCATTTTATTGCATGGTTTTCAAACTTGAAGGGGGTATTCATGAGTAATTAAGAATGCATGGAGAGAAATTGTGGTTGAGAATATATAACCATAAATAATATTTTTAAAAAAATAAGAGAAATTAGATGATTTAATCCTCAAAACTCAACATGCATGGCTTGATCTTGTTTATATACATGATATTATCGTTTTATAGATAATTTATTGCATGAGTCTCATGAATTTTAAAGTTGCCAAAGAATTTCTTCATGGGTTTTACAATTGAAGCTTCACAACACATGATTTACGTTTTATAATTTCATTGAAGTTTTAATCTTTCTTCAAATTGGAAGATTTGGGAGTTGATTTCAAGTTTGATTTCTATTTGATGTTTTCAACCCAAATTTTGGCATGATTAATTGAGTTTCGGGAGTGGATTACATGTAAATGGATGTTTCATGAAATTGAGTTTAAAAAATGGAAGAATGGGTTTAATTTGATATTTAGAGCCTTATAAGAATTCAATTAAAAATTTGATTTAGGTTCTTAAAATTAGATGTAGTCAAATTAAGCCTTAATTGAGAATTAGTTAAATTCAATTGAAATTGAGTTAGGCTTAAGATTATGGAAATAAATGTGAAGATTAATTATTTGGGCCTTGATTTGCTTGAAAATGGAGTTGAAATTGCAAAATGTGCATATTTATGAGTTTTTGATTCAGTAATTTAAACATGACTTAATAATTGTAATTTAATGTATATAAGCTTAATTTAGGCTTGATTGTGTAATTAGTGAACTTAATAAGGACTGGTTTATGATTAGATTATTTAAATTTAATTAGTTTGGTTAATACATAGCTAAACATATTTTAATTGGAGGTTAATAATCTAATTTATTCCGAATACTAGTCATCCATATTTAGAAGGAATGGAAGAAAAATAAATAGGAATAACCGAATGAAAAATTAGAATCAAATGAGAGAAACCGAAGGACAAACAAGTAACCGAATTAAATAGATTTGCATAGTGTAATTGTAATTGTGTTGTGCTTGATTTTATTTATTTAGGTCGGACACCGAATCATTAGTACGTGTATCGAGGAGCCCGCTGTGAGTAACAATGTTGTAAAGCTATGTTAAATTATAATTATTTTCTGAACGATTAACTGTACTGCTTTCTGAATGATATTGTTTACTGAACGAATGTTTGTCCTATTTTATGAATTGCACTCGTGGCATCCATAACAACTGACTGTTACGGCTACTGCTACTGCTACTGTCACTATTACTGCTACTGCTACTGTTACAGAGATCTCTATCAGTTCCTATCCTTGGAACTACTGTTACTGTATTGATGGCCATCAACTTATTGTTCGGTCTATTAAGACCTACTGTACTGTTTTGCTATTGGATGTACCATGCATGACTGCTATGACTTCTAAATGACTGATACGACATGAAATATGAGACATTGATTAAATAACTGATCTATAGATGCAATTGACTGTTTTAATTATTGAAAGGACATTTATTTTTAACCCCTTTACACATTCGTTATTCACTGGGTTTTAGCTCACAGTTTATTGTATATATGTAGGTGGTCAGGCACCGGAGCAAAGTTAGCGGCGTCAACCTAATTTTGTTTTGTCAAGCCAACCTACTGTGCCTCACCACGAGGTTCCAAACCATTATTGTCAAGACTTTGTTTTGGGTGGTCTAAATCCACCTCTTTTGAATGAATGCCATATGGAGTCAAGTGAATGTTTCACAAGTTGTTTTGGCTTTGGGATTTCATTCCCCAACATGTCTTTTATTTTGTACTTAGACGTGTTTTGAACTTCAGTTTTTACATATGTATTGAATATGGACTTAGACTTATGTCTGTATTGGTGTATATATATATATATAAGTTGTTTGTGCATTTAAGTCCTCACAGCTCTTTGGACATTATGTTTTAATATTTACAGGCTTCCGCCGGCCCCTCCTATTGTATAATTTTTATTACTGTTAAGCAAGCCTTTGGTAATCATGGATTACTGGCCGGTTATGATGCTAAACCCTTAGGGACGGGTTTGGATCGTGACATTTTGTTCACAAATTCTTTGGCTTTGTTCACAAAGAATTGAAATTTTTCTAACTTTGTTTACAAATTTCTCTGTATTTGTTCACAATTTTAAAGCAGAGAAAATTATTTTAACCAAACCAGATAAATTTTAGAACAATAATTTTCACTGGCCAGACTAAAACTTCATCACAAATATGGGTGAATAAGTAACAACAACAACTAACATATATTTATATAAATTAAAATGTGTTTTTGTGCAAAGAGAAATCAATTAATGAAGAACCTAAACCATGAGCACAGAATCGTTGAGTTGTTGAGCTATTGAATTCGAATTATAGGCATCGAATTTCTTGGCATTAATTGGAGGGTTTTGAATTTGAATTCCAATATGTTGATCAGAAATGCAAATTTGTGAGAATTCGAGCTCTGAGTATGAAATTGAGTTCATCGCCATTTGTCTCAGCTTTGATCTTACCTTCTCTAACTGTGAAACCATCAGAATCTTCTTTGCATCTCTCATCGATATCAATGTCCTATCGATTGAACCAAACGGAACTGATTGCCAAGGCGCTGGAGAACTTAGTCCTTCAAGCCGGAGGTGATTGCCGGTGAGATTTATAGATCTGAGCTTCTCCTTCAACTCGTCTCCGAAAGGAATAGAGAAGAAGTCTGAGAACTTTGCCGCCTGGTTTATGGCCCGTCGCTAGAGGAACCATCGAAAAAAGCAGCTGTCAGTGGAGTCTGGCGAAGTGAGAAACTCGCGATGGAAGTTTGTTTTGGACGCATTTGGGATTTTGTGCGAGGATGGAGATGAAATCGTTGAATGCTCGAGGGTTAGGAGTGGAGATGAGTCTCTGTTTTTGTTAAATAGAGAGAGAGAGAGAGAGAGAGAGAGAGAGAGAGAGAGATATGAGGTTTGATTTGAGGAGTTAAATTTCTCTATGATATATGGATGTAGGGTTAAGAGATCTTAAATATCATAAACTAATATCGCGGATCTCTTCTATTACTAAAAATGGGAGAGAGACTTTAAACTAATTTTCCCTTGATATAAAGATGGTTTTAGGAAATCAATAAATAATTTTGTTTAGGTTAAATCTTAAATCAAGTATTTAATTATATGCCAAAAATTCCATAAATTAAGTTAAAGTTGTGTAACAGTCTAGCAGAGTGTTTTATTGATAACATTGCATTTGAAAATAAGGATTAACATTTTTTTTTTTTAATAACTAAATCCATGTCATTTTAAAACAAATTCATCATACATTTAATTATTTATCAAATTTTTTTCTTTAATTTAATTTTTATTGTACACAAAATTATTGTTTTTGTTAAGATGGTTCATTGCAATTGGGCCAATGAACCAGGCATGTGGACCAACTATAGGCATACAGCCCCATGTTTAAATTTGCAAGTACTAAAGTGCCTTCCTTACTTTATAAATTATATTTACTAAGAAAGATATGAATGAGTTATGAATTGAGTTGTCAAAAAAATCAAGAAAATATATATTGGAAGTTAAGGATGAAAAGCTCCCTAGTATTTCTCCCAATATTATTTTTTCCTTTTGTATCTATCTATCTTTTTAGTTTCTTGTCTGGAATAAGAAATTGTGACAAATGTAATTCATTTAATTTCTTACCACAAAAATAGCGAAATTTGGTGAGAAATGAAACTGATTGATTGTAAAATTAAGAAAATATCTTGTAACTGTTCAATTATGAAAGATAAAGTGTATGCTTAGCTAAATATAATTAAATTTGTAAAGGATGAAGTATTATACATGAGCATCTTGCAAAGGCCAGTTTGAATTACAAAAAATAAAAATAAAAATCAGATTGCATAAATTTAAATTTTATGTAATGTAAGTCACAAATAAAAAAAATTTGATTCACATAATTTAAATTTGGATTGATTTCACTCCAAATGTTATTGTAGGACAAATTGTGGACCTGCATTTTGCTATTTGAATTGATTTTTCTTAAAATTTAGACATTATAATTTTTTTTTGTGAGATCATACATTATTGTTCTAATTCACATTTTAAATATCACATAAAATTACTATAGAAACACTAATAATTTATTTTTTCAATATTCATATAAATCACTGCCATAATTATTAGCAATTAAGATTCTCTTTATTAGGTAATTGTAATAAAATTTTTCCTTATATAATTGTAATTTTATTTATTTATTTTTTATAAAATTTTTCCTTATATAATTGTAATTTTATTTATTTATTTTTTATAAATTTTGAATGATAATAATTGCATACAATTATGTCTCAGACACATGTAGAAAAATTATTGGTTGCTTAGGGTGTCACGTGCGCATGTTCTCACGTGGTAGTACACAAGACCAACCAATAAGTTCTCTACCAATTTGAGGGATTGAGAGATGGGATTGGACTCTTAGTCTTTTTGGACTAATAGTCCGTTGTTTAGTTTAAAATTTTTGCACTGGACTATTAATTTTTCCAGACTATTAGTCCCAAATCCATTAGACTATTGTGTCCCACGGGAGTTGGGACACAAATGGAGGGATAAGAGGGGATATGGGATTAGGTGGTGAAATGACCATTTTGACCATCTACTATTTAATTATGTATTATATTTAGTAAAATTCAATAAAATTTAAATGTCTCAATTTAAAAATAAAATAATGTTATTTAATTTTTATTGATGTTTTATTTATTTAATTTTTTAAAATAATCTTTATAGATATTTTATTTTAATTTATTTATATTTTATTTAATTTTATTATTTAAATTTTAATAGATGGTTTATTTAATTATTATTATTTTAAAAATAAATTTATTTAAGATTTTAATTAAAAAAATAACATATATTTTTATTGATATTTTATTTATTTAATTTTAAAAAAATTTATTTAATTGTGTAAGAAATAAAATAAAATAAAATATTATTTAATCTAATTAAAAATAATTAAAATATTAAAGATATATTTAATATTGCTATTACTTAGTAAATAATTGAAAAAAGGTAAAATAGTCATTTGAACATTTATCCTTCTCCATAATATTCCAAACAAACATATGATTTATATTTTATATCATATCCAACCAAATAGTTATTTCCTGACATCTAATTTCATGACTAAACAAACATGAGATACAAATCCAATCCAACCAAATAGTCCGTGAACAATGTATCCTAGGATTAACAGTCCAGTGGATTCCAATCCCCCCTTATTCAATCCGTCCAAGCAAACACACCCTTAGGATAAATTACACTGATACTTCCTGAGATTTCTATTTAATATAAATTCCCTTTTTATGTTTGAAAAATTATATTTTCCTCCCTGAGATTTTTAATCTCATTATAAATTATCTATTGAATTGCTGATGTCATATTCTAAAATTTTCTAAATAACTATTTTGCTATTTTGCATACCATTTTTTTCTTTTACATTTTGTAATTTTCCATTATTAAATTCTACTTGATCATATTCTTATTGAGTGATGATATACAAATATAAATTTTATATAAAATTTCCAAACATAATGATATAGTTTAATGATGACATTTTACTTTAAAACAAAACACCCATAAATATGATTTATATTTACATCACGATGACAACATTTTTATGATATTTTTTGCATAATTTTTTATTTTTATTTCCACCATTAATTTTCTTTCGCGTCTATTCACAGACATTTATTACAGTATTATTACCAAATACCGTAATTCACATTTATTACAGTATTATTGAATTTTTGTATTTTTATATATATAGTTTTTTGTATTTGGTGAATTTAAAAAGAAAATCACAAAATATTATATTTCTTCAGTATATCTAGATTAAGTGTATCTAAAAAATAAAAAAATTGTTTAAAATATTAAAAAAATTGAGTAAAAATAAAAAAATTATTTTTTTGTGTAAGTTAAATCAAAAAAGATTATTTTTATTTCTCTTTAAATGATATAAACAAAATATTAGTATTATTTTATTATTTTATATATATAAAAATAAAGAAATATATGTAATTTTTTAAATATAAAGAGGGTATCTTTATTAAATAAAAACCTCCGGGTGTCAGTGTAATTTAGCCTTCGACTTATCATCGTCTTCGCCAACTCAGCATATACGAACGCGAATAAAGCTTGGGGGTTGTCCTCATTTGATCTAACCGGCCTCGATATCTACAAAGCAAAACAGAGCTCTCTCTCTCTCTCTTACTAATCGACTCTGCTCATCCTGGTAATTGTTCGAATTCGCTTCGTGATCGATAAAGGCGAAAAAATGGCGAGCCGAACTTGTGATCTTGTAGAGCGAGTACATCCTGCTCACCAGTTCGACCTCGATGCTTTGCTTCGCTATGCCTCTTCCCATGTCCATGCCTTTCCTCTCTCTCCATCCAAATTCTCCGTCTCTCAGGTTTCCCATTTCTCTCTCCCTGCACATCTACATGTCGTTTGGTTGCTGAGAAAATAAAAAACAGAGTAGGAAAATGAAGAAAAGTAGTACTAATTAAGATATGGAACTTTGTTTTGAAGAAAAGTAGTACTCAACTGAGCCTTGGCTAAGTTGAGGCGCCAAGATACAGTTTTTGATTTATTTATTTTCTTTCCCTTTCCTTGATTTTCTCGGCAACCGAACACCCTTTCTCTATCTCTCTTTTGTTTTTGAGGTTTTGGTTTGAATTTTGATCTGTTTTGTTGCAAGTCAGTTTGGGTATGGTCAATCAAACCCTACGTTTCTATTGGAAGTTAGTTCGCGTTCTTCTGTGAAGCGATATGTGCTGCGGAAGAAGCCCCCTGGCAAATTGCTTGAATCTGCTCATGCTGTCGAGAGAGAATTTCAGGTGTGCTCTCAAATTCTCAATATGTTGACTTGTATATATATATCATCCGATGTGTGTATTGTTACATTGAAACGGTCACCAATAATACTAGTTAAAACCTGCACCACTTGATTAATTATCGCAGTTCTGGGCTTTTGCTTATATATGTGTTTTGTGTTCTTATTTCAATACGACAGGTTATTGAGGCATTAGGTATCCATACACAGGTTCCAGTTCCTAAGGTTTTCTGTTTGTGTACTGATTCGAGTGTAATCGGAACTCCATTTTACATAATGGAATACTTGGATGGACGCATATTTTTGGATCCTGGGCTACCTGTATGAACTTTTAACTCTTGTCACTATTTCTTTAATTTCCAAATTGGGTTTCTGTTAGATGTTTCTGATCCTTGTTTATTGACTTGGGTATGGCACTGATTTGTTTGATCAGGGTTTGGCACCTAAAAGCAGGAGGGCAATATATCAAGCAGCTGCCAAAGCCTTAGCTTCTCTGCATTCTGCTGATGTGGACGCCATTGGTCTAGGAAAATTTGGGCGTCGGGAAAACTACTGTAAGCGGCAGGTGTGTGAGTTCCTCTAGGGTTCACATTCTGTAGTCTCTTATACTCCATTCTAAATCATATACCTTGGTATGGCTTGTTGAAAAATTTCCTAGTTTTGAGTTAAAAGGCATTTGCAGAAGTAAAATTGCCAGTAATGGCTTTAAGTTGTAGATCAGTAATATTTAATGAGCTCAAAGTCCAAAGAAGCCCGCACATTTTTTTCCATAGGGTACTGTCACATTGAAAGGACTGGCAGAAGGTCCTCAATTTGGAGACTACAATTTTAAATTTGTGATACTGTAATACAAAAAAATGGGGGTAAGCAGATTAAATGCAGGTGCAGTTTCTGAAACTAAAGGGTTAGGGCTAGGGCTAGGGCATATGCTTCTATGGATAAAATGGACCGGGTGCATTTGCCTGCTGAAAGGTTTTGGAAAGTGTTATGTCTAGAAATGACCTTGTTTTAATTCAAACAACTTGTGCCTAATTTGGTTTTTTGAAAGCATGATATATGTTACAACACTCATTTGGTGATATACGCATCTCTTTATAATTCAACATGTTTATGTTATACATTTTAAGCGTGGATTTCTTTTTCACATTCTGATTGGCTAGGCTTATGATTAAGGAAATTTTTGTACCCAATGCACAAGACTCCCACTTAGAGTTTGGGAGTGGCAGTAGAGGCAGCCTACCCCTACTTTTTTGCTGAGAGTCCAATTCCCATGACTCGTCCCCAAACCTAATAATTGAGAAACCTTATCTTATTTGTTGCTATTTCCCATTGTCTTCTAGCCCCATATTAGAGATCTTTCTTCAGTTTTAGCAGTCGTTGGCTAATTGGTTATTTTATCCCATTTGTGCCAACTTTAATTTTGGTCCACCTTTGCAAAGATTTTCCATCTGCATGGTTTATGTTTCCAAGATCTATATTTGAATTTGAACATTAAAACCTTCTTGTCGAATGAAACATTTGATGGAACCATGACATGAGAAGTATCCATCACCAAGTTTGTTATTGCATTAACCTGATATGTCATACTTGGCTATTATATTGACTTTCAACCAAGTAGTGCTTACAAATTTAATGAAAGCTTTTGTTCCTCATCCATATCATTGACATATAATGTCTACTTTAGGTGGAGAGGTGGGCCAAACAATATATTGCTTCAACTGGTGACGGCAAGTCTGACAGAAATCCAAAAATGTTAGAGCTGGTTGATTGGTTAAGGCAACATATTCCTCTAGAAGATTCTTTGGGAGCAACATCAGGCCTAGTTCATGGTGACTTTCGGATTGATAATCTTGTATTCCATCCCATTGAGGTGCAGTACTTCAAAACCTTCTAATTCATTGAATGAACATAGTTTGGCCCCAGATTAGTTTTCCTTGACGTATTGCATAGACTTGCATATATTATGATTTGAAATTAAGTACTGGCTTAAAAAGAAAATAGAATGTTACATTACTTGTCTTTATATTTGATGTGGAAATCCAAGTCATGTCTAATTGGATATTGTTGATTGTGCAGGATAGAGTGATTGGCATTCTTGACTGGGAGTTATCCACCCTTGGAAACCAAATGTGTGATGTTGCGTACACCTGCATGGTACTTGCATCCTTTTACAACTTTAATAGTTTGGCATGGAACGTTACGCCACTGCAAAAATGTCATCCTGTTGTCTTTGATTTTGCAGTCTTTTGATTGTTGTACTGCTGTTTTAAAATTTTCCAACCCAGCATTGTAATTTAGGCCATGTTTGGTTTGTATTTGTGAAACAATTTTGAAAAATAATTTTCTGGAAAGAGTTTACAAGATTTGAAAATTTGTTTGGTTGTATATTTTGAAAATAGTTTTGGAGTTTTGGATGATTTAAATTTTTTTTTGGTAGTTGAATAGATTGGTGTGAGAGAAAAAGTGATTGATTGATGTGTAATAGAGAGAAAAGTGATTTTGGACTTTTTTTTTTTTGAAAAATTTTCAACCAAACAAATTTTTGAAATTTTTTCTCTAAAATCATTTCTCAAGAGACAAACCAAACATGGCCTTAATCTCTCTCCCCTTGCACAAAAAAGAAAAAAGAAAAAGTAGCTTAGATGTGTAACGAGTGTCGTTTCCCTGTTGATTGCTGGTTTCTTTTTTGGCAGGCTCACATCGTGGATGCTAGGCTTGATAAAGTACGACATGAAGGTTTTGAAGTTACTGGCATACCTGAAGGAATTCCTTCACTGGCAGAATACCTCGCAGTATATTGCTCTGCATCTGTAAGATCCATATCTAGATTGAATAGTTGTATTTACATTCTTTGCACTTATACCCCTTATTAAGAAATTAAGGTATCTCACATGCACAAGTCTGCTGTCCCACAGAAAAAATAAATAAACAAAAAAATGAACAAAAATTCTAAAAGGAGCTTCTGAGAAAGGATTCAGCATATATTTGTGCTAATGCAGCAACAAATTAGATTTCACATGTAAGAATTTCTATGTTGACAGTGATTTAATTAAAATAATAACCAACTATTTGAACAAATTATGACTTCATAGAAAGGTGAATTCTAGAGAGTAGAGATTTTAACAAACATAATTCTTTATTACTTGGGCAGATATAGACTGATGGGATCTTCTCCCTTGAGTGTGCATAGTTGCTGAAGTGTAATTGGTAGCCATCTTTATTTATGGTATTCGGTTAGCAGAGATATTTCATTTGCTGTTGTATGCTTGACTTTTGAAGGACTTGATCTTACGGACATTGTAATGCAGGGAAAACCTTGGCCTCTAGCCCAGTGGAAGTTTTATGTTGCCTTCTCCATGTTCCGCGGAGCATCAATCTACGCAGGGGTACATAGCAGATGGATTATGGTATATCTAGCCAAAAAACTCTTGCATAGTAGAAAGTTCAAAATGAATTGTTGATTTGGCCACAAAGTTTTGGTAGAGAGGGTCTAACATATGATTCTGTTTGCCATACATTGCAGGGTAATGCTTCAGGAGGTGAGCTTGCCCAAAACGCAGGGAGAAAAGCTAATGTTCTCATAGAAACTGCACGGTCATTTATTGGACGAAAATCAGTGCTTCCTCAGCATCCTCCATCTGGTAGATTTGTTGTTTAACAATTCTTGGCTTTAGAGGCTAATGCACACCACTTGTTACTACTAAATGATGAAGCCAGGAGCTAAATTCATTATTTTATTTATTTATTTGTTTATTTTTGTGGAATAGATGTAATATGGTTTTATAGATTTGTAAATACAAAATTCATCTATCCTAAAGCAGAATCTAACTATGACGGCTGGATCTACATTCTATAAATCAATATTTGATGATCTACAATAGGCTTAGCATTTTGGAATTGCTATCTAAAGTATCATATATGTTATGATTTTAAGCACAGGGTTTTCTGTCCCTTCATTTCCGAATTATTTATCACCCAAAATCATTGCTAATGTGCTGTTTCCCTTTAAACTATTCAGATGCAACTGTGCAAGTTCATTTGGAACAGTTAGGAAATGAAAGTGAAAATCAAGACCTATTAAAGGAAACAGGAAGATTTGTTCCTAGTAAGAAGGTTCAAGAATTGAGAAAGAGATTAATTAAGTTTATGGAGGATCGCATCTACCCTATGGAAAATGAGTTCTACAAACTTGCACAGTCTACCATGCGTTGGACAATTCACCCAGAGGAGGAGAACTTGAAGGAGTTAGCAAAGAGAGAAGGATTATGGAACTTATTTATACCTGTATGTATTGTCTTTGTGATTCTTTTTGGTAGTCAGCTTTAAGTGTATATTTTTTTACTTCAGGATATAGCCTGTTACACTTGCAACATAATATTCTTCTTCAATAATCATTTTTGACTACAACTTTACATTAATTTGCAGTTTGAAAGTGCTGCTAGAGCAAAGAAGCTACTTGATGGGATAAATGAATTTCCAGTTGACAAGTCAAGTGATTGCTTTTTGGGTGCTGGTCTCTCAAACCTTGAATATGGGTACCTGTGTGAGGTTATGGGTCGTTCTGTTTGGGCTCCACAGATGTTCAACTGTGGGGCACCTGACACTGGAAATATGGAGGTAAATGTCTAGAGACTGCTTAAGTTGAGAAACTATGAAATTCATACAACTACAGCATTGCATTTCCATTTCACTCTGATAGTACAAATGCTCATTTCTGTGGTAAATTATAGTGCCTAGTACCAATGGTCCACATGGCAGAGTAATCACTATGTGAGGTTCTCTAAAAACAGTTTTAGAGTGGTAAGAAAGAACAATGATGATGGTTGCTTGTGCAACCTCCAAGGGACAAAAAACTAACAGCTCTGCCTTGTTCCTCATGGAATTTGTGATGGAGCAATTTAATTTACTTTTATATATATGCAAATGTACCGACTTCCTGCATTCTTTATCTAATATGTTATCATTCATCACTTTTTTCATTTTAGGTATTATTGCGCTATGGGGACAAAGAGCAGCTACAAGAATGGCTTATTCCCTTGCTTGAGGGTAAAATCCGGTCTGGTTTTGCAATGACAGAACCTGAAGTTGCGTCCTCTGATGCAACCAATATAGAGTGCTCAATTAAAAGGTATGTAAGTGCTTCTACTTCTGATATTACATATCTATACTATTTGGCCAAGTGATACAACCCTAATTAGATTTTGAAAAAGGAAAAATCATAAAAGGTGGTGATTTGATTAGTCTATAAACGGCAAAGATGACACTTCTAGTGTCACATCAACTTTTATGTTCCTGTGAAGATTGATGAAGCAGCAGGAATAATGCTTTTCACCTTGATCAAGCAATTCTATTGATATATTTGGCATGTTGTGTAAAGCATTAGACAGTTTTGATGTTATTGAGGTTGTTGGGGCATGATTATGATTATTAGAAAGAATCCCAGGGATCTGCCATTGTTTCTTTTGTGGCATTTAGGTAAACCATCTATACAGTGGAAAGAAAGTTATCTTTATTGGGACGAACACTCAAGCACTATTAAATTTAAAACATGTAGGAAATATGTCTTTCTCCTTTTCTTTTCTCTCCATTTCCCTATAATTCTACTAGATAGAAGATAGAAAATCCGTTGCATGTTGGATTTGCAGTTTGAATGACCTGCATTGCATTTTGACTTTTTAAATTTAAAGCTTAGGTGTTGAAAGTTAACTATAGAAACGATAAGTGCCATCTGAGCCCTTTATGTATCAATAGTCGTAATTAAGATAGATGATTTTGTAATTTCAGGAATAGAATTCCCCCCCCCCCCCCCCCCCCCCCTACTGTTCATTAATACACCCTAATTTTAAAGAGTATAAACCCTCAATGAATCGGGTAGTTTTCAATACATTATTAACAAGGAGGTGTCCTCTTCATCAAAACCTGGCAGTTTTGAGTCAGCAACCTCAATTATGAAAAATGGAAGAGAGCGGATTTATCACCCTCTTTGTTTAATTTCCCTCAGCTTTTACAGCTGCAATAATCCTGTATAATTTTGGTTGAGAGTATATGCTAAAAATATAGTTTCACCACTCATGACCTGCCTTGTATAGAGAAGGTGACTCGTATATTATTAATGGGAAAAAATGGTGGACGAGTGGAGCAATGGATCCTAGGTGCAGACTTCTTATAGTAATGGTTAGTTCTTCTTGTTTGGTATAATACAAATGGTTGATTATACTGATAGTGGGAGTTAATGAAGGTGATTTGAACAATATGCAGGGAAAAACGGACTTCACGGCCCCTAAGCATAAGCAGCAATCAATGATCTTAGTAGATATTCAAACTCCTGGTATTCACATACAGAGACCGCTCACAGTATTTGGCTTTGATGATGCACCTCATGGGCATGCAGAGATATCATTTGAGAATGTTCGTGTGCCAGCCAAGAATATTCTGTTGGGAGAAGGGCGTGGCTTTGAGATTGCCCAGGTAAATTGTTTAATGCTTTTAGAAGAAATTTTGTTGGTAATGAGACTAGAACAAGAAGTGTAGTCTTCAATGTTCGTTGTTCATCTTGATTGTCTTCGATGAAAATTCATAAATCATTCCAATTCCAATGAAGCTGAACCTCTCAGTATCATCTGTACATATAACTTCCAGAAAACATCCAAAAATGGATTTCAATTTTTCCAAGCAACTAATTAATCTGACTAGCTCTGAAAACCTGCATTGTTGTTGTTGTTGTTGTTGTTGTTGTTATTATTATTTGGTGATGGGCTAAACTCTAAAACCTGGATTAAGATGGGATTTAGCACCTTCAAAACCTGCACTAAGTTTGCTGGGAAGATGTACAGACAACCATGCTGTGGCTTTGCACACTGATGAGGGGGATTGGTGGTGTATTTTTTAGGAAACCGAGAGAATTCTGGATTCCCAAAACTTAGTTAGGAGTTGGCTTGGATCGTTAAAGATCATGTCATTAGGTTCTCTCTGCGGGGATCTCTCGGGGTTGTACTTGCTAATTGATATTGCACTGCCCTTGCTTTCTTGCAGGGCAGGCTTGGCCCAGGAAGGTTGCACCATTGCTTGAGACTAATAGGCGCAGCTGAGCGTGGCATGCAGATAATGGTTCAAAGGGCTCTTAGAAGGAAGACGTTTGGAAAATTTATTGCCGAGCATGGTTCATTCCGTTCCGATATTGCCAAGGTAATTTTGACTTGAAACTACTTGATAGAATGGCCCATAAAAACTAGGCAATGCAATTTGTTTTTAACGTTTCGTTATTTACCTAGCTGGTAATGGAATATGAATAGACATAAGAAAAAGAAATGATCTTGTACTGCTATTGAAATAAAATGTATACATGGTTGGTAGAAACATTTCCGTTTCCCATGAAACCGAAATGAAACAATATTAGAATATCAAAATTCTAATGTTTCCACCGAAGCATGCCAAAACATTATGCAACACACTGTAACTTTTTTTTTGACACCTATTAAAAATATTTAACAACGATCATTTTTGTATACATTATTTTGTAAGAATAAAGAAAAATTCTTAAATTTATTAGAGAACCTGAGAAACTAGAAAGAAGACGAGGAAAGATAGAGAGGAGATGATAAAAATTATTTTCTCATTTCCCTTGTGTTTCCAAAACGGTTTCAAAATGTTTCCATTTCTAAGCTGACTGAAACAACATACTGAAATGAAATTTTGATCCTTGAATGCTTCCTCTCATTGCAGTGCCGAATAGAGCTGGAGCAAACCAGATTGTTGGTTCTGGAAGCCGCAGACCAGCTTGATCGGCTTGGAAACAAAGAAGCCCGGGGAACCTTAGCAATGGCAAAGGTATGTTTCATGTTTAGAACTCAGTTCCTCTATGGTTTATCTTTTCTATTGATCTATAACAGATTATGATAATGATAATGATTATGGTCCAATGTCATGAGCAGGTGGCGGCTCCAAATATGGCGCTGAAAGTGCTTGACATGGCAATTCAAGTGCACGGTGCCGCAGGTGTATCTTCTGACACTGTTTTGGCTCATCTATGGGCGACATCGAGGACGTTGAGAATTGCAGATGGTCCAGATGAAGTCCACTTGGGAACTATTGCCAAACTAGAATTACAGAGAGCTAAGCTTTGAAGATCCAGGAATTGTGGACATTTTGAACAATCAGAAGTTTCTTAAAACAGAAAAATGAAAGGAAAAAAAAAAATAGAGTGGAAAAATAAGGCTTTGAACCAAAAAACAATAGCCGACTTGTCCGTACTATATTGAAAATGAGGGATTCAAAAAAAGCTTCAAGGATTTTATTAAAATTTAATGTTCTATAAATGTCTCTCCTCATATAAAAATATATTGGTAGTCATTTATCTTTTAATATTAAAGAATAATAAAATATAATGTTTCTGTTGGTTCGATCGGTGTTAAAATTTTTACAATTAAAATAAATAGTACTCATAAAAAATCAATTGAAAACTGAAATTGAGTCCATTTGAAACGATACGGTTTATATTGTTTTTTTTTGTCTTTTTCTCATAGCTTTTGTAGGTAGTCTCGTTTAGTGATGCTTGACGGTTAAATGTTTTCGATTGTGTTCATATGATTTTCCTGGGACTGAGCTTTGCTTCAGTTAATTACCATGTAATATTTATTTTAAAATTTAATTTCAAAACTAGCTTCCTTTTAAAAAAATATTTAGATCTCCGCGGTGCTCTGAAAAGCCACTCGATTCTCACCCTCCACGAGTGGCCAGGATAATGTATGTCATTACATCTCCAATGTTCTACCGTTTGAACCAAAAAACACAACTCATTGAGCCCTCCTGAGAGTCGATTAGACCAATGTCTGGTTATTTTAATGTTCTCACTTGAGTCACAAGCTAACGTCACCAAATTCAGTTAGTTAAATGTTCAACAATATTTTAATTATAAGCAAAACTTCTGAGTCTTCTGTTCGATGTAGGATTACTTACAATTGTACCTCTCGGTATTTTGAGAAGAGATAATGCAATTTTGTTAATAGAAGTAAATATAATACAGAATAAGAAAAAGAAAAATAAAATAAAGTTCCAAAATGACTAAACAAAAAACTCTATACAAATTACAAATAATAAACTATAAAAGTCGCTAAAAGAAATCAGTTACGGTTAAAAATTATTAATTTTCTCACAGATGTGATTTGAAAAAATAAAATTTATATCAAAATAAGACCCAAATATACGTTCGTGCTACCCAACTCCACTGTTGCTTTCTTGAACTTGGACTCAACACACGTTTAGGTTCCATCAAATTGTGTCATTTTTTTATTTTTTCAGTTTTAATTAATACATAAAATTTGTTTGATGAATCAATTTCAGAAATTGTTTTCGTGAAAAAGGACAGCTATATATCACAAAAACAGTTTATCAAATTTTTCACTGCTTATGTATCATGACAAGTTTCATTATTTTATTATCATACAATGGCTTTTATTGCATCAACACTTAGAAAAGTGAAAAATGAAATATTAAAATAAAACCGATGATAAATAACATTTCTCAAGAAAAAAAATCATATCGAACTGTATCGATTTTGTCTTTGTTTTGTATTTGGTAATTTTTTTTAAAAAAGTTTAAAAATATTATACTTTTTAAATGTATTTAGATTACGTATATCTAAAAAATAAAAAAATTATGTAAAATATTTTAAAAAATTAATTAAAAACAAAATAAAAAAAAAAATCAATTTTCAAAAAAAGGTGTAAACCAAACAATTTTTCCAGTGAATTTTTTTTTCATGTTCGCCTTGTGTAGATGTATTTAAGAAGTCTTTTTTTAAAAAAAAATGAACCTAAAAAATGTAATTTTTTTTTAAAATTTGAAAAAGAAGTCACATTCTTATGTCTGTCTGGAGTTCTGACTTCGACTTTCTGCTTATAACCAAAACTTTTGTGTTTTCTTTGTCCGATGTGGGACAAGTCACAATCGTGAAGGTTTTGATTACTAACTGTGCTGTTCTCTGTCTCAACATGGGTTTTAGTTTGTCCAGTGGGATTCCAATTTTAATCTCCAAATATGGAGTTTTCCAACCGACGAATGGTAAGATAACAGAAATCAAACACAAAAATAAAGAATAAAGAATAATGAATGCTTTTTTGAATTTTTATTTTGGAAAAAAATGAAAACAAAACTAAATTCTGGTAAACAAAAACAATGTTATAGAAAGTGATCTAAGGGCGTTTCCAATCTAATTGCTATAGATTATTATTGTTGTGAAAGTCTTTTCCTTATCTTTCTTGATGAGCCCACAAATGTGAGTGGTATTTTTATTTTAGAAAATAATATATAAACTTACAATGTAGATCCATTTTTTAGTTCCAGTGATGTATTAATAAGATGATTGATTGATTATAGAATCAATAAGAGAGATAATTGAATTAAATATTTTAATAGAGTGTGACATCATTAGATTTAGAAAGTGAATATAATTTTTAGACTTGAATAATAACACTCTTTTATTTTTTTTTATGAAAAATGCTTTTAGAAGAAATCATGTTTCCTATATTAGAGTAGGGTTGTCAAATTTCGATATTTTAAATATTGTAGAATGAGAACCCACATTATTTTTTAGTGAATCTTATGTGGTTCCATTAAAACTGTTTGATGTAGTTGTACAAACAATGTATTTATAATAGTGTGAGATACTACTATGGTATGAATTCAACAATAAGATGAAATAGTTGAATGAATTTAGTGATAAAAATTATTTAAATAAAATGTTTCGGTTGGTTCAATCGGTTTTAAAATTTTTAAAATTAAAATAAATTGTACTCATAAAAAATTGATTGAAAACTGAAATTTTATTCCATTTGAAATGATACGGTTTATATTATTATTATTATTATTATTTTTTGTCCTTTAGTGATGCTGACAGTTAAATGTTTTCGATTGTGCTCATATGATTTTCCTGGGACTGAACTGTGCTTCAGTTAATTACCATTTTATGTTTATTTTAAAATTAAATTTCGAAACTAGCTTTCCTGGAAAAAAAAATATTCAGATCTCTACGCCGTGCTCTGAAAAGCCACTCGATTCTTACCCTCCATGAGTGGCCAGGATAATCTATGTCATTACATCTCCAATGCTCTACCGTTCGAATCAGAAAACACAACCCTCTCATCGAGCCCTCTTGAGAGTGGGTGGGTTAGACCAGCGTTTAGTAGTTATTTTAAGGGGGATTTTGTGATAGCCCCCTCACTATCTAATTTGTCTTTCAAAAGGACAAGAATTATATAAGTACTTTCAAAATCTCCTGATATTTTAAAACTTGTTTCTTTTACTATATTACCCTCATATCTATCAGCTCTCCTATTAAGTTATCTTCATTATGTATTTCAGAGTAAAATTTTACTCTGTATGAAAGTAAAATTTTACACTCTGAAACTAAAGTAAAATTTTACTCTGTATAAAAGTAAAATTTTACTCTGAATAAGAGTAAAATTTTACACTCTGAAATTAAAAGTAAAATTTTACTCTGTATAAAAGTAAAATTTTACTCTGAAAAACAAGTAAACTGTGAGACTCTGAAACTAAAAGTAAAATTTTACTCTGTATAAAAGTAAAATTTTACTCTGGTTCTGTCAAATGAAAAAAACAGAGCAATAGAACTAGAGTAAAATTTTACTCTGATTCTATCAAATGAAATTAGATCATTCACAACCACTGTTCTTTTGTTTCTTCACAGTTACTTGCCTCTTTCGTATCACCTCTTTGGCTTCTCTGTTATCTATTACATATATACAATTCATATTGTTCACTCACGACACAAAAATTTATCAAAATCAAAAATAATTTTACAACAAAAAGTTGAGAGAACATAGTAACAACTCATCAATAGATCAATTTAAGAACTTAACAACACTGCGTGAGGATCCTCTAGAGTGCCTTCTCTAGAGTGATCTCCTAGAGTGAACAATCCAAGGGCTGAGATTGTTCCACGCCAAAACGACGTCGTTTTGGCGTGAAATTTGAAAAAAAAAAAACAAAAAAAAAATTCAGATTTCAAGCTCTGTTCTCTGATTTCTTGACTTGTTCTTCGCTTGAGCTTCCATGGAAGATTGTGACCTCTTCGGTGAAGCTGCAAGTTTTGATCTCTTTGAAAACCCTTGTTACATATTTCGCATACGAATCGGTTCGTCGCCATGAGAGACTTTGGTGAGAGAGCTATCACTTCTGCTTCTGGATCTGTTTGTAAATTGAAAAACCCATCAAGAAAACAATTCCAAAAAACCAAAATAAAACAAAAAATTACAGACCCCATGTATATTTTGGAGACCCCATGTATATATGCAAAACCCGGCACTTCAAAATCCATCTTTTGATTACAGACCCCATGTATATTTTCGAGTTCTTCTTCTCTCTCTGCTGGAGTTCTTCTTCTCTCTCGGTTTTTTTGAAGATCTGGTTTTTTTTTATTACAGATCTGGTTTTAAATTACAGACCCCAGATCTGGTTTTTTTTTTTTTAATAATAGACACATGGCAAAATCAGAGTTACAGGGAGGAAGAGAAAATGACTCAGATTTTGGAATCAATGAACGAACGATTTTGGAATCTGACTCAGATTTCGGACCAACGGATGAGGAGAGCAGAGAAATAGAGGAGCAATGTCGACAGATCTGTGGGTTTCGACCACTGCACACACTGGAATCACGATCTCCGTCGCCAGAATTAGGAGCAATGTCGACGCCATGGCTGCTAGACACGTTTTGAAGACCCCATCAATGGCTTCTCTTCCTCATCCTCTCTCGATCTGCAAATTCAGGAAAAAAATTTTTGTACCAAAACGACGTCGTTTTGTCTAGACATCATCTCAGCCGTCCGATCATCCACTCTAGAGGATCACTCTAGAGAGTTACTCTAGAGGATCCGGACGCAACAACACTATCCAAATGAAAAATCTCTCCCTCACACACACACACACAAACACACACACACACATATATATATATATATATATATGAAAAATCTGAAAGAACTGTGTTCAAATATGATCTAAACTTACATAATAATAATAATTAAAAAAAAGAACTTGAGAAGATCGAAAATAAACTGAGGATCTTTAATCTACAATAATTATAGAAAACTTGCTCAAATCCACCGTTAATAGAAAACAATTTCAAATCTAAAAATAAAAAACAAAAAACAAATTTAACACAGATCTGTTCAACAACAACAATAAAAAAAACTGAAATGCCTTCATCAAACGCAACTGGACTCAACAACTCCTCTGAACGATCGTTGAATCGCTAATCTGAAAGCAAAATAATGAAGAATCAAAAATTGAAAGTAATAATAAATCAATAAGAAAATCATCATCTCGCCATTGTTGAATAAAAGCAAACCAATCAAAACAATCACTCAAGCTTTCAATATATATATATAAATATATGTAATCTATTTCTTTCTATAGTACTGCAATGAACTATTATGAAGGGAATGTAAGAGAATCTGGTAGCTTCGGTGAGCAAATGCATGTATAAAACACAATCATCATAAGAATTCCCACCACAGCTTGCTTGAAGAGCAGATTTGTCATTCCGACATTGTTGATGGCGCAGACTGTGATGGAAAGGAAGAGAGTGGGGAAGAGAGTGGTATAATAGTCATATAAAATATTTAAATAATAAATTTGTCCTTTATGCAAGAATTTATAATTATGAGAGGGTTTAGAAAGTATAACTTTTTTCTTAGTCCTTTTAACAATGAAAGGAAGGCAAATGGGGTTTATAGCCAAATTTCCCTTATTTTAATTTTGAGTATCGGACTATATGAGAGTTTAATTAAATATCCGATTCAGTTTAGTAAAGTTGAAATTTTATTAATTGGGTCCGAATTGAAGTTGATTAAGTTATAAAAAGAAAACAATATATATATATATATATAAATAAATAATAATAATAATAATAATAATAATAATAATAATAATAATAATAATAATAATAATAATAAAATAAATATATAAAATAATATATCCAATTACATAGCTATATGTGTTAAATGTAATCTAATTTGACATTGGATTATCAAATATGTGATTAATATATTATTTGAGACCAAATGAATACAACTATGAAATTATGGGAATAGTTGGGCCAAATGGTAATATAATGAAAGGTGTGCCATGAGTAGGGATGCAACTTAGGCGGGCTCAACCCGAGCCTAACCCAAATTTTTTTAGGACTTGGACAAAATATTTTCAAATTTGGTATGGGCTTGGGCAAAAATTTAAAAGTCCGAATTAAATTTGGACGGGCTTAGGCAAAAACGTTAAACAACCCGAGCAACCCGAAACCCGAATTATAAATATATAGATATATAAAAATATTAAATATACATATAAATTATTAGTCATCACATGATATTAAAGTAATTTAGATTATTAAATCATTTGAATATATATTATATATACAAATAACATAAATTTTTATTTATTTATTTTCACTCACAAATTATAAAGACTACTATAGCAATATATCTCTTACATTATATAAATTATTTGTTTTGATGGTATTAATGATTTTCTATATAAAAAAAATGTAAATAGAGTCAAATTTTAATAATTTAATAATGTAGTTAAAAAAAAAAATTGAAATTCATTTACAATTCGAACAACTCGGGTTTAACTCGGGTTGGGCTTGGGCAGAAAATCTCGAGTTACAATTCGGGCTTAGGCGAGCCTGGGCAGGACTCAACATAACTTGGGTTAGATTTGAACAACCTCCTAACTAGACTGAACCCGCCCGAGATTACACCTCTAGCCATGAGTTAGATCCATATGAGATAGGCCATCTCTTAAGCCTATGAAATAGGTGACATGAATCAGCAATTAGAGTGATTAATCATGGGGTGAGTCACCAATGTAAGCTCTAGTATAAAAGGGTGAATAGGAAAGTCACGAAACAAAAGAAAAAAAGAGAGACAGAGAGGAGGAATATAATAGTCTCGAGAAGTCAGTGTAAATAGAAAGAAAATAGTAAGAATTAATATTAAGATGAGTTATATTATATCTTAAGTTACTATAATATATTTTATATATGTTTTGAATTATCATAATTTTTTTTATACAAGTTATGTTTTATAACTTATATTTATATTTCAATTACATTAATTATTTTCTGAACTTCATTTGCTTATATTGAAACTCATGGATATATTTGTTTAAATTTTAAAAATTATTTGACAATAATTTTGTAAGCAATTATTTTCTATAAGTACCACCACGGGAGTCTCATGCCTTGGAGGATTTGAATAACCATTCGCCACTTTGTGATCATCTGTTTGTCATGGATCTATTAACCTCTGTTCTGACTGTCACTCATGTGACCTCTGTTCTGTTCTGTTCTGTACCGTAGTTATGGTTATTTATTTACATAATTTTTGTATTTTAGTTTTTGCCACTTAAATGATTTGTTTATTCAAATAAAGTTATGTAAATGTTTTAACTTTATCTATGGTTATTTTGTGTTCCCTGTATTCTTAGCATAATATTTCTCACTCTGCTGTGTGCTTATAGCTGTTACCCTTGTGATAAGATGTAAGGAAGACCCGTAACCTCGTATAGTGGAACTCGCACAAGAATTTGATGCTGATTTGTTATTTTGTTCTTTTCTTTTTTCTTTTCTTTTCTTCCTTTTGTTTTTACTAAGGGCCGGTTACTAAATAATAAAATAATAAAAGTCCTATAAATATATTTTCTTTTATCAAAATAGTAGAATGAAATAAATTTTCTGTTTAATTTCTTACTTTTATTTTGCCTCCGCTTGCGTCATTTAGATTGTTACGATTAGAATTATTTAGTAAATTGTGATTCCAGCTCTAAACCCTTGGGATTGGATCGTGATATATACAACAAAAAAAAAAACTCACAATTGTGATTTGAAAAAATAATATTTATATCAAAATAAGACCCGAATATACCGTTGTTGCTACCTAACTCCACCGTTGCTTTCTTAAACTTCGACTCAACACACGTTTAGGTTCCATCAAATTGTCACTTGGTTGTCTTTCTTTTCTTTTCCTTTCTTTTCAATTTTAATAACTACATAAAAATTGTCTGGTGAATTAATTTTAAAAATTATTTTCGCAAAAAAGTAAGGACTGTATATTCACAAAAATAGTTAGCCTCCGTTTGGGAAGTAGGTTGACTTTTTGACTTTTTGACTTTTTTGGCTATTTTAGCCTGGGCTTAAAAGTTTGGTTTGGGAATGACTTTTTGACTTTTTGACTTTTTTGACTTTTTTTGTGAGAGAGGAGTGTAATGATTATGGGTTGGATGTGATGTTTTGTTTTTTGTGACTAAAAAAACTTATTTTGCCTTTTATGGCTAAAATAGCCAAAAAACCTGACTTTTTGGCTTCCAAAACGGTGCCTTAATCAAAATTTTTCATTGCTTATGTATCATGATAAGTTTCCTTATTTTAGTAAATAGTGAGTGTTACTCATACGATGGCTTTTATCACATTAACACTTTGAAAAGTGAAAATAAAGTATTGAGTTAAAACTATGATAAATAACATTTTTCAAGAAAAAAAATCATATCCAAATGTATTGATTTTGTTTTGTATTTGGTGATTTAAAAAAAAAAACAAAAATATTATACTTTTTAAATATATTTAGATTATATATATCTAAAAATAAAAAATAAAAAAATTTACGTAAAATATCAAAAATATTCGATTTTCAAAAAAAGGTGTAAACCAAACAAATTTTCCAGTGAATTTTTTTTTCATGTACGTCTTGTGTGGATGTATTTTAAAAAAAAAATTAAAAAATAAATAAAAAAATTGTGAAAAAGAGTGACTGTCTGAGTGAGAGAACCCAATCCACAGAGCAGGCAAAGAAGCGGGAGATCGTCGCTGTGTGCTCTGTCAAGCCACGCGGTATCCTCTTCTTTAAGAGGCGCCATGCCCCAGGATTTGCGGCCCGGGTCACATCCTTATATCTCCCCAACTTATACCGAGTCGGCATTCCTCATCAACCCGGTAAGTGCAACTCACTTTGTCTGCCTGAGAGCAGGGGAATTCACTCATTTAGCCACCTTATTGCCCTCACTCGAGTCACAAGCTGCCGTTACACAGCTCGGCTTGTCAACTATATTCCGACTTTCTCGTTATAAACGAAACTTTTGTGTTTTCTTTGTCCGATGTGGGACAAGTCACAATGGTAAAGCTTTTGACAACTAACTGTGTTGTTCTCTCTCTCATCATGGGTTTTAGTTTGTCCAGTGGGATTCCAATTTTAAGCTCCAAGTATGGAGTTTTCCAACCGACGAATGGTAAGATAACAGAAATCAAACACAAAAATAAAAAAAAATGAATGTTTTGTTTGAATTTTTTGAATTAATTTTTTTGAAAATTGAGTTTTTTAGTTTTCGTGTTTTTTTTTGTTTTTAGTGAATATTTTTAAAATTTTAAACATTTTTTTTACGTTTTTAGATGCATCTTACTTAGATGTATCTAAAAAGTAAAAAATTTATGAAAAAATATTTTTAAAAATTAATAAATACATAAAAATACAAAAAAATATACTAAATTCTCATTTTTTTTTTTTGTATTTTTGATATTTAGTGAATTTTTAAAAGGTTTTTTTCAATTTTTTTTTTACTTTTTAGGTATATTTATGTTAGGTGTGTCTAAAAATTAAAAAAATTGCTCAAAATATTAAAAAATTCAGTAAAAACAAAAAAACATGAAAAATAAGAAAGTAAAATTTTCTGAAAAGTGTTTTTAAAAAATAATAACCAAGCATATGATTTTTTGAATTTTTATTTTCGAACAAAATGAAAACACAACTAAACTCTGGTAAACAAAACAATGTTATAGAAAGTGATCTAGGGGCGTTTCCAATGTAATTGCTATAGCATTCTACCATCTTTTGTTTGTGCTGTTAAATTTCAACATCGTTAGCCTTTATGTCAAATATAACATGTGGTTTCGTAGATTGTCAAATTTTGACGAGAATCTTCTATCTCTTTCATTTGAGCTGCTTATATTTTGATAGTACTATGCTTTGTGCTAAAATATGGCACAAAGTTGGATAGATTATTATTTATGTGAAAGTCGTTTCATTATCTTTCTTGATTAGCCCACAAGTGTGAGTGGTATTTTTATTTTGGCAAATGATATGTAAATTTTCAATGTAGACCCACTTTTTAGTCCTAGTGATGTATTAATAAGATGATTGATTGATTAGAGAATAAATAAGAGAGAGAATTGAATTAAATATTTTAATAGAGTGTGACATCATTAGATATAGAAAGTAAATATAATTTTTGAACTTGAATACTAACACTCTTTTAATTTTTATAAAAAATGCTTTTAGAAAAATCATGTTTCCCATATTAGAGTAGGGTTGTCAAATTTCCATATTTTAAATATTGTAAAATGAGAACCCACATCATTTTTTAGTGAATTTTATGTGGTTCCATTAAAATTCACTACAAGAATTTTCACTTTTGACGACTAAATTTTTAGTTGCCAAAAGTTAATTTTTAGTCGCCGAATGGTTTTAGCGACTAAATTATTTGGTCGTAAAAATAATCGCCAAAAAATTGTCGATAAAGGTAATTAGCGACTAAAATTATTTTAGTCGCCAAATGTATACAATTCCCGACTAAAATTTTAGTCGCCAAAAGGTTGGATATTAAATTAAATTAGACCATTTTCGGCGACCAAACTTTTAGTGGCCTAAAGTCCCATTAAAATTCACTATAAGAATCTTTACTTTTGGCGACTAAATTTTTAGTCGCCAAAAGTTAATTTTTAGTCGTCGAATGGTTTTAGCGACTGAATTATTTGGTCGCCAAAGTAGTCACCAAAAAATTATCGATAAAGGTAATTAGCGACTAAAATTATTTTAGTCACCAAATGTATACAATTCCTAACTAAAATTTTAGTCCCCAAAAGGTTGGGCATTAAATTAAATTAGACCCTTTTTGGCGACCAAACTTTTAGTCGCCTAAAGTCCCATTAAAATTCACTATAAGAATTTTCACTTTTGGCGACTAAATTTTTAGTCACCAAAAGTTAATTTTTAGTCGCCAAATGGTTTTAGCGACTAAATTATTTGGTCGCAAAAGTAGTCGCCAAAAAATTGTCGGTAAAGGTAATTAGCGACTAAAATTATTTTAGTCGCCAAAAGGTTGGACATTAAATTAAATTAGACCATTTTCGGCGACCAAACTTTTAGTCGCCTAAAGTCTCACATTTTTAGCTACTAAAATTTTAGTCGGCAAAAAGTTCTTTTGGCTACGAAAAATTTAGTCGCCGAAAGTCCCACATCTTTGGCAACTAAATTTTTAGTCGGCAAAGAGTTTCTCTTTTGGCTACTAAATATTTGGTCGCCTAAAGTTCTACATTTTTGGCTACTAAAATTTTAGTCGGCAAAAGTGTTTTTATGCTTTAGTTTTTTGTTTTTAGTTACGAAATATTTTAGTAACCAAATGTTTGATTTTCTTTTGGCTGCTAAATTTTTAATCGCCAAATGTCTATTTTTTTTTTTTTTGCTACAAAATTTTTAATCGCCAAATGCCTTTTTTCCAATTTCTTTTTAGTTACAAATTGTTTAATCGCCAAAAACATGATATTATGTTTTATCGCAAAATTATAATTTCTCCACAACCTATCTATATTCAATGTAACTTGTAATACGTATATAAACAAAATAATACATACTACCAATCATTCCACAATCTGCATCCATATATAAAAAATAAATAACTTTAAATGTCAAAATCCATACAAATCAACTATTGTCCAAACTAAAATAATAATTCCATATATATCATACAAAAATCAAAACCCTTTGTATACAAAAAATACATTTACTATCAAGCAAAAATACCATTTGGCATGGTACAAATTACCATCGTAATTTGTACGACGACAAAAAGGTGATATATGTACCACGACAAAAGTTTTCTATAGACCATGACAAAATGTCCTATATGTACGCCGACAAATGGTATATATGTATCACGACAGAAGGTGATCTATGTAACACGACAGCCATTATCTGTTCATTGTCAAAAGTTTTTTGTATTAGTAATAATGAACTACACAAAAGCTGAGGACGACAAAAGTATTATATTAGTTCTACACAAAAATGAAAATTCTACACCAATATGGATTATCCACAAATCCATGCAACAAAGCCATCTACAAAGAAAACAAAAAACGAAATATTAGAATTAGTTACAAAATATCAATTCAGTCAGTCATATGGAACATGTTCTAATATGCATTTAAGGTAGAACAATCGAGAAATGTCATATTGGAAATAAAAGAAAGTATATATATATATATATATATATGTATCATGCAATATTTATTCCAACCAACTGCACAAACAATGTAATATGTAATTTCTTCGTCCTATAAATATATAAAGACAATTATTAGAATATGTAGATGTTATTTTCATAAAGTTGTCGCTTTTTAAACTAAGTGTTGCAAGTTTTTCGACTAAGTGTAAAGCGTATTCGGGGGCTGTTATGAATTTTCGCCCTCGGAAAGCTCTTTTTCGAGTAAGTTTAGGGCGTATTCGGCTCTAACTCCCAACCTACAGGTCCGAATTACGTTCCGTCAGTTCTCACAAGTCCTATTTATCATGGTGAAAATATCCATGTGAGCCACACGGTCGTTCGGGGGCTGTTTTGAATTTTCGCCATCGAAACGCCCTTTTTTGACTACTACTACAAAAATAGTTAAAGATCACACTTTGAGAAAAAAAAAAATATATCTCACTTTTATTGGAAGTGTGATAAAAAAAATTAGATTGATATTTTTATCACACTTAATTTGATTGAGTGTGATAATATTTATTTTGTATGTCACTTTTCAATTAAGTGTGATTATATATATATTTTTTAATCACACATTCTAATTAAAGTGTGATTATATATACACTACTACTTTTTAATCACACTTTTTAAATAAGTGTAATTATAAATATATTTTTTAATCACACATTCTAATTAAAGTGTGATTATTTATATATTTTTTAATCACACTTTCTAATTAAAGTGTGATTATATATACACTACTACTTTTTAATCACACTTTTTAAATAAGTGTGATTATAAATATATTTTTAATCACACATTCTAATTAAAGTGTGATTATATATATATATATATATATTTTTTAATCACACTTTAATTAGAAAGTGTGATTATATATACACTACTACTTTTTAATCACACTTTTTAAATAAGTGTGATTATATATATATTTTTTAATCACACATTTTAATTAAAGTGTGATTATTTATATATTTTTTAATCACACCTTCTAATTAAAGTGTGATTATATATACATTACTACTTTTTAATCACACTCCCAAAATAGGTGTGATTGTATAAAATATTCCAATTTGATTTTTATATAAAATATACAATTCCCAAATTTGCGCCTCTATTCTACACCCATGAATGCCAGAGGACGATTCTTTCCATCCCCAACAAGGTTGAATTTCACAAACACACAGGTCTCTTCTCCTCACTACAACAAAATTGGGTTTTCACGGATTCACATTAATAACATACAATAAATGCAAGCCGTGGTAAATAAAAATATCTTACTTTTAATGGAAGTGTGATTAAAAAAAAAGGGCAAATTACACTAACGGTCCCTATAGTTTGGGACTTGTGTCACTTTGGTTCTTGACTTTTCAATTTAGACACATTTGACCATGAATTTTGAATCTTGTTCCAAATAAAGACAATTGAAGATACCATTGTTTAATTTCAAGGGCAAAATCATCAATTTAATAAAATATAAATTAATTTGACAAAAATAAATGTCAAAAAAATATTTTTAATTTTTAAATTTTTTTTTATCCACCAATGATAAAATTATGTAAAATTTAATAAAAATTACATGATTAATTTTTAAAAATTAATTTTACATGATCATTATCCAAACAAATAATAAAAATTAAATTGGTAAAAAAAAAATAAATGTCTAAAAGATTTATCAAGTTTACATAATTTTATTTTTAGTTGGTAGAAATAATTTAAAAAAATTCAAAAATATTTGTTTGACATTTATTTTTCTCAAATTAGTTTATATTTTATCAAATTGATGATTTTACCGTTGAAAAATCTAATGATATTTTCAATTGTCCTTATTTGGAACAAAATTCAAAATTCAGGGTCAAATATGTTACAATTGAAAAGTTAGAAACCAAAGTGACACAAGCCCCAAACTATAGGAATATTAGTGTAATTCACCCTAAAAAAAATTAGATTGATATTTTAATCACACTTGATTTGATTGGTGTGATAATATCTGTTTTTTATGTCACTTTTCAATTAAGTGTGATTATATATATATATATATATATATATATATTTTTAATCACACCTTTTAATTAACATGTGATTATATTTATTTTTATATCACTTTTTAATTAAATGTCATTATGTATAATATTTATTTTTAATCATACTTTTTAAATAAGTGTGATTATATATATATTTTAATCACACTTTTTAAATCAGTGTGATTATATATGTATTTTAATCACATTCCCTAAATAGGTGTGATCGTATCGATTTCATTTTATTTTAATCACACTTTTTAAATAAGTGTGATTATATATGTATTTTAATCATAGGTGTGATTGAATAAAATATTTCTATTTCATTTTTATATAAAATCTGATTCCAAGTTGGCGCCTATTCTATACCGTCATTGAGAGCAAATGACTCTTGCCTTTCCCAACATCAGAATCTCTTCTCCTTGCTGAAACGAAATCGTTCATTTTCTTCATCTCAGCTCCGAACCACCATTGCCTTTCCCAACAAGATTGAATCTCTTCTCCTTGCTGAAACGAAGCCGTTCATTTTCTTCATCATAGCTCTGAATCACCATTGAAGTTACTCACTCAAACCACTATTGGAGTTTGTCTTTTCAAATAAAAAATCTCTTGAAATTCCTGGTGAGTCCTCTGGTTTTTATGCCCCTTTTGTGTGTATTTCTGTTGGTATAGTAGAATCACAAATTTTGCAGAGTTTTCTTCTCTATCTATGTATTTATCCTCTTGTGGTATTGGATATGGATATGTATTTGATAAGTTTAACAGAGGGTGGAGAAGTCTACATGACTGTAGACTGTAGACTATTTAATAAGCCTCAGAAGAGAGGGAAGAAATGGAGAAGGGAAAAGGAAAAACTAAGCAATCAATAAATTTATAAAAGATCCTTAGAGAATGCAACACTGGCCAGGCTTGATCATAACATGAGTCAATACACTCCACAGACCAATTTGGCAGTTTCAGACTCTACCTTTAATTCTGGACAAGAAATCACAAAAGTACCTTCACATATCTTGTTTAATCTATTTTGCAGTGAATTATGTGAACCACATTTTCTATTATTATTGGTATTATTTTGTTTCGGTAATATCCGATGAAATTCCTCACAATTTTTTTTATCTCCCCAATTCCTCTACATTTTGCTAACTGATGTAGCCCCCAGTATAACACCTTAAAAGTGCATAGAGCTCTCAGTATTTTTCTGACAAGTGAGATTTTATTAACCCGTGTACCTCAATTTGTGCTTGTTAAACCCTTTCTTGATGTTTAAATTAGAGAGATCAGACATTAGATTAGGTTTCCTTAGATATTAAACAGCATTTTTTTATAATGAATCTTAGGTTTGAAATAGCACATAGAGCAAGATGGTTATCTCAATCATTATTTAAAAAGCATCCAGAACATATTAGAGTTTAACATAAGAAACATACACAATGCAAGCCAGACGAGAAAAAGTAACCAAACCAAACTAAACTTTGTGTCTCCATCAAGTGGGATCGGCTACATGAATCATTTTTTAGCCATTTTTCTCTGTCAAGGGCTATATGCTTGGCTCTCTAATTGAGGTGCTTTAGCCCCTCGTTATCAAATCCCACAACAACACCTACTCTACAAAACATTGACATGAGATTTTCGGTAGGACATGACTATAAGCAACAACCTGCTTGTTGCAACCTTGCAGGCAACAAAATTCCCCAAGAATAAGAAATGTAAGTAAAAGAACAAATTGGTTCTACTTCAACACATTGCCACAGGGTAGCTTGATGGCTTTGTGGATTTATGGATTTTAGAGTGCTTCATAAAAGTATTAGTCATCTTATGATTTTTCATTATCAGTAGTCTAGTTTGCTATTTTTACAACATAGAATACTTCACTCCAAAGTACTTGCCTATGAGGGACCTCCTTCAGCATCCTATATATAGAACTATTACATGTATATTAATAAATTGAATTTACATCTTTAGTCCTTAAGTAACCCCCTTAGTAAGTTGTTACTTTCAGTTAGGAGATTATTCAATCAGCTATGAAGTAACTCCTTCAGTATTCCATATACACGAGTATTACAGGTACGATATTAAATTTAGTTTACATATATAGTGCTTAAGTTATGTTCTAGTTCACTCTAAATTACTCAGAGCTATGAAGTAACTCCTTCAGTATCTAATTTAGATTACATATATAGTGCTTAAGTGACCTTCTAGTAGAATGCTTTTTGTACCTAGTCTACAACTTCCTTCCTAAATACATAGCTATAAAGTACCTCCTTTAGTATCTTTATATATCATGTATATAAGATTGTAATTTCACACATTGATGAGACAGTCAAGATGTGTCTTGAAGCATATTACTTCTAAAGTGCTTAATCTTTTGCTTGGTGAAAATGCCGAAGAACCTAGAACTTATTGCCTGGGTTTTCTCCATTTTTTTTCCAGATCAAGGGGTGTGACTCTTCTTGATTCTGGATGTAATCCCACAATTTGTCCCTCTTTTTTCTATTATTCCTCTCCATCACCTTTCACCTTCTATTAATCACTCTTCCAATGAAGATTGTCTTAGCTCAACTAACAGGATAGGAAGAATTTATCCATTTCTTCAACATTCAAATTGCCAAGGAAGATCACTACTACACGCATGAGAGAAGACAGAGAGGGAGAGAGTCGACAGAAGTAATGTTCTTCATAACAATAAACAAATTACAAAACACAAAATTGCTTTGAAACAAAATATGCAATTCAACTGTCCACATTAGAATTGCTCATCAAGTATCAAAATGATCTGAATAATAGAATCAGTACTAGTAGTATAATGAGATTTATCTGGTGCTTGTTACTAGAAAGCAAAAACTGTTAAGTGAAACTAAATTGCAGAATTTTACCAGATCACACTCACATAACCCTAACATGTTAGATTAAAAATATTACCTTTCCATACCCTTCATAATGGCAAACATATTGTCTCTCTCCATGGATGTGTGAATGCTTCCTCAAAGCTCCAGCATCGATAAATGTCTTTCCACGACCTTCATAGCTACAAAGGAAAAGAACCTTAGCAGTTGGCTCTGGTTATGGTTCTGCAGCTTCTGGCTCATTTGACTTCTCTTTCATAGCCTTCAATGTGGCCTCTAGAAAAACAGGACAAGGAGAAGTATTAGGACAAAGTCATATGACAAATCACAATAAATTGCCACAACACCCTTAGTTCATCCTATTACACCAGCCCAGGATGGCTCTCCAACCTATATGGTAATCCAGTAAGGTCACAAAAATACTATGTAAGGACAACACCAAGGCCATCTAGCTAGACACTGACCATTTGCATCTAGCTTACCTCACAGTGTAGTCAGAAACAGTGAGCACAAGCTCAAGTAATACTAGCATGAGCACTAATACTTCCATCCCCCACAGCACCAAATTTTCATACATCAAAAATACCAGTACTTGAATTGTAAGAAGTCTCGCCAGTAGTTGCTGCTGTTGTCCAGAACTAAGCACACTGCTGTTGCTGCTGCTGCTGCTGTCCAGAACCAAGCACATTGCTGCTGCTGCTCTCCAGAACAATGCTGCAGCTGCTAACCCAGACACCTTCTAACCTCAACAGTTACACCCAGTAAACAAACCACACCAGCTGCAGCACCCTTTACTTCAGCAACTGCAGCACCTGATTCAAATTGATCACAAAATCATGAACTGAACAGCATCACTAGTGGCACCATATTCCAAATTTTTCTCTCCTTCATCTTGAGCTTCACCCTATCCCACCATTGTTTAGACTTTATGGAATTATTTTGGAATTGTTTAGACTTTATGGAATTATTTATTTTTTTTTTTGACTTTGCAATTATTCATAGATTAGATAAATTATTTGTTATAAGATCTTGTATTTTATTTATTTATTTATTTGTTGCAAGTTTGCTTGAGGCATTTAATGTTCTATCAAAGAAATTGTGCCTTCTCAATGACATTCCTTTGATGTTATCAACTGTGTAGCCTCTAGTTTATTATTTTATATTCTAATTTCTTTGTTGGTATAGGTATTCAAAAATATATTTAAAATGGACAAATCTTGGATGTTCAAGGATAGAAGATCAAAAGAATATGAGAATGGAGTTGAACAATTTCTTAATTTTGCTATGATCCGTGCAAAGTGATCTTCAATCCATACGTTGTCCTTGCAAAGTCTATGGAAAGTTGAGAAGTCAACCTATTCAAGAGATTAGAAATCATCTATTTTTCAATGGTGTTGACCAAAGTTATACCACATGGATATGGCATGGAGAAGCAGTCACTAGTGGGACATCACCATGTTTAAATGAACAAGATTTTTCCCAACAACAATTTGACCCGTCTCCCACATACAATGTAGCTGAAACAATAGAAATGGTTCAAGATGCATACAATCATTGCACGGCTGATCCTGAAGTGTTTAAGAAATTACTTGAAGATGCCGAAAAACCATTGTATCCGGGTTGCACAAAGTTTACCAAGTTATCTGCATTGGTTAAACTATAAAACTTCAAAACTACGAATAGCCTATCTCACACTGGGTTTTCAGACCTACTAACGTTGTTGGGTGATATTGTAACAACCCTCGTCCTGATTACCGTTAAACTACTGAATTAGCTACTGATTACTGCTAAATTGAATTGATAATGACTGATGATCGAATTAACTGAAGTACTGAATAAACTGATTGAAATCGGAACTGAAATTGAATAAGTTTAATTATTGAATTGCATATTGCATCTGTTTGATTGATTGAGTATCTGTTTGAATTCATATGTTTAAACTGCTAATTGAAGGCCTTATCGGCGGCCGAATTAGGAACCGTTTAGAGTTTTGAGATCAGTAGAATATTTGTGATTTTATGGTATAGTTATCTGAATATTGACTAGGAATGATTAAATTAGATTAAAAAGGAGTTAATTGCCAAATTTAACTTATTTACCAAATTGCCACCTTTAGTGGACCTTTGTTTATCATTCTAATTTGAGCCTTATACACTTGGAGACATATCTTCATCAGCCTCCTTGTTGCCTCTAGCCGACCAAGACATAGAGAGAGTGAGGAAGGAATGCTTTCATCTTGTTCATCTAGAGAATTGCTTGGGAATTGAAAGATTTGAGGCATAGATTGCATAATTGAACTTCTAGGCAAGGATTTGAGACTTAGGTAAGCAAAATTCATCATCTTCTTGTTGTCTTGAGCTTCATCTTCCATGGTTCATGCTCCATTGTAGGATTAAACCATGATTTAGTGCTAAGAGGTTGAATTATGCTTGAATTCATGCATGCATGGCCATTTTGGTGATTTTTGAAGTTGAATTCATGATGGATTGTACATGCATGCTCATGTTTCTAACAAAGTCCATGTTTTCATTTTGTTTTCCAACTATTGAGCTCATTAGAGCAAGATTTGAACCTTGATTTTGGTTTAAAGTTCATGCATTGCATGTTTTGAAATTGTTCTTGAAAATGGGTTTGACAAATGGCTTTAATTGACCAACTCTTGGCCCTTGCATGTACAAATTAGCTTTTGGAACTTGTTATTCATTGTTTTGGGATGTATTTTCCAGAATTTGGGCCTAAGAGGTCGAGAATTGAGTTGGGAATGCTTGGTTTGAGCTTGGAAGGCAAATCTGAAAATTCCAGATTTGGCTTCTTCGCTCGAGCGAAGGATTCCTCGCTCGAGCGAGAACCTTTATTTAGGGCTCCGCTCGAGCGAGCATCGAGCGTGGTATCGCGCGTAAAAATCCAGCAACCAGTACTTTTACTGTTCATCAGACCGCTCGAGCGAAGGATTGTTCGCTCGAGCGAAGCCTTTGATTTTGGAACCTCGCTCGAGCGAAGGAAGGCTCGCTCGAGCGAAGCGCCTATTTTCAGCAACTTTTGAAAAATGCCTTCCAACTGTATTTTTGCATCCTCATCTCATCCTAGGCATTCTTAGGCCTAGTTTAAGACATCTTAATGAGGATTTAGACATAGAACCACACCGAGGAAATTTAGGGATTTAATTATCATCCTTCCCGACTGCGAAACTTAGTGTGTGTTCTATTTGTTAACTGTTTAGGGTTGGCTCTCGGGGACGCGCTCTAGCTGCTATTAGCCCAATCTCTGTGAGTAACAATTGTGTAAAGATATGTTCAAAATGACTATCTTTTGAATACTGAACTGTACTGTTTACTGTACTGATATTATTTACTGAATGAATGTATGTCCTTTATTCCTGAACTATACTGTGGCATCCTTAGCACCTACTGTTATTGTTACTGTTACAGAGATCTCTGTCGGTTCCCTTGTGGAACCATACTGTTTACTGAATGACTGGCCATCATTACTGTTCGGTCTTTTGACCTACTGTTACTGTTATGCTAATGGATGTACCACATATGATTGTTTATTGTACTGAACAACTGTAATACTGATTGAAATGAACTGTTTCCATTACTGCAAGGACATTTATTCTAAACCTCTTTACGCTTTATGTTATTCACTGGGCTTTAGCTCACTGTTTATATATATATGTAGGTTCTCAGCAGCCAGACCAGAGCTAGACGCGTCGGGGTCATTCCAGTTTTGTCGAGCCAGCCTACGTGCTTCACTGTGAGGTTCCGTGTTGCCATGTTATGGCTTTGGGATTTTGTTTTGGGTTTTTCCCCATCGGACTCCTCACTGTTTTGTATCACTGTATAGACCGCTTACTGTTCTACTGTACTGTTATCGAGGGACTAGGTCCCCGTACTGAATGTTTGTATATGACTGTATAGACTGTATACAGACCGTACTGTTTTGAACTGTATGAATGCATGAAAAATGTTTTTGGCATACAGATTTTCACAGCTCAATGGACACTAGTTATTTACTGTATTGGCTTCCGCCAGGCCCTGAACTCTGTTATACTGTATTACTGTTAAGTAGGCCTTCGGTAATCACGGATTACTGGCCGGTTACGGTGCTAAACTCATAGGGCCGGGTTGGGTCGTGACAGATATGCTGCCATTGAATAATGAAATACCATCATCCATGTATGAGGCTAGGAAGACGTTTGCTGCATTGGGAATGAGATATGAGAAAATACATGCATGTCCATATGATTGCATACTCTATAGAAAGGAGTACAAAGATGCACCTTCATGTCCTACATGTGGTACATCCAGATAGAAGTTGAAGAAGAATTCTACTGAAATAAGAAAGGATGTGCCTGCAAAAGTTTTATGGTATTTTCCACCTATCCCAAGGTTTCGAAGGATGTTCCAATCAGCAAAAATAGCGAAGGATTTGACATGGCATGCTCATGAAAGAGATTATGATACTACAAAAATAGTTAAAGATCACACTTTGACAAAAAAAAAAAATCTCACTTTTATTGGAAGTGTGATAAAAAAAATTAGATTGATATTTTAATCACACTTAATTTGATTGAGTGTGATAATATTCATTTTTTATGTCACTTTTCAATTAAGTGTGATTATATATATATATATATATATTTTAATCACACATTCTAATTAAAGTATGATTATATATACACCATTACTTTTTAAATAAGTGTGATTAGATATATATTTTTTAATCACATATTCTAATTAAAGTGTGATTATTTATATATTTTTAATCACACATTCTAATTAAAGTATGATTATATATACACTACTACTTTTTAATCACACTTTTTAAATAAGTGTGATTATATATATATATTTTTTAATCACACATTCTAATTAAAGTGTGATTAGTTATATATTTTTTAATCACACCTTCTAATTAAAGTGTGATTATATATACATTACTACTTTTTAATCACACTCCACTACAAGAAAAAGCATCTTTGGCGACTAAAAAAGCACATTTAGTCGCTGAAAGTATAGGTTTTGGCGACTAAAAGAGCATTAGTAGCCAAAAGTAAAGATTTTTGGCAACTAAAAAAATTTAGTAGCCAAAAGTATAGGTTTTGGCGACTAAAAATCTGTTTGGTTGCCCATATATGGCTTTTACCGACTAAAAAAATTTTAGTAGCCAAAAGTAAGGCTTTTTGGCGACTAAAAAAAATTAGTAGCCAAAAGTGAGGTATTTGGTGACTAAAAAGATGTTTGGTCGTCAAAAGTGAGGCTTTTACCGACTAAAAAAATTTTAGTAGCCAAAAGTGAGATTTTTTGGTGACTAAAAAAAATTTAGTAGCCAAAACTGAGGCATTGGGCAACTAAAAAGATGTTTAGTAGCCAAAAGTGAGGCTTTTTGGCGACTAAAAAGAAGTTTAGTTGCCAAAAGTGGTAATTTTAGCCCGGGAATTAAATTTTTTAACGACAAAAAAATAATTAGTAGCCAAAAGTATAGAATTGGCGACTAAAATTATGTTTAGTCGCCAAAAGTGGTCTCTTTTTTTCTAGTAAATAATTTATTTTTACATAAATTATGTTCAATAAAAAATAATTATCTTTATATATATACTTTATATTAATATGAGTCTATGTATTGTATAAATAATATATGTTACATATATAATCATATGGTGTTATAGAGGTATAGTGGAAAGAGTGTGTTGTATAAGGTTTATGGTGTGAGAGGGTTGATGGTTCGAATCTCCACAAGAGCAAATGAGAAACTAGTGAGTGTAATATATTTTTTTTTATCTAAATGTTATTAATCACACTTAAAAGGTGTGATCTAAATATTTTTAATCACACTTAAAAGGTATAATCTAAATGTTATTAATCACACTTAAAAAGTGTGATCTAAATATTTTTAATCACACTTAAAAGGTGTGATCTAAATATTATTAATCACACTGAAAAGGTGTGATTAAAAATGATCCCTTTTAATCACACTCCCAAAGATCACACTTTAATAAAACTTAAAAGGTGTGATTAAATAACATACATCACACAAAAAAAGTGTGATCTTTATCTGTTTTTGTAGTAGTAGCAGATTCTCCATCATGGAAGTTAGTAGACCACAAGTGGCCAGATTTCGCTCTAGAGCCAAGAAACCTTCGATTAGCTATTTCTGCAGATGGAATAAATCCACACAGTTCCCTTAGCAGTAGGTATAGTTGTTGGCCAGTTATAATGATTACCTACAATCTTCCACCGTGGTTATGTATGAAGAGGAAATTTATGATGTTATCATTGTTAATATCAGGTCCACAACAACCTGGTAATGACATTGATGTTTACTTGGCACCACTAATTGATGATTTGAAAATGTTGTGGGAGGTAGGTGTTGAAACTTATGACGCTTATAAAGAAGAACACTTCAGACTGAAGGCTATATTGTTGTGAACAATTAACAACTTTCCAGCATTAGGTAATTTGAGCGGTTGTACTATAAAGGGATATTATGCATGTCCAATTTGCAGTGAAGGAACATGTTCTCACAGATTAAAATATGGTAAGAAGAACACATATGCTGGCCACAGAAAATTTCTTTCACGCTATCATCCATATCGGAGGCAAAAAAAGGCTTTTAATGGTGAGCAAGAGTTTGGATTAGCTCCACTACCATTAACTGGGGAGGAGATATTAAATAAGGTTGAAGGGCTTGTAACCATATGGGGAAAGAAAAATAAAAAAGCATTACATGTTGGTGGTACAAAATGTTGGAAGAAGAAATCATTATTCTTTGATCTTGAATATTGGAAGTACTTACATGTTCGACATAATTTGGATGTTATGCATATTGAGAAGACTGTGTGTATGAGCCTCATTGGTACGTTACTTAATATTCTAGGAAAAACAAAGGATGGAATTAATTCTCGCCTTGATCTTGTAGAAATGGTTTGCGTGAAGAATTGGCACCACAAATTGGGGAGAAGCAAACATACTTGCCTCCAGCATGTTACACATTGTCTAAGGAGAAGAAAAAAAGAGTATGTACAACATTATTGGAATTGAAGGTTCCAAAAGGATACTCTCAAATTTGGAAAGTTGTGTATCAATGCAAGATTTGAAACTTTATGATCTAAAATCACATGATTGTCATGTATTGATGCAACAATTACTACTAGTGGTAATACTATCTCTGTTACCTAAGCATGTGAGACATGCCATTATCAGGTTATGTTTCTTTTTCAATGCTATTTGTAGCAAAGTAGTGGATGTGGGAAAATTAGATGAGATTCAAAAAGATCTTGTGGTGACATTGTGTTTGCTTGAAAAGTACTTGCCACCTTCGTTCTTTGATATCATGGTGCATTTGACAGTGTATCTTGTTAGAGAAGTTCGACTTTGTGGACCAGTTCACTTTAGATGGATGTACCAATTTGAGAGGTTCATGAAGATCTTAAAGGGTTATGTTCGTAATCGTAATTGTCCTGAATGTTGCATTGCTGAAAGTTACATTGTAGAAGAAGCTGTTGAGTTTTGTGCAGAGTACTTATCTGGAGTGGATGCAATCGGGATTCCTTCTAATAGGAACATGACAGTTGATGATGATATAGAAATTGGAAGGCCTTTATCAAGTGGTTATGTTGTTACTGTTGATCGTAATGAATGGGAGCAAGCACATCGTTATGTGTTAGAAAATACAAGTGACATTCAACCATACATTGAGTAAGAATATTTCATGTACATTTTTGTTTAATTGTATTCTCACAAGTTAGAGATTTATCTCATAATATATTGCTTTATTGATGATTTGATAGGGAGCATATGGCTTGGTTGAAGCTAAAATATCATCGTCAATCACAAAGTCAAAAATGGCTACAAATTGAGCATAATAAAACATTTATGTATTGGCTTCGTGAAAAGGTATTGGGGTAATTCAACATTTATCTTTTTCTAATAGCAAATATTATTAAGAAAAAGTTACCTAACTATTCAACCATATACAGGTCTCAAAGGAATTAAGTGGCCAAAATAATATCTCAAATAACCTGAAGTGGATAGCACAAGGACCTCGATTGGATGTTATAAAATTCCCTGGCTATATCATCAATGGTTGCCGTTATCACACAAAAGATCGGGATAACTCACGAGTTAGCCAAAACAGTGGAGTTAGTTTAGTGGCAACAACAATGCATGTGACAGGTTACAAGGATAAGAACCCAGTGTTTACTGATATGAGTTACTATGGAGTTATTATTGAGATATGGCAACTTGACTACAATATGTTCAAGATTCCGGTATTTAAGTGTGATTGGGTTGACAACACAAAGGGAATTAGAGTGGATGAGTTGGGTTTCACATTAGTTGAGTTAGGGAGGATAGGCCATAAAGACGATCCCTTCATTTTGGCTTCCCAAGCTAAGCAAGTTTTTTATGTACAAGATCAACTTGATCCGAGATGGTCAGTTGTGCTAGAACCTCCTCAAAAACAATATTCTTGTGAAAAGGATGATGAGTTCAATGATTTTTGTATAGAGCATCATGGCTTTACAAAAGTTTTGCCAGAAGTTGAATCATTAGATGTGGTTGATGATTCTATGTCATCTTACATGCGAGGAGATTGTGAGGGAACTTGGCTCGATAATCCATGATGAAAAAAAAAAATGTCTTTGTAAGAATGTATGTCTAAGTATTGTATTTTCATGTTAAAATGTTTGACTTATATTCATTTTCTTCATGTCTTTATATTTAATTGTCTAACTATTTGACATTTTTTTCTTAAATTTTTATTTTATTTTATTCACAGGATGGATACTTCTCATGTCCTGCCTACTGATGGAGAGGATGCATGGTTACCAGCAACAGAACCAACATCTAATAAAAGAAAAGGCAGAGGTTCGACAACATTACCGGATGTCATAAAGGATAGGAGTTCTGGTGTACGAAAAGCCATTGACTATAACGAGAATGGTCAATTGATTGGAAACAATTCAATCAAATGTTCAAGCTATCATGGGGTGTTGGCTCGCACAATGATTCCGATATGCTATAAAGACTGGTTTGAGGTGCCAGCTGAACTGAAAGAAAAATTATGGAGTTGTGTGGAGGTAAGTAAGACACTTAAACATGTATTTAAGTGCAATCAAAATTAGAATTTTATAACGTTATATTTTTTGACTACTCAGTTAACATACAAAGTGGATGAAAGAAGTAAGAAAAATGTGTTATCTTCAATTTGTTCAAAATGGAGGACATTCAAGAAAGAACTTACCAAGTACATACGTGAAAACAAGTCCAATCTTGAGATCATATCAAACCCACCAGCAATTTATGGATTCATTGAACAAAGACATTGGGACTCATTTCTTGAAAGGCGACTATTAGAAAAGTTTGAGGTAAAAATAATAAAACTTTAGTTATTTAAAATGTTAATATTAAATGCTAGGCCCATCAAACTCCGTATAGTTCTGTAATAACAGTGGCATGCCCCTTGTAGTCTTGTAAATTTTATGTTTTATTTTATGACTTATTCACCTAAAAAAAATATTAAATGCTATACATTTGGATTAATTTTGTGTGTTACATTTTCAAAGATTTTGAGCCAGGTTCAGAAATGGAGATGAAGTCAAAATAAGTATAACCATAGAATTAGTCGAAAGGGCTATGCTCTCTTTCAAGAAGACTATGTAGGTGGTTATAAATTTTATTATTTAATAACAATTTTGATATCATTATTTTGAAAAATTGATGTATGTTTAATTGATAGAAACGTATGACCGGATCTACTGAAGATTTGGACAAAGCGTTCTATGGAAAAAGGCTCGTCAAAATAAAAATGGAGAATATGATGACAAGACAATTATGGAACAAGCTGCGAGAATTGTAAGATATTTGTGTGTACTGATTGCATTTATTTTATATTATCTTAACTGTTCATCTTTCTTATATAGTAATGTAATATTGTAGGATGAGTTGACCAAACAAAAAAGTGATGGGAGTTTAAAGATTGAAGGATGCAATGACATTCTTACTATGGCATTGGGTACTCCTGAATCTTCTAGTCGAGTAAGGGGTGTAGGAAATTCTGTCACACCTAGCACCTACTTTCACTTGCCTAGACGTGGGAATCAGTCACATTGGAAGAAGAAGTGTAATGATCTTGAGGCAGTGGTGGTACAATTGCAAGCTAGGCTTAGTGCAGTGGAACAACAAATATCATATACACCAGAATCTGAACATGTTAGTTCAAACATCTTGAGAAGTGGTTATGAAGGAAACTTTCAGCCTGATTTTCTCTTAACAGAAAACAGAGTGAGAACTAAGGATGACATTCCACTCCAAGCTCTTACCCAAAAGATTATAAAGGTGTGTAGTATTTAGAACACCTAAAGTTGTTATATTTTCTAATACTGTTAGTAATTTTATTAGTGCTTTTGTTGTTATCTGTGTGTTTGTTATACAGCAAATGTTCAAACACATTGAAAAGTGGTGGTAGAGGCAATTTTTAGCATGATTCTTTATTAACAGAAAATATGGTGAGAACTAAGGACGACATTCCACCTCAAGATCCTAAACAAAATAAGAGAAAGGTGTGTAGTTTTTATCTATTGATGTTATAATTTCTAATATCGTTAGTGATATTATTAGAAGTTACAGTTTTAACTTTGTGTTATAGGGCAAGCCATGTAAACTCGCGATAGGTTCCATTGAAAATATTGTTGCTCATGGTACGGTGTATGAGAGAATTGAACACAATGAAGCCATTCATACGGTGCCATTAGGAGAATCCAATGTACGTGTGTCTGTTGAAGTTGTTATTCAAAAAGATGCCCCTCTTCCTATACTTATCCCAGATGAGATGCTTATTGTTGGAGAAGCAGTGGGATTTTTTGTTTCTTGGCCCAAAAATCTTATATTGGTCGGTGATGAGGTAAAATATTCAAACTTAGAAACTTTATTACAATTTCTTAAAGTTAAAGTTGACTTATATTTGTTTATTTTGAAAATTTTAAACTTAGGGAGCTTCAATTAATGTTGAATGTGGAAAATATCAAGAGTCCATTCAATCTTTTGTTTCATTAGTTGAGCATATCAAGTATGATGAAGCCATAGACATTCCACTAGAGAAAGACATATTTGGGGAGGAGATCAATATCCAACTTCAAAGAGTAGACATGGAGTACATATGTCATGTAAAAGAATTATCTGTTACATGCATCATGTTGTACATAAGGTAAGGAAAATTTGCTACATCAATAGTTATTTCTGCAGATTTTATGAATTACGAATTTAATTAAAATTTGTTTATTTTATTAGTCATCTCCATCAAGTGTTGAAGGCTTCCAATTGGAGGAAACAATTTGTATTTGTTAACCTTTGTGTCGTTAGTGGAAAAACTATGGCTGGGGAGAAATCAAAATCAGTGTTGCTTGCAAGAAGATTAGAGGAGGCTATGCTAGAACAATTGATTTTAATTCCTTATAATATTGGGTAATTATCTAAAACTATTTATTTCATGTGTTCAAATGATAATAAACTTATTAAGCTTATACTTGTGACTTGTTCAATTGTAGGTACCATTGGATATTGTTAGTCATTGATCTAACATTGATGATTGTGTACTTGCTTGATCCGATTAATTCTAAAATAAACACAAGCTTTGAAATTGTAATAAACACGTAAGTTTGGCTAGTTCGTACATTTTTAAGCAATTTGAGTTACTCTAAAAATATTTTGACATTGGAATTTCTTTTGTAAAGTGCTTTGAAAATTTATGAAACTACCCAAAGGAGGAGGAGGACCAATCCAGTTTGAAAGTAGTTCAGGTAATCAATATCATTTTCTCTAATTTTATCATACTTATATTTATGCTAATGATTGTTCAGCTTGATCATAACACTTTATATATAGTTTCTAATAATAATGAAAATGCTTTTATGTAGTCCCCTGCAACAACCTACAAACGTGGAATGTGGGTTTTATGTAATGCGGTATATGAAAGACCTCATTAGAGATCAAAGCATCCTAAGAAAACAAAATGTGAGATAAATTCTAAACTTTTATTACTATTATATTCATGATACTTGTACATCTTCTTCATTATCTAATTGTTTGTAAATAACCTCTTGCAGTTCAATAGAAAAAAGACTTACATGGAAATCGAACTTGATAAAGTGCGAGTTGAATGGATTAATTTCGTACTAAAGAATATAAGTTGAAATCCAATGTAAGTATGATATAACTTCCGTTCTTTAAATTACTAATCAACAATTTCTTTAGTTGGTAAAGAATATATAATCACTTCAAGATTTCATTTTAGATTTGTTGATTCTATGTATATTTGGTTTTATGACTTTAAAATATTTGCTCATACATTGAAGATTTTCATTTTGGATTTATTGATTCTATGTATATATCATATTTATATATGGTAATCCAAACATTTTATATTAGTAACAATCAAAGTTGTTATTCCTTTTCTATTGATGCAGGAGATGAAGAGTCAGTGTGATGAGAAAATGTTCGATTTTTGTCTTTTGTAAGTCTCTACAAAAATATTAAGTTTATTCATATGCTTCTAGCGGTTTCTGAATTAATTTGTGTTTTTATTTTTCAGGTCAGAAATTTCTTGGAGAAATGTAAAATATGGTCAAAGAATTCAATAACTTAGTTTTTTTAAGTTTTTTTTTTATTTTTTAATATATGTAAGCACAGTTAAATTTTTTTTTACTAATTCCTTTGTATATACCTTTTTGAACATTTAACTTTCATTTATGAAATATATGACGTTATTCCATTCAATATATGGTTGTGATTCAAAATATAGTATATAGTGTGTATTACATTCTTCAAATGCATATAACATGTGATCTTATCTGATTATTAATCACGTGTTTTATTAGATATTAATCACACTTAAAATCTGTGATCTAAATGTTTATTATCACATATTTTATTAGTTATTAATCACACTTAAAAGGTGTGATCTAAATGTTATTAATCACATTTAAAGTGTGTGATCTAAATGTTATTAATTACACTTAAAAGGTGTGATCTAAATATTATTAATTACACTTAAAAGGTGTGATCTAAATATTTTTAGTCACACTTAAAATGTGTGATCTAAATGTTTTTAATCACACTTAAAAGGTGTGATTAAAAATGACCCCTTTTAATCACACTCCCAAATATCACACTTTAATAAAACTTAAAAGGTGTGATTAAATAACAAACATCACACAAAAAAAGTGTGATTTTTATCTGTTTTTGTAATAGTGTAAGTTTAGGGCGTATTCGGCTCTAACTCCCAACCTACGGGTCCGGATTACATTTTGTTAGTTGTCATAAGTCCTATTTGTCATGGGGGAACTGTCCGTGTGAGTCACACGGTGGTTCGGGGGCTGTTTAGAATTTTCGCCCCCGAAACGCCCTTGTTCGACTAAGTTTAGGGCGTATTCGGCTCTAACTCCCAACTTACTGGTCCGAATTACGTTTCGTCAGTTCTCACAAGTCCTATTTGTCATGGCGAAGCTACCTGTGTGAGCCACACAGTCGTTCGGGGGCTGTTTTGAATTTTTGCCCCCGAAACGCCCTTTTCTAACTAAGTTTAGGGCGTATTCGACTCTAACTCCCAACCTACGGGTCCAGATTACATTCCGTTAGTTGTCACAAGTCCTATTTGTCATGGGGGAACTATCCGTGTGAGCCACACGGTGGTTTGGGGGCTGTTTTGAATTTTCGCCCCCGAAACGACATTTTTCTACTAAGTTTAAGGCGTATTCGGCTCTAACTCTCAGCCTACGGGTCTGAATTACGTTCCGTTAGTTCTCACAAGTTCTATTTGTCATGGGGAAGCTATTCGTGAGAGTCACATGGTCGTTTGGAGGCTGTTTTGGATTTTCGCCCCCGAAAAGCTCTTTTTCAAGTAAGTTTAAGGCGTATTCGGCTCTAACTTGTAGACGCACCCCGAGAACTCCCTGGAAGTCGCGCTGCGAAGGGCGCGAATCCCGTCTTGTTCTCTAGCTACTACAAGTTCGGACTCAATGTCACGGTTCTGAATCTAATATCGCAAAGTGCAATGCAAGACCGATAAATCACCAAAAAGTCCAACTCTGGCAAATTGTTTTGGAAAACTGATTTTAATAAAGAAGTGCCAAACATGGATTGCTTTGCCAGATACAAAGTCGCCACCTAAATATTTTATTTTGGAGGAATTTAGGAAACCCTGACTCATGCCTAAGGCCACGTGTTCGTCATCACCAAAGTTGCCTCGGCTCGGGAACTTGGGTACGAGAGGGGAAGGTCATGCAATGAGCACCCCCGCTCGCCCGATCAAAGATCGGCCTGTACTAAGCATGATATTTTATTTTTGAAAACACGTGTTCTTATTCCGGTTATTAACCTAGAATTACTATGTGATGCGCACAGCATACAAGTATAGACTAGATCGCCTAAATTGGAACAAAACATTGCACGTTCGTTTGTTTGAAAACGGTTTGAAGTTTGCTGCTCGCAAGTAGGCTAAATCGCGGATTTTGATGAATTATTCCAATTCAAGTAATCCAACCTTCATCCACAGGCATTCAGGTAGTTATATCAAATAAGCAGTTAGCCTCATGGCCAGCATGCTAACATGGCAATATTAACACACATGCAGTATGCTAAAGCGTAAACACTCACAGTGTACTCCAAGCCAAAACAGAGAACTAGTTAGAAATCATGCATGATCCTAGTTCATGTTAAGATGACTAATGCAACACATGCAAAATGCAACTCAGATAGGCTCGGCTATTCTAAGATGTCATGTGAAATGCAAAACTGATGAATGAATGCACACATGCAAGCATAAGGTATGCTAATTGAAATATGCCCTAAAGCTAACCATCGTAAGCGGTTAAGTAAAAAGGGAGAAAGAAATGGGGGTTGGAAGACATGCATCACACACACGCACACTTATTACAACAATTGGCCCTCTCGACGGAGGGTCCGAATAAAAAGCGAACTAGCTAATCTAAGCCAATTAAACTAATTATTACATCACAAAACTAATTAACTAACAAGCTAATTAATTATTATAAAACAAGCTAATTAACTATTCCTAGTTAACTAACTATTACAAAACAAATAAGCAGCTAAATGCATTAACTACTAAAATACATAACCAAAGCATAAACTAGCTAAGGAAAGCAATAAACAGAGGTCTAGAGGTGAGAAGTGTATGCATGCTCGGTCGCCTCGTTCGGAAATCCGTTGCGATGCCTCAACTTGCCTCTGTTTGCAACTGTTCTCAGAACCTTGCACCAAGCTCCAGAAAGCTTCTAACACACCTTGGGGACCTGTGGGAGGGTGGCCGACCAGTTGTTGAGAAGGGAGACTACCTGCCGACCACTTTCTATTGCTAAAAACCAGAAAAAGTGGTCGGCTAACCAGGTTTACTGGTTAGCTGACCAGTTGTTGCTGCCAGACTCCACTTTGCTGCAACAGAGAGCAAGAAAGGGCATGGCAATGTATTTGCAGGATATGTGTGCACAACCACCCTCCTTATCATTTCATAAGCTCAAGGGAGTGTGGTTCTCGACCATCGGGCCACCAATCACGCATCTCGATGCATAATGGCCGAGAAGCCAAATTCCACAATTCAATATAGAATGAGTGGGAGGGTGGCCGACCAGTTGTTGAGAAAGGAGACTACCTGCCGACCACTTTCTATTGCTAAAAACCAGAAAAAGTGGTCGGCCAACCAGGTTTACTGGTTGGCCGACCAGTTGTTGCTGCCAGACTCCACTTTGCTACAACAGAGAGCAAGAAAGGGCATGGCAATGTATTTGCAGGATATGTGTGCACAACTACCCTCCTTATCATTTCATAAGCTCAAGGGAGTGTGGTTCTCGACCATCGGGCCACCAATCACGCATCTCGATGCATGATGGCCGAGAAGCCAAATTCCACAATTCAATATAGAATGAATGCACACATAAACACATAAAGCCTAGAACTCTATCATGATAGATCAAGAGCATCGGCGATCGAGAATTGAGGCACGTTTCATCACTCTAAGTATGAAACGTCCCTCGTTTCCCGTGTTTGGACTAACACCTATTCCAAACAAAATGCAAGCAACAACAAGCATGTTAAACATGTAATGCAACATGGCATACAAAACATGTAATACAACATGGCATACACAATGCAATGTAAGATGGCATACTCAATGCAATGGACAACATGGCATACACAATGCGAAGAACATGGCATACTCAATGCGATGGACGACATGGCATACTCAATGCAATGTGACATGATCAACCTAATGGCATGCATACACAATGCAATGTAACATAAGCATGCAAACAACATGCAAACGAACATGCTCAATGGACTTAAACCGAATATGGATAGACCTCAGCCATGCCCAAATCAGTGGCCATAATGCTAAAATGAAGGCATGAAGATCAAGGCAAGCATGCACAATGCAATAGCCCATCAACTAGGCATAAAAGCATAACTCTCAAGAGTGCTCAAAGAGTGACAAGCATGGGAGTGTAACAACACTATAAGCTCTGAAATATGGTAAGAAATGATGCCAAATCATTCAAACAACACAAGTATGGCATGCTAGGGTCTTTAAAGCATAAGGCTAGTAAAGAGGATTACAAAGGGGGCATGCAATACATGGCATAAATGCATGAACCAAACATGGACAGAGCTCAAATAGGTCTAAACAAAGACCAAAATATGCTGAGATAGGGGCCCAAAGGTCTAGGCAAGATGGCATACATGCTAGGCCTAAACAAGGCAACAATGCACAACTCCTAAACCACAATTAAAGAGTGATATGCATGAGAATATGACAATGCTACATGCTCTGAAATCAAGTATTAAATGATGCCAAATCATCCAAATAGCTCAAAGATAACATGCATGAGGCATCAAAACACAAGGCTAGCAAGGCCAATTACACTACAACTATGCAATTCATGAGGCATATGGTCAAGGCAACCTAAAACAGTCTTAGAACATGTCAAAATGATACTAAAACATGTATGGAAGGAAACCAAAACAAGCTAGCATGAAGGGTATAAAGCATGGAATAGGCAAGGCAAATAAGGTGGATTACACTACACCTACCAAGACCAAGCATGGGATGACTTAACCAATAAAAATCAGAGTTATATCATGGCAAAATAACCCTAAATACACACTGAAATGATAGCTCGCAAGCTTAGGCATGAAGGCATACGCAATGATTCATGTTAAGGCATAAAGGGCAAACCCTCCAACGCATTGAATAAATGAAAGATGCAAGTGCATGACCATGAAACATGCACTGAAATCTCATAACAAATGATGGGCCAAGCAATGCATGCTAGTGGACTTGATACATAAAGCTAGCAAGCTAGAATACACTATAGCTATACAAAGCATGTCATGCATGACCAAAACAACACAAATCAGAGCTTAAGCATGCTAAAACATGGACAAAAGCTTCTTAGAGTTAAGCCAAAAGCATGTTAGAATGACATATTAAAGCATGATACACATTAGGCTAGTTCATGGAATTGCACTACAAGTGCATGGAGCATGCATAGGGCCATTAAACCAAACCTTAATAGAGGTATGACATGGAAAAACATCACCAAAGACATGCTGAAATGGAGTCAACATAAGCTAGAAAGACATGCTACTTCATGAAGCATACAAGACTAGTTTATGAAATTTACACTATAAGTGTATAAGGCATGCAAGAGCCAACCAAATCAACCCAAAACAGATCTCAGGCATGTTAAAACAATACCAAAAACCTACTGAAATGGCCCCAAAACAAGCTAGAAAGACATGCTCAAACATAAGGCACACAAAGCTAGTTTGTAAGATTTGCACTACAAGTGTGTAAGGCATGCATGGAATGACCAAACCAAGTCAAAATAGATCTGAGGCATGCTGAAATAACCCCAAATACATGCTAAGAACAAGCCAACACAAGCTTAATAAACATGCTCAAACATGAGGCATATGAAACAAGTATTCAAAATACAAGGAGAGGGGATGACCCTCTCCTATTTGGGACCTCAAAACCTCCTCTCCACCACTAAAAATCCTCTGGATTGTAGTGGTAGAAAGGTGATGCAAAGGTGATCCCAATATCTTAAAAAAGAAGGCATAAGAACAAGACCAAACAAGGCCTAAGAGGGGGTATACTACCCCCAACACAAAAGTGACCTTAAACAAACATTTTAAGGACTAAAAAATAGAACTTTTTGCAGTAGGAAGTTAAGCTTAAATCAGTAAGCAAATAGGGCTAAAAGCTTAAGCAAAACAAAGGGTTAAAGGGGTTAAAGGCTCACCCTTGTAGAACCTTTTTGAAGCTACAACTCCAGCAAGTTTTCCAAGCTCAAACCAAACCAAAAACCTCAAAACCAACTCCTAAGCACCTCAGCAACAAAAGGATGGTGTTTGAGTGTGTGTTTGTGTGTTAAAGTATGAAGAAATTACACTTTAAGGCACAAATATGAGACCAAAAGAGAGATATAGAGATATATGTGTATGTATATCTCAAACAAGAAAATTCGAACCTCAGGCATGAAGGAGGAGGTTCCCTTATATAGAAAAAAAAAAGTTGATGGTTTCTGTGCCCAACAGCTGGCACAGCTGGCGAGAAAATATCTTCAGAAAGCTGAAGGAAAGTGGCCGACCAATTGAAGTGGTCGGCCAGCTACTTTTATTGGTTGGCCGGAAGAGAAAGTGGTTAGCCAGTGGCTACCAAGGCCAAAAAGTGGTCGGCCAGTATCTAGATTGAAGCCCCAGAAGTTATCTTTCCAATGGCGTCAGCCTTGCATCAAAATTCCAACTGTGCAAAAAGTTATGCCTATTTTGGTGAAGCCGCGCAGTTTTGATCCAACCGGATTGATGCTCTACTTCAACCAACCATATCTCCCCCATCCGGACTTGGCTTTAGGAGATTCTTGAGTGCAAAATGAACCCCCAGAAGTTAGCTTTCCAACGGTGGTGGCCTCATAACTAAAATCCAACTATTCAAAAGGATAGGCCTGATTTAGCGAGGGCTGCTCGATTAAAAAAAACCAGCTGGCCGACCAGAAAACTGGCTGGCGGGGAAGAAAAGTGGTTTACGACCACAAAAAGTGGTCTCCCAGACCACAGTGTCCCTCTAGGCAAAGGCAACAAGGCATGGTTCAAAAACCACGCCAAACGGAGAACGTTAAGCGGTCCCGAGACAAAGCGCGGGGCCGAAGGCCCCGAAAACCGGAAACTAGTTTTCAAGCAGGAAAAGTAGTCTACGACTACAAAAAGGTGGTCTACGACCACAAAAAGGTGGTCTACAGACCCCTCTCTCTCTCCAGGGAAGAGAAACAAGGCTTGGTCCACAAACCGAGCCAAAGCACAAAGAGTTCAGAGGCCTGGAGACAAGGCACTCAGCCAAAAACTCCGAAAACTCGAAACGAGCACAACATGCACTATCACCGAGCGCTCAAACGATAACGTCTGAGTCTTAAGGTCGATCAAAAATGGGGTGTCTACATAACTCTCTACTTACGGGTCCGAATTACGTTCCGTTAGTTCTCACAAGTCCTATTTGTCATTGAGAAGTTATCCATGAGTGCCACACTGCCGTTCGGAGGATATTTTGAATTTCTGCCCCCGAAACGCCATTTTCCGACTAAGTTTAGGGTGTATTCGGCTCTAACTCCCAACCTACGGATCCGGATTACATTCCGTCAGTTGTCACAAGTCCTATTTGTCATGGGGGAACTGTCCGTGTGAGTTACATGGTGGTTCGGGCGCTGTTTAGAATTTTCGCTCCTGAAACGCCCTTTTTCGACTAAGTTTAGGGCGTATTCGGCTTTAACTTCCAACCTACGGGTCCGAATTACGTTCCGTCAGTTCTCACAAGTCCTATTTGTCATGGCGAAGCTATCCGTGTAAGCCACATGGTCGTTCGGGGCTGTTTTGAATTTTCGCCCCCAAAACACCATTTTCCAACTACGTTTAGGGCGTATTCGGCTCTAACTCCCAACCTAGGGGTCCGAATTATGTTCAGTCAGTTCTCATAAGTCCTATTTGTTATGGCGAAGCTATCTGTGTGAACCCCACGGTCGTTCAGGGGCTGTTATGAATTTTTGCCCCCGGAAAGCTCTTTTTTGGAGGTTGTACATTCAAGGGGTGGTAAATAAGCCAAACTGAGTTGAGTATTGACCATGCTTGAGCTCTGGTTAAGAATGTAACATTGCAAGATGGGGTTTATCTTGAAAGTGCCTGATTACAATCTACTAACTATTTCACATGTGACTTTTCAAAATATCATTGGCTTAAAGATTGGATTAACACTAGAATTGGGATGTAAAACCTTGCAGTCTTTTTGACTAGTGTTTTTATGTAGAGATCACTGTAGATGTATTGTTGTTCTTTTATCGCTGTATATAATTTCAAATTTACTTAGTCAAGCTTTGCTGAGCCGAACCTCCTCTTGCTGATATCAGATCAACTGTTAAGGAAGTCAAATATTCGGCTTGTGCTAGGCTTTAACCACAAAACAAGCCACAACAAGCCTTTTGTGAGTTGAGTTTGAGCTACTTGTTATTTGACTCCTTTTACTTATAAAATTCAGCACCCGTAGTGAACAATATTACCTCAATTTTAAGATATTTTTCCAAATTTTGATTTTCTTGACTTTGCCTTACCACTTGTAAGTTTGTTGATTTTCGCTTATGTGATAACAACCATCTTCCTAGCTAAAACAGATTAATTAGTAATATGATGATCTTAACTGGAGGATCTGAAGTCTGTGAGAAATGGCCAAGATTCACTCCTGATTTTATGTGGTGTTGCCCATTGATTTGTATATTCTTCAACTTTTACTCAAAATTGTCTAACAAAAGTATCATTTTTATTGAACAGGTTTTGGATCACTGCAAATATGGATTTGTTATCTGATGCTGGATCGTTGTTGTCGTCGCTTAAAGCACCAAAGACTTGTACAAATGTGCTGCTTACCAATCTTTAAGAAGCGATGCCTAACCATTTTGTTATCGTCGTCATCCTCACTTTAAAAAAGTTGTACTTTGAACTATGTACTGTGTAAATTGTATTGCCTAATATATGTATTTGAATTTGAATGTCAGACTGGGGTCTGAAATAATTTATAATGACTTATTGTTTATGATAGATCAGTCAATTTGCCTATTTACTTGAATTTCTTTACAAATTTCACCCCACTTAAGGGATCTGCAAGTTTTGGACATCTCATGGTTGATGCTTTTGAGGTACAGAGAGAGAGGGAGGGAAAGAAAAATATGGTGTTGAGCTTTCGAAGTTTTTACTGTGACAATGATCCCATAACTATTTGCCAATCTCAAATATGTTTTGGACTATTTTTTTTGTTTTGTTTTTTGAACTAGTTTTAGATTGTTATTTTCCATGGCCATTTTTTGAGGGACTGGAAACCTACATAGATACATGCATACAGACAAGTCCTATTTGTCATGGGGAAGCTGTCCGTGAGAGTCACACGGTGGTTTGGGGGCTATTATGAATTTTCGCCCCTGGAAAGGTCTTTTTCGATTAAGTTTCGGGTGTATTCGGCTATAACTCCCAACCTCCGGGTCCGAATTACATTCCATCAGTTGTCACAAGTCCTATTTGTCATGGGAAAACTTTCTGTGTGAGCCACATGGTGGTTCGGGGGCTGTTTTGAATTTTCGCCCCCGGAATGCCTTTTTTCGACTAAGTTTAAGGCGTATTCGGCTTTAACTCCCAACCTACGGGTCCAAATTACATTATGTCTGTTGTCACGGGTCCTAATTGTCATGGGAAAGCTGTCTGTGACAGCCACATGGTGATTCAGAAGCTATTTTAAATTTTCGCCCCCAGAACACCATTTTTCGACTAAGTTTAAAGCGTTTTCGGCTCTAACTCCCAACCTACGGATCCGAATTACATTTCGTCAGTTGTCACAAGTCTTATTTGTCAAGGGGAAGTTGTCCGTGAGAGACACATGGTGGTTCGGCTCTCCCAACCTACCGGTCGAAATTACTAGCACAACTTGTACAACAATTTGTGAAGATTTATGTTAAACCATATATAGTTGAGTTTTGAAAAAGATTAAGAAGGAGTCCAGTGACACAAAGATGAACATAAACTTCGAATAAAAAACGTTAACCACCACCTAGAGTAACAGATAGACAGCAAGATGAGCAAAAGAATGCTTATTAATTAAGTTCTGAAAAATTGGAAAGAAGATGCTTAAATAGTTACTACCAATATATCCATTGCCCATGTCAAACTAATTTTATTATTCATGAGGCACTGAGGAACACTTTAATCATAACATAATAATTAAGCACTTAAGTAATCTTCTCCAAGTAGTTGGGATTTCTGCTTGTGTCTATTTATGAAAATGAAAATGAATTTTAATAAACAAAATTAGACCAATGTTATTACCCATCAAAATTAGAAGTAGAGTCTACTCATTAGAAGCATACCTCATATCCTATCCAAGCAACTGAAGCAATCACTATTCCTGCTAATGCATTTGAGAACTTTCTATAAATATCCAACTTGACACAACTCCTCTTTGCCTGGATAGAGAGAAAAATATCATTATACAAACTCTATGAGAATGAAAATAGTAAAGTTGCTCTAATGGAAAAATAATTTAATGTTGCAACTAATTAGTTTCCCAAATTCTACCTATTCCCATGAAAATGGTACTAAAGAAGCCCTCTTGATGATGTTAACAAAGCTGTATTTTGTATCGTGATTCCTTTTGCAAATATAGTGTGATGGTTAACATCTATATTTAGCAGGCCACTGTTTCAACTAGAACACTTTAAAATTTTTAAAATTTTACACTTAATAATGGGGAACTTGAAGGCATATTGGATAAAGACATATTTGTAAGATCCTGAAAATGAACAAGGGAAAGTACCAAAGCAGCGCATGTAAATGCTAGTCACATCCATTAATCAATGGGAGCCAAGTCAAATGATATAGAAAATATATAGATGTCAATACAACTTTTTAAAGAAAAAAAGTAGTCTCAAACTCCCAAAACTTGTTCAAGTGCTGCTACCTAGAAAAGACAAGAACCAGACCTTTAAGAACAAGTGAGACAAACTCCCAAAACTTGATTGGCTCCATATTAGTTACAAAATATGCTTGCAAAACCAGCATGATATTGTAAATTTGTCAATTAAAGCCTTTCAAATTCAAAAAATGTCATTGCCCAACTTATGGGCAAATTACATAACAAAGCTTGACTATGCCATGCTCTCTTTTATTATTAATAAATTACTCTACTTAACTATTATCTACCTGCCACTAATTTATGAGTTTCTTGGGTTCTTAATCCATAATTTCAGCATTAAGTGACATCGGTCCCTTTAGGTATCAATTCCAATAATAAGACACATTGCCTCTACACCATTTCAGCACTTAAAAAAACAATAACAAGTCATATGATGGTTCCAGCAACTAAGTTTTCCAAAAGCACACTATGTTTTCCAAAAGCTATCAGACATCACATATTTATAACAAGTGCAATATCAAGTTCTCATTTTTGTTTCACATTACCATAATAATCCATATTTCCAATTACCATTATGTCAAAAAGAGGAAGAAAATTTACCTTGGGTCCCTTCACAGTTAGGTAATCACCTTCATGCATCTCTCGAAAATGGTAGTAAATAATATCAAGATTCAAGATTTACCTTGTGGATACATCTAATTAATATCAAGATTCAAAGGCACAAAAGCAATCTAAAAGGAATGAGAACTAGATAAAACTAAATCAGAAGTAGTAAATAAACTAGTGGAACATTTTAGAGCTTGTATACCTTTATAACAAGTTCAAAATAACCAACAAGTTCACCTTGACTATCTTTTCCTTTGTCTGAGAAAACAATGAAATTAAGAATAATAAACTCATATATTTGGGCAAGAGTGTTTATATATATATATATAAAATTCAACATTAAATCCGTTCATTTGAAATCCTTCAATCTAAACATAACCTGAATTTATTTGGACAAGATATAGTGATTCAAATTGTACAATTCTAAACCCTCATCATCAAATCTTTAAACAAATATGAGAATTAATTTATGTATACAAATTTACTAACACACACTAATACATAGAAGATAAAATTCAGAGGCCTATTGAAACGAATGACCAAATTAGGGTCCCTCAGTTTCTTGGGTTTTTTTTTTTTTAATATTTAAATTGTAGGGTATAACAACTTTGTTTTCACCAACAATCGCATAACCGAGATCAAGAAATTATCTCTGAGGTTCAATCCAAGTTGAAATTCAACAAAAGCAATGATTAACAATCTAAAAGGGGTTCCAAAAAAAGAGTATTTCACAAGTAAAAATACAAAAGAATCAAACAAAAAAGTGAATCAAACAATACACTCATGAGTAGGCAATCTAAGAAATAAATTGTTTGTGAAAACATTGTTTGTGATGTAGCTGCACTGTTGTATAAAGATTAACATGCTCTATTTTGTATATCAATCAGCACAAGTATTGCTAACAGTGTAGTCATCCAGGAAACGAGTATTTCTGCAATTTTTTTTTTCTTGTTTCAACATGCAAGCTTATGAGGAATCCATAAAATGTGTAGCTAATTAACCGAGTAAAACCCTAAATCAACAGATCTGAGTTTCAGAAAAGGAGGAAACTGCGAAACAGTCTAAATCAACACGAAATTAAACCCTAAATCTACAATCAGAAAAGAGGGAAACAGAGGATGAGAGAGAGAGGGATAGAGAGAGAGAGAGAGACAGATAGAGATTATAAGCGAGAGAGAGAGAGACAGACACACACACACACAGATGGAGAGCTAGAGAGCGAGCTGAAGAGAGTGAGAGAGAGCACCTGCGATCTGCGTCTGTGGCGGTGGTGATTTTCGGTGGTGGCAGTGGCCGTGCCGACGTCCTTCGTACGGTGGGCTGCGGTGAAGTGATTTTGTGTGAGGTTTGGTGGTGAGACAGTCTGGGTGTAAGAGAGTTTGAATATCGTTTTTGTCTAACAGAGGAAGCGCGAGCAGCCAAAAATTGTTTCCCTCCCTAAACTTCTACCATTTTTAGCGACTAAATCAATGTTTTGTCAGCAAATGCAATATATATCCCCACTATTCTATTTTGTAGCCGAAGATAAATTAACGGCGACTAACTTTTTAGTCGCCCAAAGTATTTTTGGCGACTAAGGCCTCGTTTGGGAACAGGCTAATTTAGTAACTTTTTGGTTATTTGGCTAAAAAAGTAGGTAAAAAAAACTTGTATGTTTGGGATGACTTTTTGGCTAATTACGAAAAGATGTGCAAAAAGTAGAGAGAAAAAGAGAATCTTTGACTTTTTGATATGAGTGGTTGGCTTTTTAGCTAATTTAGTAACTTTTTGGCTAATTGGCTAATTTAGTCAGTCCCCAAACAGGGCCTAAATATAATTTTGGTCGGTAAAAGTTAACAAATGCCGACTAATTTTTTTGGTCGCCAAAGAGTTACCATAAGAATATGCTTATTATTTGGCGACTAAAATTTATTTTGTCGGCAAAACATAATATATGACGACTAAAAAAAATTTAGTAGCCTAAAATATAGACTTATGGCGACTAATACGATTTTTAGTTGCCAAAAGTGAACTTTTTTCCGACTAAAACTAAATTTAGTCGCCAATAATTAATATTTGTCGACTAAAAAATTTTAGTAGCTAAATCCTAAACCAACGCCGACTAATAAATTTTTTAGTCGCCAAATGTGATACTTTTGGCGACTAAAATACTTTTAGTCGCCAAATTTGGTCGCCAAAAGTGTAAATTCTTGTAGTGATTGTCTGATGTAGTTGTACAAGTAATGTACTTATAACAGAGTGAAATGCTACTATGGTATGAATTCAACAATAAGATGAAATAGTTGAATCAAATTAACTTGAATGAATTTAGTGATAAATGTTACTCTGCTGGTTTAGATTTCAGTTTGTTGGCTTGAGTTGGAAACACAATTTTATGTGATGAAGAGTTCAACATGAACTACCATTACCATACTCTCTGTAACAAGTTTCCATAGTCTAGCAATGGTAATATATGCTACAAACACAAACACATAAGCATTCTTAAGCAGCAGCAATCAAATATTACCAAACATTTTTGTAGCACATTCCTTCTCTATAAAACTCTTCTTTGAAAATCAGATCACTACAAGCCATAACACCAAAAAGAGGTTGAAAATAAAAACAATTTTTTTAATATATAAAAAATATTGGAGACACATGTGAAAACTGCATTTTCTTAATTAGGGTGCTAATTTAAGAGAAAGTAACATTTTCAAAATTTTAATGTAAGTGTATATTCGTTCAATAACAAATGATTATCTAGTCATTTTATTTATATATTTATTGAAAAATAATCATGTGCCTGTATTATTCAATAAACACATAATCATGTGATATTCTCAGTAAATCAATCAGATAATTTCTCACACCATTTTGCTCAATGCCAGGTGTCATGCATATGAACAATTTAAGAACCAGTCATGTCCATCCTAAAAATTAGAAAGGTTATAACTTTTGCATGCAACAGCTGGCCAATTCCAAAACCCATGCATGATTCTAGGGCTAAATTTCGATACCCCCAACAATTTTAGCTTATGAAACTCCTAAATTTGGAAAACTCCCCTGAGCTCTTCACTCTCAACCTCACACCTACCCAATCCCCTCTCATTGTTTCTTCATTCTCATCCCATATCTCTCTCCTCTCCCACCCTATATAAACCCTCATTGCTTCTCAATATTCCAAGCCAGAGCCAAGGGGCACAACAATCTCTCTCTTTTCAAAACAATAATAATAAAGCCCCAACAGCTCTGTTCTTACTGATTTTAAAAAATGGCTAAGAAGGCAGCCATTATTGGCATCTCCTCCATCCTCCTGGTTGCTATGGTGGTTGCCGTGACCGTCAGTGTCAGCCGCACCGACTCCTCAAGCAGCTCCAAAGGCGGTGAAATCTCAACCTCCACCAAGGCCGTCCAACAAATTTGCCAACCCACCGATTACAAAGAGGCCTGCGTGAAGAGCCTTTCCGAGTCCGCTGGAAACACCAGCGACCCGAAAGAGCTGATCAAGACGGCATTTAATGTTGCCGTCAAGGAGATCAGCGCGGCAATCCAGAACTCCAGCCTTCTCCAGAAAGCTGCAAAGGAGCCCCGGGCCCAGGACGCTCTGGAGAATTGCAAGGAGCTTCTGGATTTCTCAATTAACGATCTCCAGAACTCCTTCGATAAGTTGGGGTCCTTCGACGTGACGAAAATGGACGAGTACATGTCCGATCTCAAGACATGGCTCTCCGGTGCCATCACTTACCAGCAGACTTGCATCGACGGGTTCGATAACACCACCGGAGATATCGGTGCTCAGATGCAGAAGCTTTTGAAGCTCTCCGGCGAGCTCACGAGCAATGGTCTCGCCATTGTCACCGAGCTTTCTACGATGCTTGGGTCATCCGGTCTCCCGAGCACCACCAGCAGGAGGTTGCTATCCGAAGATGGGTTCCCATCATGGGTCAGCGATGGAAAGAGGAGATTGCTTCAGACAGGGAATGTGAAGCCTAATGCAGTGGTTGCTAAGGATGGGTCTGGAAAGTACACGACCATTACTGATGCACTTAAAATGGTGCCCAAGAAAAACAAAACACCATTTGTCATCTACATTAAAGCTGGTGTTTATAAGGAGTATGTTAGTATCACCAAGCAAATGAGCAATGTTTTCTTGATCGGAGATGGACCCACCAAGACCAAGATCACCGGAAGCCGGAGCTTCGTTGGTGGCTACAATACATACAGAACCGCCACAGTCTGTAAGTGATATCTCCCCTCACTCTATCAATCTGTGTTCGATTATGTGATTAGTTTTTGTTTTTTGTTAGTTTATATCTAATTTTTTTCACAATGACAGCCGCTGATGGAGAGCACTTCATGGCAAAGAACCTCGCAATCGAGAACAGCGCAGGAGGAGACAAGCACCAAGCCGTGGCACTTCGCGTGTCATCAGACAGAGCGATTATCTTCAATTGCCAAATCGACGGTTACCAAGATACCCTTTACGCCCACACCCACCGTCAGTTCTACCGCGACTGCTCCATCTCCGGCACAGTCGACTTCGTGTTCGGTGACTCCGCCGTCGTCTTCCAGAACTGCAAGTTCATCATCCGCAAGCCCCTCGACAACCAGAGCTGCATGGTCACCGCCCAAGGCCGTACCGACAAGCGCGGTGCCACCGGTATCGTCATCCAGAACTCCGTCGTGACTGCCGAGCCCGCTTACATGGCCGTAAAAGGCAAGTTCAAGTCATACCTTGGACGCCCATGGAAGCCATTCTCAAGGACCGTGATCATGAACTCTCAGATCGACGGTGTGATTGACCCCACTGGCTGGGCCCCATGGGCTGGAACCATCCATTTGGACACTCTTTGGTATGCTGAGTACAACAACAGAGGGCCAGGATCAGCGCAGACACAGAGAGTTAAGTGGAGAGGCATGCAGAAGATTTCTCCTCAGGCGGCTGCAAGTTTCAATCCCAGCAAGTTCATTGATGGGAATACATGGATTAGAACTGCTGGGGTTCCATATAATCCTTGAAGGATTTGAGTGAGAGTGGAGTTGGGAGGGGCTTTATTGTCTTTTTGTATTGGGTTTTGGTTTATTGTTTGATTTGGTTTGGTTGTTAATAGAGATGATCAAGAAAAAATGTCTGATGATGATCATATTCATTTTGTAATCGGCGAAGAATATCTCACATTGTTTCTCATTCATGGCAATATATGGAAGAGATTGTTTTATAATGGTTTATATAAAAACTGTGTGTCTATGATTAATGAAAACATACTATACACATCTATATAAACATGTTTTTTACTCTGTTTTATCAGTCGATATAAAGATTGGATCACTATCTTTGTGTAGTGATAAACAAATCGAATAGAAAAATGATATATAAGTTCACTTTTTAGACTCACTTTTTAAATCCAGTGATATGTCAATAAAATAATTGGTTGAAAATTAAAGAATATTTAATTATCAACCAATTTCTTGACACATTATTAAATATAGAAAATGGGTCTAATTTTTGAATCTAAATAATAATGCTCAATGGAGTAAGAATTATTTATTTACAGCATTGCTCAAAATAAATTCTCACAATAAAAAAAAATAATATGATTTTTTTATATATAATATTACTTTTTCTATTTAACAGGTGGCCATCAAACGGTAAATGGGAAACAAACGAAAAGTCAAGAAATTATTAAGTGAAAAGTGCTATTCAATATTAAGGTCAAGTTTGGGTACTCTAAATAATTTAAAAAGTCAAAAAGTTATTCAAAAAGTTAAAAAGTTAACACTATTTATCAAAAGTCAACAATTACGACTGCACAACTCCCAATTCAAATTTTCTTCTAAAAACCAATTTTCACAATTTTTTATTACACATTTTTCTATAAAAAGTCAAAAAATTAACCCAAACATCCATATTTTCAACCTCACTTTTTTTGTCCAAAAAAACAAAAAATACACTTATTTAGTCTTTCCAAACTTGGCCATTGCGAGGTATTCTCGGAGTAAGTAATTAAATTTTCAATTTCTCCAATAAAAAAAAAAATTCAAGTTCAAAAAAAGTTGTATCAGATTTTCTATTTTTTTAATAAAAAATTCTCGAGTTTGATTTAATATTGTATTTCACTTATTTTATCGTTTTTCTCATAAACTTCATATTAAAAAATATAAAAATTAATAGTTATTATTTTAGTTAAATGATATTACAAATTTAATATGATATTGTGTGTGAAAATTAATATCATTATAAAATACCAATTTTAAACTAATAACTAATTGACTCAATAAATTATAAATATGGCATTGGCACCCTCTCATGAAGAAAAAATAAAATATACTGCTATAGATATAGATATGTATAATTTTGAAATGCGGATATAATGATGATAATTCCTTGTACAAATTTTAATTCCAAACAGAACCTATAAAAACTTCTGTATGGGCCTGCTGGCTCTCGAAGCTTCCATTTAGGTTGTCTAACTTACCACAGGCCCAACCCAACAAAAGCTTGGGGAACTTACTGATAAGTTCCATGTACTAAGTTCAAGATCCAGCTAATCCCAAAATAAAATACTTGCACCAATTAGTCCAATATATTTTTAATTGTTACCAAAAAATCCTTTTTTTTTTTTTAATTTACAGACACTGTTCACATTTTACTATCGTCGGACTTCCGTCAAACGGTCGCCGGAGACTCGTCGGAATGTTCAACATCGCCGGAAAGTCGTCGGAATGTTTAAAACATGTTATGAAACTGTAAAATTTTACAGTTCTAAAGTATGTTATAAAACTGCAAAATTTTACAGTTTTAAACCATGATTCATTCCCGCACAAAAAAAAAAAAATTCAAACTGCAAAATTTTACAATTTTCACCGCCTGTAACTAAAACTCGAAAATTACTTGTTCAGAATTCGAAAATTTTCTCATTACAAATCTGTGTGATAGCTGTACAAATCTGAGTCATTACAGATCTGTTTCAATGATATTATAGATCTATTTCATCATCAACAACAACCATAGATCAACAACTATCCCAAAAAAAATCTGTAAATAGAGAGAGAAAGAGAGAGAAATTGACAAAGATATATACACAAATCTGTTCAATCTAAGCACAGATCTGAGGATGAGCGTCTTCTTGTTCTTGTTCTTCATCGTCTTCTTGTTCTTGTTCTTCATCGTCTTCTTGTTCTTCAGTTCTGCATCGTACCAAATTTGGTCACTCTGATCAGATCTTCGGCGTCAATAATCGATCTGCGTGGTGGAGAAAGTGGCGACGGTGGTGCCGCAGAGGTTCAGATCGGCATAGATGTTCAGATCGGAAGGTCGTAAAGAGGGAAGCAAAAAACCAGAAAAAAAAACGAGAGAGGAAGGGAAGCAAAAAACAGAGAGAGAGAGGGGAAAGGACTTTTGGGTGCAGTGAAAAAGTTTTGGAATTAAATGGAGACCACATGTTTCACATGGGACCTATGGGTAATTTCCCCAAAAGGTTTCACCTTCTCTCAAACAAAAACCACATCATCATTTTCTGAGCGCCAAAAAGGGCATCCAAACTTTTTGGCTTTGTTTGGTTTGATTTTTAGAAAAAATTTTAAAATAATTTTTTTTATAAATAAATTTTCAAGGATAATCAAATCAAACAAATTTTTCTAAAAAAATTTCAAAATTTTATTTGGTTATCTACTTTATAAAATCAATCTCTCTCTCATACACATTAAATCAATCATTTTTTTTTAAAACTATCTTTCAAAACAATTTTCTAAAATCATTTTTAAAAAAAAACAAATCAAACAAGTTTTCGTACTTTTTATTTCAAAAACTACTCTACAAACACAAACCAAACACACCATTCATCTCTCTCTCTCTCCAAAATTTTCAAATCTCTCTCTGGTTTACATTCGAAACTCCAAGCCGATTTCTAGGGTTTTTGATTTCTCGCTTCGAATTGTAGAACTAGGATTTGAAATGAAGTGCGGGAGTAGCACCGGAATGGGGTTCGATTTGACGGAAGATAAAACGGCGATGGAGCCGATTCCACACACTGCAGCCACTTCATGAACTATTCGCGTTCAATTGGGCTGTCGATCTCTCCAAATACCTACTGGAGATTTACTCCGGCGAGGTCGCCAATCTCTCCGAGGGTTCGTATATCTGGACTCTGTAAATCTATTTTCAGTTTTTGAGTGTGATTTTTCTTTTTTGTAGATGCTTTGCTGATTCAGGGCTCCATTCACTCACTGGTTATTCTTCTGCATGCCTCGGAGTTCATTTCGCTCGCAGAACAGAACAGGTTCGGTTTTTAGCTACATTGATTTGAAGTTCACTTACCCCTTTTTTTTTTCTTTTTTTTTTTTTTTTTTTTTTTTTGGGGGTGGTTTGTGTTGGTAAATTTTGACTACAAATTATTTAAAATTGACATAAAGTTCTACGTATTATTGAATCCTGCTAGCCTTTGAGGCCAACAAGGCCACCCCCTTTGTCCCAAATTTTGACAAATTTTGAGTTTCTTAAATTATTAACGGTTGGTTTGGATGTGGGTTGATTTTTTAGTTATTTTAATTTAAAGTTAGAAGTGATGAATTTTTTGATTTTTTTTTTATTTTTGTAGAAGAAAAAATAAAATGATTAGGACTTAGATGTGATATTTTACCTTATTGAGCTAATTTTTTTTTTATATATATATTTTATTATTATTATTATCTTTTTTTAATTATTTTAGCCCAAATTCACCCTAACCTATTATGCCAAACGAGTGCTAATTTTGAGAAAATTGATTTTGTTAGTATGTGACCAAATCATAGCTTACGATTGGTACATAACCAAAAAGTATATTAATTCATTTAAAGTTGTGGATTCTGTTAATTTTAAATAGATATTAGTATTATTTTGTTCACCCTGTCTCTCAATTTCTCTTAAAAAAAAAAAAAAAAAATCAAATAGATAATAGCAATATCGATATGGAATATGAGTCATGACCTTACACAACATAGTGCTATAGACTAATTGGGAAAAATGCCCCAAATTTTTTAAATATACGCATATATTACAGGTTCTACGAGTTAGTTTTAATTAATTTATTTATTTATTCTTCACTCTCAATTTATAAATTCTATTTTTAGGATAACATATGACACTTTATATGTCATAATTCTTTCATAACCATTTTTAATTATCTCAAAAATTTTAATCATAAAAATCAAAGGACTCACTTTGAAAAGACTTCTACCTAACACATTCAATAGATATGTGTATGAGAAGCGGAGACAAAAAAGGAAAGAAAAGAAAAATAAAAAATAAGAGAAAGGCAAAAGAGAAAGGGAAATAATGAAAATGGCATTTTGATAATTTGAAGGTGATTTTCACCACTTTATAATTATTTTTGTTCTTTTCATTTTTATTATAACTGTGTGTATCGAATACCGCACTAGATGATTGTGGACCGGAGTTTCGCACCCGATTGAACTATCTAAGAACTGAGACCCTGCAATAATGAGCACCGTTAGAGCTGCCCGGCCGGAGTTGGCCGGATAACCTCTCTGGTGTGGGAGTCAGCGATCGGAGAAAATGAAATATGCTCTCTAAGTGTAAAGAGTTGTGTTTAAGTGAGTAGGGTTCAGTTTTTCTTGTTACCTTCAATGTGAAGTCCTCGTAGTTTATATAGAACTCTTTACTTGTTACCCAAGATGGTTTCATGAAGCTTTGGTGTTGCTAGGCTTTTTTTAGCATTGCTCAAGGTAGGGACCATCTGGTAGTTGACACTGGGTGCATATACTCGTTGTAACCATGCTGATAACAGACTTCATTCCATTGATCAACCATTTCTGTGATTATAGGGAGAGGGGACCAGCTGAGGTGGTAGCCTGCACATGTATGCATTCACAGCTTCCACGTTTCTCTGAGAGGTTCTTTCAGTTCGGTACCGTTGTGCCTTGGCTTGGCCCTTTGTGAGACTGCTTATAGAAATGAGCTATCCCATTTAGATATCTTTGTGTGGGCTCGGCCCACTTTGGTTTTTGGTGATGGGTTCAGCCCATTAGTTCAATCTAGAGATTGTGTCCTGTAGCTCGGCCTAGCCCAGCATTACGGCTAGACTGACCTTTCCATTGCGAGTCGAGGCCAAGTGCTTGAGGACTTGGGCAGGCTGTTGACCATGGAATTGGGCTTAACTAGCTTGCCCACATATTTATCTGACCCACATGAACTTGGGTTTAATGGGTTGAGCAAACCCAATGCTTGGATCCGACCCGTTTATATTTTGTCCCTTCATTTGCCCTCTAGCTCGCGTTAAGGTTCCCTTTGGGGGGAGCTACTGTCCAGCACTCCAAGTGTTGTGTTGTTTCAGATCTGTCCCAGTTCGGCCTTGATGACGGTTCGATCTTGATATATGCACTCTGCATGTGTTCTATCATGATGACACATAGCGGCGCTGAACTGGTATGCAGAGGTAGTGCGCCGAATCCATATAGAGGGACATGATTTTGTACCTTCACACTAGTTGAGGGTAATAAATGCCCTAGGGGTGTCAATTCAAACCCCTTTGTCTATCTCTGAGTTTCAGGAAACCCTAAAAACCCTTTTGTTCTTCTACTTTGGTTCCGACGGTGTTCCGCCCAGACTCTTGTTGCCATAACTGTTGCCATTCTCGTTCCAATCTCAAGGATCTCATTTCGTTGATGTTCCTTCGTTGAATCTCTGTAAGTTCATTTGAAACCTATCTCTTCTTTCGTTTTTCTGCCCTGATCGCCATTTTTGGCCCTCACGCCACTGTTTCCGGCGACTGGCTCTATTTCTTGCTTAGTTGAGTTTTGTTCTTGCCCTACTAGGTCTAGATAATGGGAAAACTTCGAGCGTTGGTGGATACTCTTCAGGCAATGGCCTTGTTCTGCCATGACCATGGTATTCCTGATGATGTGACCCTTTCACTGGCGAAAGTTGACGCCAAACGCATGGGTAGCAGAAACACTATTGCTTTCCCTGTCGTTGCCATTATTGAAGGAGGGATTTGGTTTCCCCTTGATCCATTAGTACGCTGTTTCTTGCACCAAGTTCAACTTACCCCAATGCAGGTGTCCGTAAACTTGTTCCGAGTTGTCTATGGTGTCTCTGCCCTTAACAGGTGATTGTGTTTGAACCTGGACATCTTGGACATTTTGGGTTGTTATATCCTTTCACACAATAAAGATCATAGCACCTATTATCTCTGTGTTCGTTCGGCTGATTGTCACCTTGTCACCGGCTTACCCAATTCCGACAAACACAATGATGATTTCTTGCAAGTTGGTGGTAACTAGGAGTTTCCTGTTGGGACCTAATTCCAATCTGAACGGATGCCCCAAAAAAATAGCTACCCAGGTCTGAGTCCTGTGCCTTATTATTTCTGTACTTTTGTCTTATTTTGAATGTTGTGCTAACGTTGTTCCTCATCTCTGCAGAGGCTTCTTGTTTCCAACGCAGGTCGAACCGAGAGAATGCTGAGGCGATCAAGGCCGTTTTGAAGTACAAAAAGAGGTTTACGCCTGAACTACTAGACTACTAGGCAACCAACCGTACCACAATCCAGAAAAAAGCAAGGCTTGCTGCATCTCTTTTTGATTTCGATACTGAGACTGACACACCCATTGTCCCTCTAGTCATAAACCGCCGTCGCGGCCAAAGCTTGCTTGCTGAGAGGACACCTTCTCATGTCCCCAGTTTCACAGGGGGTGAGTCAATGTCGAAAATGAGAGTACTGGTGGATCTAGAAGCGGGGGCTTTTGGTTCTTCTGACGCTCTGGAGGCTTTTTTAGTCAAGGCCGAACAAAAGAGCCTTATGGATGTAAAACTGGAGATAGGGGCTTCTGGCTTTTCTGCCGCTGCTACCAAACTCTCTACTTCAATCACTGAAATGGCGAAGAAGAGGAGAAGGGAGACTGGTAAGGCCATAATTGGAGAAGCTTCTGAGGATTCTGTTGAGGATGAGTCATTTGAGAAGTGAGAGCCGCCTATGTTGCATCAAGGCAGACTAATTTCTACCTCTGATTCGGTTGTTGCTTCTGGGGACTTTGCTTTTGACCTAACCAAGACTTTGTCGATGTCAGTAGACATGGGGGGTCACAATGGGCCCCGTGACATTCCGATCCTGAAGGGACCTTTCAAAAGATGGTTGCTGTAAGTGATTCTGTACTTCTTTTGGTGTTCTTTGCTGGTCTGTGCCATTTGCTTTCTTTTAATACCTTGTTATCTGTTGTAGTGTATCCAAAGGATGCATTTGTCCATCACCCAAGCTGAAGAATTAGAGAGGGTCGTATTGGAGGCCGCCATGGATGTCGAAAGGTTGACGACAAATTCGGAGGTCGAAAATGAAGGCAGAAAGGGAAGTGTTCCGTCTGAACAAGGTTGTCGCCTTTGCTGAAAAATCAAAAGAGGCTGCTATTAGGGTTCAGGCCTAACTTGAGAGCAAGGTTGCTGAACTGGAGGCGATTATAGTAGTTATGGCCGCTGAACGTTTAACTTTGGAGGCTAAGCACTGGCAGCAGGTTAGGACGAAGCTGGAGCCGCTTATAAAGAAAAAGTGTTGATGTTGCGCCACAAGTTTTTTCGTAAAGGCTGGACGAGTGCCCTTGCTGCTGCTTAGATTCCTAAAGAATCCTCCTTGTTTTAGAATGTTCTTGTTCCCTCGAAGTCCTCGAGTTTGAAGACCAATACCACCCCTGTTACTCCATTAGCAAAGATTTCTTTAGAGACTGATGCTGCAAGTAAGATTCCGGAATGTGGTGCTATCAATGAAACAGTGGATGTTGAAAGGGATGAAAACCTGGAGACTGAAGTTGTGGGAAACGTGGTTAAGGAGTCTTCTGTTTCTCAGGAAGTTGGAGCTACCTCTACTTTTCCTTCCTAAGATGATGTGAACCAAACTGTGAATGTTGTCCTTGAAGTTCCTCCTACTGATGAGAGTTAGAGTGGTTTTCATCTGAAAAGACTTGAAGTTTATTTTACACATTTTTCCTTTCCTTCTCATTTCCTTGATGTACTGGAGCTCAGTCTTTCTGATGAGTTGCCCCCCTGATGCATGCTAAGACAATTTTTCTTTTTTTACTTTTTTTTGTTGTGGCCAGTTGTGTCTTTTGTTGGATGATGAAATTCGTCTTTTAGACCTTGCAATCTGCTGTTTAATGTTTGTGTTCTCTATGTTGTTTGCCCCCGGCCAAGCATTGTTGGGACTGCAGGGCTGAATAGATGCTCCGTCTGGTTTATTTGACATGCTGCAGGGTTGTGCTTGACTTGCAATTAGAGTGTCTTACTTAGGTCCAAGCTGATTCTGAGAAAACAATCGTTTGCCCCCACCTGGAGCTAAGTAAGATTGGTACTGAAGATTTGTTCTTTGTGGCAGAACTGTTTGAGTCTGTTCCAACTCTTGAAGTTTTATTCAGGTCCAAGTTTGGTCTTTGAGAAACAATTGGTTGCCCGCACCTAGAGTTAAATAAGGCTGATGCTGGAAGCTTGGTGCTGAAAAAATGATCCAAGTCTGTTCCAACTCTGGGTGCATGCAATAGTATTGAAGCAATTTCACCAAGCAATTCCACTTGGCTAAAGTCCATTTTAAATAATGATTATTTGAAAAATACGTTAGTGCGGTTTTCACCAAGCAATTCCACTTGGCTAAGGTCTGTTTTAGTTGTCAAACTTAATTTCACCAAGCAATTCTAGATGGCATGTTTAAGCGCTAAATTTCGTTCGCTCGCTCCGAAACTAGGTCCGTTTGGGTAAACCAAAGCTAAATCTGTTTGATAAACATCAAAGCTAATTCCGTTTGATAAACACCAAAGCTAAATTCGTTTGGTAAACACTAAAGTTAAATCTGAAAACTCTTGTAATGAGGCTGTTCATATATTGAATACAAAAGAAAAAAAAAATTCAAAGATGTGGGGAGACATTTGTATTAATCAAAAGATAAATGTCTTTATACTTTGAGAGATAAGTTGGAGGCAATTTTATTGATAGTACTTCTTGAGGTTTGCTATATTCCAGGGCCGAGATATGGCTATGCCCTTAAGATCCTCTAGGTAGTACGCTCCATTCCCAGCAACAACTGTAATCTTGTAAGGACCCTCCTAGTTAGGTCCTAGTTTGTCTTCACCAAGCACCCTTTTGTGATCTATGACTTTTCTTAAAACTAATTCGCCAGGTGTGAATTGCCTTGGGAATACTTTCTGGTTGAAACTCTTAATAAGTTGCTGCTGATAGGCTACAAGTTTGATCAGTGTTGCTTCTCTTCGGCCTTCTGCCATGTCCAGTGCCTGTGCAATGGCTTCTTCATTACTTGTATCTTCAAACAATTCTGACCGGATGGTTGGGAGAGCGATTTCGAGTGGAATAACAGCCTTCATTTTGTAGGTTAAGGAGTAAGGTGTTTCCCCTGTTGAGCGTCGTGCTGTAGTTTGGTAGGTCCACAACACATAGGGTAACTTTTCAACCCATTTTCCTTTTGCATTTTCAAGCCGCTTTTTTACCCTGTTAATGGTCTAGTTCGAGGACTCTGCTTGCCCATTGCTTTGTGGGTAACCAGGAGAGAGTTCTGATATTCAATCCTGAGATCGGCACAGAACTTCTTAAAAATCTTTCCATCAAACTGCGTTCCATTGTCCGCAATCAGTACCAGTGAGATGCCGAAACGGACCACGACATTCTTCATCGCAAACCGTTTTGTGTCTGCTTCTTTGATGCTTGCTAGGACTTCAACTTTCATCCACTTGGTGAAGTAATCGATTGCAGCGATGAAAAAGCGTCTGTTTCCAGTGCCTCGTGCTAAAGGTCCAACGATGTCTAAACCCCACTGAGCAAAAGGCCATGGGCTAGTGAGTGGAGTTAGATTTTTGGTTGGCTGATGAATTAGTGGAGCAAACCTTTGGCACTTATCACACTTCTGAACGTATTGCTGTGCATCTTGCTACATCTGTGGCCACCAGTACCCGTGAGTGAGGACACGGTGCGCCAGTGACCTTCCCCAAATCCTATCGTGAATTTCATAGAGAACATTCTCGACTAGATTTGGATGCACACATAGCAAATAAGGGCCAATGTAGGAGCGTCGGTATAATTTCCCGGATGGTGAAATCCAAAATCAAGCTGATCGATGCCGAATTTTGTTGGCTTCTTTCTTATCTTCAGGAAGAGTGCCTGATCTTAGAAAAACAAGTATTAGATCCATCCAACTCGGTCCTAGGTTAGTGTAGACGGCTGGATCTGGAGATACAATACTCGGTTCTAGCACAAACTCAACTCTGACTTTTCTAGTATCTTTAGTGTCCATTGACGAGCCAAGACAGGCGAGGGCATCAACATGACTGTTTTTGTCCCGACTGATCCGTTTCACTCGTATGGATTAGAATTTCTTAAGCAAATCTCTTGTCTTTTCTGCATACATAGCCATTCTTTCATCTCTTGCTTCGTAGACCCCAGTGAGTTGATTGACAACCAACTGAGAATCACTGAATACTAGTAGTTGATCTGCACTAAAGTGTTCGGCACTACACAACCCAGCTAGTAGTGCTTCATATTCTGCCTCGTTATTAAAGGCCTTCCATTCAAGTTTTAGAGCCTGTTCCTAGATGAATCCTTCTGGAGATATGAGTACCACTCTTGTCCCCGAGCTTCAATTATTGGATGATCTGTCGATGTAGAGCTGCCAGATGTCCTCAATGAAGAGTTTCCATGCTTCTGAAGCACTCTGTTTATTCAGTTCGGTGGTTTGTGGCGCCTGTACCAAATTGGAGTTTTAATGTTCGATGCTCTGGGCGACGGTGAATTCGGTGACAAAATCTGCCAAAACCTGGGCCTTGATTGTTATTCTAGGCTGATACTATATGTCAAACTCACCAAGCTCTACCGCCCATTTTGTCATTCGGCTCAAGAAATCAGCTCGGTTGAAGACAAATTTGAGGGAGAATTCAGTGAGGACATTGATGGTATGACCCTAGAAGTAGTGTTGCAGCTTCCTTGAGGCAATGAGCAACGCATAAGCCAGCTTTTCCAATGGTAGATGTCGTGTTTCGGCGTCTAGGAGAGTCTTGCTGATGTAGTACACTGGTGTCTGTTCCTTTTCAACTTCACGAATCAATACTGCACTTACCACATGATATGAGACCGCCAGATATAGGTACAACTCTTCCCCTGGTTCTGGAGTGGAAAGGAGATGTGGTGTATTGAGATATTTCTTGAGGTCCTGCAGTGCTTCAATATATTTTGGACCCCATTCAAATGTAGACTTTTTTCTTAACAATTGAAAGAAAGGCTTCATCCGATCTGACGACTTGCTGATGAATCGGTTTAGGGCTGCTGCCATTCCAGCTAGCTTCTGCAGTTCCTTGACCTTTGTTGGTGTCACAACCCAAACCCGCCCCTATAGGTTTAGCATCGTAACCATCCATTAATCATGGGATTACCGAAGGACTTTAAGACAGACTAACATAATATTAGGGGCTAGCGGAAGCAAATAGCAAATGTACAATATTCATTGAGATGTGCAGACTTATATGAGACATAAAAATTTTAAACTTTACATTCATACATTTACACATCATATATATATATATATATATATAAGTTAGACAAAAATGGACTTAGCCCTATTTATATAGTAAACAAAAACTTGTTTAACCAATCAAGAAAACAAAACTTAAACTTTAATCACATACCCATAACCACTTGACATATCCAGAACCTCCACGGGAGGCACATAGGTTGGCTGACAAAAATAGATTCCAGGCAGACGCCTCTAAGCCTGGTTACACACCTGATCACCTACATACATAAGTAATACAGTAAGTTGGACCCTAGTGAATAATAACAAAGTAAAGGGTTTTAATGAATGATGTCCATCACAAAGTCAGAAATTAGAGTTTATATCAAAAACATATTCTTATCAGAAATAAAGTCTTATGCATATTCTGATTTCAATCAGAAACAGGTTCATATTCATATTCTTGTTCAAATCATATACAGAAATCAGAGTTCATGCTTAATCATACATGGTATATCCATTAGCGTTATCATACTTGTCAGTTCTATTAAGGAACCTCCGGTACTTGGAAACTTATAACATACTTGAGCCATGGCATTATTATCCCTGGGAAATGGCCTTGGGACTACGATATTATTACCCCCGGGTGAGGGCTATGAGACCACGGTATTATTACCCCCGGGCAAGGGCCTTATTCTTATAGACCACGGTATTATTACCCCCGAGCAAGGGCCTTGTGCTAAGGATGCCACAAATACATTTCAGAAATTTGGACAATCATTCATTCATACAAAACATCGCATTTCAGAAAACTGATCATTTTATAGCATCAGAAAATAATTAAAGTTAAACATAACTTTACAGAGTTATTATTCACAGATGGTTCCGCTAGCAGATCAGATAATGTAGACAAATCAGATAGATCAGGCAAAAGATAGCGCGTGACCTACACAAACCCATAACATATACACATTGAAACACAATATTAATTCCTTGATCAAACTTGACTTTTCTTGTCTTCTGTTTAAATAATCCGAATGCCTACTACGCTTATTCTTTCTTTATTCAAATGAATCGGGTTCTTGTTTCACATGTTCTTTCATTACTAAATTATTCTTTTCTAAATAAACCAATTTCTTACTTGGTTTCTTAATCAATTATCACTAAGTCAATGACTTATTCTTTAACCAACTAATTTATGTTGATTGGTAGTTTATTAATCTTGTTGAGTCATAATTCTTGCCTAAGAATGCTTGGAAGTGAAAGAGAATGGAAATTGAAATATGAAACTACTTTTCAAAATTTTCTGAAACATGACTCTTCGCTCGAGCCAACATTGGTCGCTCGAGCCGACCCCTTGGTCTACAAAAATACTGGTTGTTTGCATTGTATGCTCGAGCGACAACTTCTTCGCTCGAGCGATGATGACAAATTTTGGATTTTCCAAAATGTTGTTTAAACTTAAAAACACATTACCAAGGCTCCAAATTCATGTATGACTCACTCAAATATGCAAAAAACATTCCCAATTCATATATTTAAAGTTAATTCCATGATTTTGATTCAAATTTAAACCTTGGGTTTTTTGTTTAAAAATCATCTTTCAATTCTTTCTTTGTTTAATGAAACTTAAAGTTGAATTTATAAAGTCCTTCCAAAAATATTTGAATGTATGAAATTTAAATAAAAAATCAAACTAATTTTTTATTCTCAAATATAAATTATAATTTATTTCCATATTTGTCCAAATTTAAATTTCATTCATTTTCTTCATATCAAGCCCAATTTCAAATCCACAAATTCTAAAACATGAATTGATCTTCCAAAACTCTTAAAAATTCATGATGCATATACAATTGAAACTCAATTTCATGTTAAGACAACTAAATTCAAACCCAAAGTAATTAATTTTTAAATTAATTTTCATAAATTTGAACCTAACTCCTTTGCATGGATCAAATCTTTAATAAATCTTTGTTGCATGTAATTTATGGAGCTTAATTTAAGAGCAACTCCAACTACACTTTTCATTTTTCACTAGCTAAAGTACAAAAAAAATAAGCTCTTTATTTTACTTAAGTACTTAGCTATTGTGTGTTCCAATCATACTCTTTATTTTAACTAGTCATTTAAACAAACTTAACCAATTTTTAAAATAAAAAACATTATATATTACTGTTGACATAGTTGCTGAGGTGGCATTTATAATAATATAATTTTTAACATATTTTAAAATAATGTTAGTTATTTTTTGTTAAAATATATAGTGCATAATTTATTTATTTTTAATCAGCAAAAAAGGAAACTTTATTAATGATAATAACATACAATACATATGAGATTTCATCGATAAAGGAGGAGAATGCACAAAGCTCAATCATGAGCAAGCACAACTACAAAGGTTGGAGAGGAACCAACACAAGCCAAAAGAAGAGGAGAAAAAATTAAGAGGCTCAGACCCACATTGTTGCAGCATGTTGCTGCTGCTACAGCATGTTGCTGCCACAATGCACTAAGGCTATTATCTTTTCAAAAACATAGTGACACAAAACTCCAAAGTGAATTTTCCATTACTCAAGCAATCCTCATCACAACCACCCAAGGCTATTCTAACAGAATACACCAAGGCACACTGCAACATATCAAAAACCAAGGCCAGGCCAAAGCAAAGCCCAAACCCAAACACACTAGACCCTACCACAAAGCTATTGCTGCTCTGCTGTTGTTGTTCTAACCCAAGCGCCTTCTAACCTGATGCATATTGTACATTAGGTCATTGACACAAATGGAAGCTTATCAAAATTAAGAATTGAAAGAACACAAATTAGTGAAATAATTAAGTAGTTCAGCAAAAGACTACACAGATTCAAGATTCAAGAACCAGGAGATTGATTCATGATCGAAGAAAAAAAAAAGAAAGAAAAAGAGAGAGAAACAGAGTGTAACCATGAAAACAGATTCAATAGCAACGGGATGGACAAACGGGAAAAAACATATTCAAAATCATAAAGGGCTGAAACTGAAAATTGAAAGAAAACAAAGAACTCACCAATTGGGTCCGAGGTCGAGGACGCCAGTTTGAGATTCGTCGGAGTTAGACGGTGATAACTAGTGGAGCAGAACAGTGAATGGTTCGCCAGAAGAGGTGATCAGAGCAAGTTGCAAAGCTTGAAAACTTGAACAATGGCGGTTTTGGGAGAGAGGCGCTAGAGAGAGAAAGTTTCAAGGCCAAATCAAAGATGTGAAGTGAAAAGACGGAGAGAGGGAAAGTGTTTTTGTTAAAACACGAAAAGGCAGCAAAATCATAATGAATGTGCCTTGGACGACGTGCCTGTCAGGCGGCCTGCACAGAAGCGATGCAACCTAATAGCGCGTGTCAGGTACGAATCAATGGGAGAAGGACGCGTGGCGGAAACAGTTGAGTAAACCGTGCGGGACAGCTCACGAGCAGATAAAACTCTTGGAGTTCTTGATTTAATGAAGCAAAAACCTCAGCTAGAGGGGAGATCTTAGTTAAGGAACTCGAAGAACTTGGTTATTGATTCTTGGTCCTTGATAAAGTAGACTGCAGAGTCTTGGTCATATGCAGCGGACGAGTGATGATCTCGATCGTGAAGGGTAGAGTGAGTCTTAGCCGACGTGCTATGTGGACAAACAATATAGGTTCCATTACCTCAGGTTGCTGAGGTAATAGAACCTAGGGGGCAGTTATGGGGGCATATTTTGTAAATGACAGCACGTGGCTAAGGTGACGCCGAAGTGTCAGCCGAGGTACCACGTGGCTTGGTCATGCGCCATGATGATCTCGGTTAAGCCGAGGTTATCTGCGGAGATACCGAAATCCGAGATGAACGAATAAGGGACATGAGTCCTAGAACTGGAGAGGACCTTACTATGGATAAAGATAAAACTCTTATGGAGTTTATCTCTATCTAGCTGGGAGTCCAAGATGAGCATTGAGCCAAAGTCCATTGAAGCTAGGCTTCTACAGAGATCAGGTTAGTGTTGGCTATAAAAGTAAGGCACCCTCGTGGGTTTAAACAAGATTGGCATACACTTTTGATAAAGATAATCTGTTTCAAAAAGAAGGTTCAACAGTTAAAATACTCATGTCTCTCAAGAACATGATAAATGACATTTTTCACTTAAAACAGATTACAACATGAACACCAATAATTTTCTGGGTACCAAGAAATAACAAGTAACATGCCACACAATTCTCAAAGCTATAAGCTCGTTGGATCCAATACCGAACTAAGAGTCATCCTCAGGGTGGCAACCTGGGGCTTTTCTCTAAGTGGATCCGATTAAAGGTCACCTAGCCTAACCTAGGTCTTTTCCTTACAATCGTTGAGCACTATAGTCATCACTGCCCAACCTAGATCTGTTTCCTAGTAGCTAGAGTCACCACACACAGTGGAATAATTTCCCTAGACTAAAATACACAAATGGTCCCAATAATCAATACACATCAGTATCACAAAACATGGTAGTTCACCATTATAAACATGAGACCAAACCAAATAGTTTACAGTATGCCAAGTTCACACATGTTTCAGAAATAATTTGAATCCATTGATAATATAATAATTTTATCAAAACAGTTTAGTCCTGAAACAACAATTTAATTTTCTAACAGTTCAAGGTAGGGGAACATTTATAAAAATATGTAGCATGAAACTACTCACCTGAAAACGAAATAATATAATCCTCGAATAGAGTATGAAAGTCCAACTAGTGCCCTGAACCAAGTATGAAGACTACACGTCACTACTAATTTAAAAATACTAAAGAGAATAATAAATTAAGTATACCACACTAAAGCGCACTAACACAGCTCAACCCTACTCACCGAGATAGAAAATACAGAGAGTACATAGTTGAAACTTGTAAATAACTAACACTTCAACAAGCATTCACCTTTGTAATTAAACTACTAGTAGTTCAAGCATTCATTCATTTCAATTCCAACATTGTTCAAACAAACGATAACTAGTTCCAAAATAAACTAATAGAAACAATATTCTGCTTGCAAGGGGAAATTAAATCCACCAATAATCTAAGTCAAAAACATAGTTCGAAAATAACTAAATTCTTTTTCGGAGAATTTCCATTTGGCGGCGATGAATATATTCGGCTTGCAATTGAAGGATCCCACTCGTATCTGTAGACATTATTCTCTCTTCCTCCTTTAGTTGTTCCATTTGCATCTTTTCTTTCTCGTTCTGAATTCTTTCTTTTTCATTATCAATATTTTTTTGCTCTTGCAAATAGGACCTTTCATACATTTCTATTTTCTTCTCACTCATTTTGTTTTTATCTTTCTTTAACTCTTCTAACAATATCATAATAGGCGACCCTCGTTGATCATTTCCACGATCTTTGCTCTTTTTTTTATTTGGACGATCCTTTTCAGCCTTCTTACCCGGTGGTCTTTCCAAGTCTACGTAGTTATCATTCAAGGCATCGTTGTCTCCTAAATTGATTGAATTCATTATAGGAGAACAAATGTCGAGAGTCACTACTTTGTTTGTTTTTTGTTTCTTCAGGATATATTTCTTTCGCCATTTTGGTTGATCTCTTAACTCATTCCAACAATGTTCAAATGTAAATGACGATTTATACAATTCTTTATATAATTTCTTCGCATCACAAATTTGAAAATAGATAAAATAACATTAATTATCATGTAACCAAACAACAACTACAATAATAAGTATAAAAAAATTAACGGCATTGATACCTTATCTTTTTCAGTAAGACCACTTTGATTCAACTTTCGGATTTGGGCAAAGCACCCACAGAACTTATTCGGGGCAAGTTGAATCGCTAACCAATGATTCATTAGAGAAGTTTGACTATGAGTAGATGAAAAAGTTTTATACTTGTGGAAATACTCCCAGACTCTTAGCTAACATGCCTTTGATTTTTGTTTATTTCCTTGCACTAGATCTAAGCTAATGTTAAGCCAAGCAATTATGATCATAGCGTCTTCTTCTGTAGTGAAGTTGTCACCTCGTTGTGATTTCTTGGTGGTGTTTATTTGAGGGGGGATTACAGAAGATTGCCCCCCTTGGTCAAGAGGTTGATCTACAAATTCGTAGTTGGTGCCATTGTTTGTCAAGTTGGTGTAATAAGCATTTTGTTGATGATCCATCTGCAGATAATACCATAAACATTTTTTGAATTCTTAAAACTCAAAAATAAAACATTACATGTAGTAATTTATGTAAACACAAGACTAGATGAAAAAGAAAAGCAAAAGAACAAGCTAAATTGAATTAGTTACATTTATCCAAAATAATTGAATCAATCACATTCATCCAAAATAAACCACCTTCAACAGTATTAAAAAACCCAAAGAAAATTGTTATTCCATTAAGGAGGTTAAGAAATGGTCATTCCATTCCAATATATCTTTATTTCAATGAATCAAACACAACCTCAAAGTTAAAATATCTTCACGAGAGGGAATCATTCTAATCAAATAATGACCCTGTTAATGCATTCAAGTTGATTATTAGTGTCATTCAAGTGGTTTCATTGGGCTCATCCATACCTCTTTTCCACTAGTATCTCTATTTACACAACATAATTTTAAAGGAATTAAGATTATGCAAAAAAAGATTACACTATAGATAAAATTACACATACATATCAAGATTTTACAATATTGGCCAGCAACAATAAACTTTTCTAATCCATCAATTGAAATGAAAATTATTAGTTACCTTTCAAACATACAGAACAAATTAAAAAAGTGACCAAACACATTGCTGAACCAAAATAACAACCAAATCAAACCAACATGATAATAAAATAAATAAATAAAATCCTACACTTCCTACTAAATTGAATATATTTTCCCTTTTCAATATCTTTTTAAATTGAATAAAATGTTACTTTTGCTAGAAAAAAAAAAATCAGAGATCGAATAGATTTTGGGTATTTAGAAAGCAGAACAAATCATCATCAAACAATTTCTACCAAAATCTATGGATTTCCAAAGCCATCAGATGCTATCACTGTTGTGGTCTGACTATATATATTTCTGATTTCATAAATCAATCTAGTCGAAGGGGGTTACAGAGAGGGAAATGGGGGTTTAACAGAGGGGTTTGGGAAGAGGATTTCACATGTAGGAGATGTCAGAAGATGGGTTCTAGTGGCATGGAGTGAAGGAGTTGTATAGAGAGAAAAAGAAAGGCTGAAGATAGGTTTTGAAATAGGGTTTTGTAGGTAGGGATGTGGGGAGTTAGAGAGGGAAGGAAGGGAGAGAAATGGCTTTGCCAACCATGGAAGAGGAGAGAGATAGATTGAGAATGATACATACCTTTATGAATGAGAGAAATGCAGAGATGGAGTTGCCCAACGATTTTGCGAGAAAAGACTACAGCTGTATTATTTGGAGAGCTTCTTGTTCTCTTTGAATGTAGCCAGCAGGTAAGGGTGATGGTAAGATACTTAGCCTTTCGGCCAGCCCGTTGGAGGGCCCAAAATGGATTGAGGTTGGCTAAAATGCCTAACAAGCCTATTTTACCCAGCTCTTTGGAGTTGCTCTAACAATAACTTTCCAAATTAAATCCAAAATAATTAATTTCTAATTTAACTTCATAAACTTGATCTTAGCTCCAATTCTTCATTTTCTTGCCAATTTCCTAGCAAATATTGAATATGTGTAATTCAAATAAAACTAACTAATTTAATATATACCAAAATTTGTTTAAATTAAATAAGACTCTTAAATTACATTACATGCTTGGGTTACTAATCAAAATCAAAATCCATATTTTCGTGAACACATGGCTGTCAAAACTTTTCTTCAAAACATGAAATGGATCATCTTAAATTCTTCAAAATCCATGATGCATATATAAAACACTTACCAAAATCCAACCAATTCTATTTCTTCTTGATTTTCAAAATATAAAATTAAACATGTGAGCCATAATTTTTTTTTGAAAACATACAAGATATATATATATATACACTCTTATGTAATGCAAGATCTTCAAAACCAAGTTCAAAATGATGAAACATGAGACATGCAACCATGGATGTGAACTTAGTTTACTATTCATCATCTTCTTGACATTTCTTAACAAATTTCATGTAATTAATTCCAATTACTTCATGAATTTAGCCCTTAGATGATTCATTTACAAGAATTAAGGACTATAATATTACCTAGAGTCTTTAGCTTGAAGAGTTTTAGCCAAATTTTCAGCTTCTCCTACAATCCTCATTCTCTTCAAAATTTGGAACTCACTCTCTCTAGAGTTGGTCTCTCTCTCTCTCTCTCTCTCTCAAAATGAGCTCTCAGCACAACTAAATAAACAACTCCTCTATAACTCACCAACACATAACACTTACACACACAACACCTCTTCACACCACACAAGCACACGTGCACTCTTCTTTGAATTCCAACACGTCACTCATACACACACTCAGATTTCTCAATACACCCACACCCATTTACACCCCCAATTCTAATTTAGTCCATAATTCAATTTTATGATTAAGATTAAGTTACTTAAATAACACTTAGTTTTAATAAATCTTGATTAACACATAATTAATTAATTAATTATAACTAATCTCAAATCCCACATAGTTTAATTAGCCTATTATGACTTCTATTAGAGCCTAATTAATTATATTTAAGTTTACAAATCTGAATCTGAATTAGATTTTTAGTCGAACTTCTAAAAAGCTCCAAATGTTAGATTAACTTATTTTTATCCTCAATTTTGGTTTCTTAGATCATTAAGGTCTTCAATTTCAAATTAAACTTCAAAATCTTCGTCAATAAATTACATATTCAATTGAACACCTCATGAATAAATTTAATTCATAATAATCTTAATTTTTAATCCGTATAACTTAATTAACTTCAATTTAGACCCAATTAATCAAATCTCAATTATATAAATCTGAATCGAATATTTAATTGAACTCCCATATGGTCCGATACTCAAACTTAAAATAATTCAATTCACCATTTGTACTATTTTGAGTTATTTAGGCTTTCAATTTCTAATTCTAAATTAAATCATCAATAGAATCAAATACGAATCAATCTTCATAATTTTCATAAATCTCAGATTAAGTTAGAATAATTGGCAATTAAAATTTAAATCTCCTTAATTAATTAAATACTAATCATTTTACGTGATGGGGTCATTACAGTTGGCATCTTGATTCCTTGTATTGTTTTGATTTGATTCGGATTTGCCTCAATTCCTCTGTGAGTCACCATGTATCCCAAGAACTTCCTTGTTCCTACCTCGAAAGTGCATTTCGAGGCATTGAGGCGAAGCTGATGGGTTTTCAGGATGTTGAAAACTTCTCTCAGATCCGTGAGGTGATTTGTAGCAAGCTTGCTTTTTACTACCATATCATCTATGTAGGCTTTCATAGTTCGGTCAAGCTGCTCCTTGAATATTCGAGTTACCATACGTTGGTAGGTTGTTTCGGCATTCTTAAGGCCGAACGTCATTACTCTATAGCAGTAGGTGCCTCTCGGAGTAATAAATGATGTCTTTTCTTGATCTGGGCTGAACAGTGGTATCTAGTAATAGCCGCTGTAAACATCCAGAAAGCTTATACGCGCATGCCCTGTTGTTGAGTCTACCAATTGGTCTATGTGAGGCAAAGGGAAACTGTCTTTTGGACAGGCTTTATTGAGGCAAGTAAGGTCAACGCAGACTCTCCATTTTTCGTTCTTCTTTTTTACTACAATTGTGTTAGACAACCATTGTGGGTACTGAATTTCTCGGATTGCCCCCGCCACTAGGAGCTTGTCGACCTCCGCAATTACTGCTTCGGTGTGCTCAACTGAAGATCTTCTGCTTTTCTGCACAATAAGACGGGTGGAAGTGTTAGACTTATTTATTTTGATGATTTATTTAATTATGTTTTAATTTATTTGAAAGAGAAAAATAGAATCCAAAATTTATTTTGAGGATTTATTTGAAAGAGAAAAATAGAATCAAAATTTATTTTGTCCCGTTATTTCTCACATAAACCTTTATCTTAAATGTTGTTAGAATGTATTTAATATTTGATTAAATCAGGAGTTCAAACAGCCCAAAGCAAAGGTTCAAAAAGCCTAGCACAGCAGCAGGCCAAAAGGTTGAAAAGGTTCAAGTGAAATATATTCAAATTAGTAATGATGAAAGTACAACGGATATAAACGGCTATAAAGGTTCAAAAGGCCAAAAGGTTCAAGTGGAAGATATTCAAATTTGTAATAATGGAGTAGAAGATATTCAAATTGGTAATGATAGAAGTGCAATAGCTATAAACGGCTATAAATTTAAATGACTACAGCGGCTATAAACGGCTATAAATTCAAATGAATACAACAACTATAAACGGTTATAATTTTCATTATATATACCAAAACCTCTAATGTAAACAAGTTACAAAAAAAACTTGAAAATATTCTTTGATCTATAATCACTCACATCCCCTCTCAGAAATTATACACTGAGCCTTATAGCATTAAGCTCATCTTTCCTGTGTAAGATTTACAGAAAAATCAAATCTTCATTTTATATATCTATCTTTGAAAGATATTTATTGTAAACTTTCTTTGAAAACAAAAATACCATTTCGTCTTGTAAAAGTGTTACAAACACTGTGTTCTTGAAATCTTGAGAGTAATTGTGAATCATCTAAGATTTGCAAGGGTTTGGGCTTGTGAAGTCTGTGTAAAATCCGTGGAGGATTGCTCCATTTGTAAAGAGGTTGCTAGCACCCTTGTGAAGCTAGAAGATAGTGTAAAATCTTAAGTGAAGCTTGAGGAGTGGATGTAGGCTTGGTTGAAGTCGAACCACTATAAATCTGTTTGTCTCATCTTCCCTAATCTCTTTACTTTCCTACTACTGTTATAGATATCTAATATTCATGTGTTAATCATTTTATTTATCATGTATGTTAGTTATACTTCATTGTTATTTTGCTTGATTATTTACTGCTAAGTTCATCATTGTGCTTGTTAATAATTTATTGTACTAGTAGTTAATTTTATTGGGGTATTATTAATTTTAATTTGTAGAAATCTAATTCACTTCCCCTCTTAGGTTGTTTTTTGGGTAACAGGAAGGATTGACGTTGAGTTTATGGCAATCAAATTCTGGATTAAACCCCGGAGTATCATATGCTGACCATGCGAATACCTTTATATTTTCCCTCAACAAATCCAGCAGCTGAAGTTTCTCATCAGTGCCTAGCGAGGTACCGATAAGGAAGTATTTTTCCAGGTCATCTTCCTTCACTAAAACTTTCTCCAGATCGTCTATTATCTTCTCAGCTGGGGTTCTCCTGACATCTTCCAGAACCAGCTGCTCTACTACTTCAACTGTCTGGACTTGATTGCAGAGTTGTTTAGCCTCCATGGCTGCCATGAAATAATGTTTTGATGTGACTTGGTCCCCTGAGATCTGCTTTACTCCGTGTTCTGTCGGGAAGTGGATGAGCTAGTAGTAGGTTGAGAGGACTGTTTCCATTTGATGAATCCAAGGCTGACTGAGTATAACATTGTAAAGAGACGGCGTGTTAATAACTAGGAATTCTATTTGAAGGGTTTTTGTCCCAGCCATTACTGGCAACACTATCCTATGAGATGGCCATTCAAGTTGCGAATTAAAGCCAACTAACAGAGCTGCCGCTGGGTGAGTTGTTGCTCAGAGAGATCGAGCTTCCTGAACAAGTCGTAATACAATATATCTGCTGCGCAACCTTGATCTACCAAACTCGTTTCATGTCAAATCGTTTCTCAATTCTCACAGTTATAATCAATGCGTCAGTATGTGGGTATTGAATGCCTTCCAAATCATTCTTAGTAAATGAAACAGTACATAAGGGGTTCTTAGGTATTGTTCGTTCCTTTTTTGGCGTTGGTCCCACTGATATGACTTGCTGAATCTGCACAGCTTTTGTAATTTCCTCCTTAAGTGTCTCTTCGCGTTCGTGACTAGTTGTGCCATGGATTACATTTATTACCAATCGAGGTGGGTGCTCGACGTTCGATTCTAGTAGGGGGTTCCCTGTTCGGCCACTACTTTATCCGGATCAATATAGCCTTGGAGGTGCCCAGCAGCTACCAAATCCTCCAGGTGTTGCTTCAATATTCTGTAATTTTGAGTCATATGTCCCCTGTCTTGATGATAGGTGCATCTGAGCTTTTGGTTGTGCTGAGTTGGGTCTTCTAGCATCTTTGGTGGCTAAGTAAAGAACGACTCTCTCTTGACTTTTTCCATAATACAATAGATAGGTTCTTTAAAGACTGTAACAACTACTTTATGAGATTTAAACTTGTCTACTTTCTTCACTATGAGTCCTCAAGGTTCCCCTCGGTTTGCTTTTCTTTTGTTTCCCCGAGTTGTCTGTTCAACCTATGCCACCCTGATGGGAATCTGATCATCTTCGATGCGAGCGTACTACTCAATCCAGGCGTATAAGTCCTTCAGTGCTGTGGCTGGGCACTTGGTAAGTGATTGTCTCAACTTGCTCTCCGGACAACATTTTCCTCCAAATCATTATACTATTCCCAATACTTTCTAGCATAATTACATAGTGTTTCATCTTATTCCTTTCGGAGGCCGAACAAGGTGTCTGACTTTTTCAGGATTTTTGTGTTGGAAACGAATCTGGCCAGGTACTCTTCAGAGAGCTGCTTCTAGTCGTAAATCGATCCGGCGGGGAGACGATCGCATCATTGGAGTTTGAACTCTCCCAGGCTGGATGGAAAGACTTGGCATATCAGCGCCTCGTCTCGGCTCCACAAGGACATCATCTGCTTATAATGGCTGATATGTGTTAATGGGTCTGATTTTCCATCGTATGACGTGAATTTTGCTGGAGTGAACTTCTTGGGGGGTCTCATAGCTTCGCTTTCTAGGGAGAAAGTAGAGGAGACGAGCCGATCCAGTGCTCGGTGGTCTTTCTGATGGACAATACGGTCAAGGTGTTGAGCCTGATGATCTCGCCATTGCTCATTTTGTCTGTTGCCGACCAACCAAGTGCGGAGATCCTGAGGAGGATACTCTATCTGCTGGTTAGTCGTTTTTTACCTCTTAGCCCTTCGCCGGCATGAACCACGGGTGTGGTTGCTTGCTGCTTCACTTTATACTGGGATTGGCCGACTTTGCTGCCTAGATTCATTTCTAGGGACCTTCTTCACCGGTGGCTCTAGGGATGGGCTCTTCTGGCACAAACGAGAGGGTTCTGCGTTGGTCCTCTTCTGGTTCGCTCATTATCCTTTTGAGTTGTGCTTTCAGTTCATGTATCTCCATTCTCATGGAATCGATTATGCAATCTATATAATCTTTCTCCAATAGGAAATGGTAGGAAGAACCACCAGCAATGGGTTGTCGATGCTCAACAGATTCGGGAGTTTGGTTGTTGTTTCCGGTTTGTTCCTCCAGGATTGTCGGTAGCGCCAGGCCTTTATTCTTCATCTTCTCCGTTTGTGGAGTCAACGCTGAGGGTGGGATATCCTCAATTCCTATCGTCGGAATCAAATGCAAAACTCAGAGATGAAGGGTCTACGTTCACCGCACCAATTATGTGTACCGAATACCGCACTAGATAATTGTGGACCAGAGTTTCGCACCCGATTAGACTATCCAAGAATTGAGACCCTAAAACTATGACCACTGTTAGAGCTGCCCGGCCGGAGTTGGCCAGATAACCACTTTGGTGTGAAAGTCAACGATCGGAGAAATTGAATATGCTCTCTAAGTGTAGAGAGTAATGTTTTAGTGAGTGTGGTTAAGCTTTTCTTGTTACCTTCAATGTCAAGTCTTTGTAGTTTATATAGAATTCCTTACTTGTTGCCCAAGATGGTTTCATGAAGTTTCGGTGTTGCCAGGCTTCTTTTAGCATTGCTCAGGGTAGGGGACCACTTGGTAGTTGACAGACCTCATTTCCTTGATTAACCATTTTCGTGATTATAGGGAGAGGGGATCAGCTGAGGTGGTAGCTTGCACATATATGCATTCACAGCTTTCACGTTTCTCTGAGAGGTTTCCTCAGCTCGGTACCGTTGTGCCTCAGCTCAGTCCTTTGTGAGACTACTTATAGAGGTGGCCTGGCCCATTTAGATATCTTGGTGTGGGCTTGACCCACTTTGGTTTTTGGTGATGGGTTCAGCCCATCAATTCGATCTAGAGATTGTGTACTACAGCTTGGCCCAGCCCAGCGTCACAGCTGGACTGACCTTTCCACTGCGAGTTGAGTCTAAGTGCTTGAGGACTTGGGCAGACTGTTGACCTTGGAATGGGGCTTAACTGGCTTGCCCACATATTTATCTGACTCACTTGGACTTGGGTTTAATGGATTAGGTCGGCCCAAGACTTAGATCCGACCCGTTTATATTTTGCCCCTTCAGTAACTAAAATTTATCTCTATTGATTTGCATGTGTTTGCCCCCACAAATGGAGATATTTTGTAATTTTTATTAATATTGTTTGCCCATTACAATGAACAAAGCATATAATTGTGTGAAGAAAAATAAATAAATAATTAATTAATGAATAGGAAAATAAACAAATGAAACAAAAAATAGTCTTTATATACACAAGGGTCATGTTTGTTTACCCGCATTAGGGGATTGGATTGGTATGACTGTGAATCTTATCTACAATTTGTTTGGGATTAACAGTGTGAGGGACTTAGTCATCCTCTCAGTAAGAAAATTAGTTTGGTTGAGTATTAGATGAGATTAAGAAAATAATGAGTAGATTGAATTTATTTTAGATAAAAAAAATTAATTAATTTTATTTTTTTATCAAATGCACTTATTTATTTTAATATAAAAATAATTTATTTATTTATTTTATATAAAAATAATTTAATAATTTTATCACCAATCATCTTTTATACTATTATTAAAATAAAGGAAAATGTTTTGTGGCCCTAAAAACTGTGGCCCTAATGACCCTAATTTCCTTTTTGGGTAAGTTTGTTTTTTTTTTCTTTTTTTTTTTTACTTGATATGAAAATTAGGGCCATTAGGACCACAATTTTTTAAGCTACCAACCAAAGCCGTAAAATAAATATATTTTTATTCAATATTTTCATTAACAATCTGTTCATTAATTATTTTTCCATTAACAATTTCATCCAACTTGACAAACAACAAACGTGGCCAAAGAGACTACAAGTCCATAATTGGCCGCCCACGAAAGCTAGAAACTTGCAAACTACCCGCTCTCCAGTTACATGCCACGTGTACTAATCTACGACAAGGGCTGCTTTAGAAACTGTCACGTGTACGCATCACGGGATCCTCACTGAGACAAAGTCGGCAGAATGTTTACACTTTCAACACGACTCAACGTTGTTTCAAGCCATCGAGTGACTGCGACTGTAAAAAGGTTTGAATAATCAAATATTTTCTCTCTTATCTATCTCACCTCGGTGTCTGAACCCGTGATCGCTGCTGAGTTAACTCATCCCTTCCACCGCACTCGATGTCCTCACTCGTTCCGACCATCCCAGACGACGGCGAAACAGCCGAACCTTTTCTGTTCATGCTGATTATCCTCTTCAGCGACAGTAAACGAGTCGCCGGCGATTTCCACCCCTGACTCGCAGGCGAACTCGGTCCTAACTCGTTCTCCGACTCGGTCCTGCTCGGCACCTCTATCGCCACTCCCACTACCTTCCTGCGATCACCCAAAGACGTTGACGACGAACCCATGGACTCACCTTCTTCGTGGTTGCACATGGGGCAGAACCCAGAACTCGAACCGGGTTCGATCTCAGCTGGTTCATCATCACCCACAGCAACAACCACGTCGGGTTTGTTTTCCGGCGGCGGGTCGGCCGGAGATCGGCAGAGCGGACAAGTGGAGTGGGAGTGAAACCACATGTCGATGCAATCGATGTGGAAGCTGTGGTTGCATTTGGGTAAGAGACGGCCTTTCTCGTTCTCTTGGAATTCGGATAAGCACACGGCGCATTCTAGCGATTTGGGGTGGGTCTCGGCGGAGTAGACGAAGACGGGGAGGGAGCTTAGGATATGGGCGTCGAGGCCGCGAGAGGCGGATGTGACGGTGAGGGAGTTGGGTTCGAGGGTGAAGATGAGGTGGTTGCGGCGGCGGAGTTGGCGACGCCGCGAGCGGAGGAGGTAGAAGCGGGCGTAGATGTGGAGGCAGATGAGAAAGATGACTACAGCGAACAGAATTAGAATTGTGCAGAGCATGACTTTGCCAGTTAGTGCATAGCCCTCTGTTGCGTAAAGCGGTGCTGGCTCGTGTTCCGTCATATCGTTATTGCTACTATCCATTAGTACCATTTGATGTTTTCACAGAGAGAGAAAGAGAGAGAGAGAGAGAGAATGAAGTTGTGTTGTGGAAACAGGAGAGACAAGGGGGGTTTGTATTTGAGGAGGAATGACAGGGAAGGTTCTGGGTTATAGAGGAGGAGACTTGGAGAGAAAAGAAGAGGAAGGTTCTTGATGGTTTCAGGGTATGTTGTGGATTAGGTTTACTTTATAGTCATAGTAGTACTACTATGGTCTCACAATCTACCACGGTTGACGCGGGATTGCTGAAATGCCAAAGGACTTGGGGGAATATAAATACCTAATATTTTATAATATTATGATTAATGAAAAAAATAAATAAGTGACATATTATGTTAAGTATAAACCTATGTTATTCCGGAAATAATGTATAATTTTCGGACTTATTCTCCCAGTCCAATTCGATGAGCAATTATTCACACTGCCACGTCATATATAGATCTCAAGTCATCCATGAGGGCCACTTCGGTTGATTATCAATTGAATTGAGAAGTTAATTTTTTTTTTCCTTTCAAAAAATTAGTTATTCAAATCAATTTTTATGTTACGGTGCTGAAGTTAATGATTTGTTAGAGTGATTCAAACTTAAGATTTTGATTATTTATTCATATCATATTAATTATTCTTTAATAAATATGATTTAATTATAAAATTATTGATATTCAATTTGATTTTTTTACATAAATATTTTACTAAAAATATTTAAAAAATAAATAATTTAAATCACTAAAGCTTGTCATAAATCCTTAACCCTCTAATGCAATTTCTTAACTAGAGGGAAGTTGATCCTACGGCCAAAATATTCGATTTCATCCTCCAAATCCATTACTGGAAAGTGGGCTAGTTGGTGAGTTTTGTTGGAGTAGATATTCTTCTCAGTATGATTTATAAATTAATTAATTTAGTTTATTTGTTAAAAAAATATTTGATTAATAGTATTTATTAATAATTTTATATTATAACTTAAAGATAAATTATACTAACATATTTTGAGATTTAAAAAGAAATATAATAAATCTTATTGATTTAACATAACTACATTCGATACTATTAAAATTTTAATTTGCATAATAGTTAACCCTCTGTAATTCTTGTAATTCACATAATTATATTGAGTCAAACTTCAATTACCTGAACTGTTTATTTTTTAAAATTCGTTAAGCAAAATATTTATGTAAAAAATCATGATAATCAAATATCGATAATTATATTTTTGAATTACATTTGTTTTAAAAAAATGGATGATAGATATAATTTCAATAGTATCTATCTAGTTTTTGTCATAGAAATGTGATACAAACCTATAAATACCGATACTCGATTATTTTATTTTTTTTCACATGAATATTTTATTAAACGGATCTTTAAAAATAAGTGATTTAGATTTTTGAAGTCTGTCCTGAAACGGGTTCACATTGAGCCCAAATTGTTCTCTCAAATTAGATGATCAACTGAAAAAAATCCAAACCCTTTCTTATAATATAAAAATTGCCCGTTTAAGTATAGAAGAGATAAACACAAAAAGAAAAAGAAAAAATATATATATTTATAAAAGGTTTTTTTTTAATTTTTTTATTATAGTTTAATCAAATAAGATAAGAGAAAATTAATATATATATTTTTAATTTTCTTTTCTTTTATTTTCTCACATTTTATTTATTTATTCAAACTAGGGGTGAGCAGCGGATATACCGATCCGCCAAAACCGACCGAACCGAACCGATCCGCTGCATTTTGGACGGATGCGTGATGACAAGCGGACGGTTGCGGATTGATTTTCTCCAATCCGCCAATTTGGCGGACGGATGGCGGATTTGAGATTTCTTTGGCCGCAACCAAACCGCCAAACCGCCAAATCGCGAGCACCCCTAGTAATTTATAAGACTTTGTGTTTTCAATTTGTTTAAATATTATGTTTGTGTTTTCAATTGAAAAAGAGTTTAAATATTCTGTTGAAAAAAAGTTTTCAACTTGAATATATTTTTTGAATTGAAAAAAATAAACGTATTATTTATCTATATTTTTTGGTTTTTAAATCTAACTCTAAAAATAATAAATAGAAAATATGATATATGCTGGTTGGTTTTGTTTTCAAAAACATATATAGATGTAACAATACAGAGACATACAATCTCTACTACTGCTCTGTTCATGGTTTTGGTGGTTTGAATTGTTGTTATATTTTAAAAATCACAGATTGTAATACTTTATGTAGATGAATCATACTGTGATTGTAATATGTAGATGAGGCATGCAGTGATCGTGATATTCTAAAATTTTAAACTTTCTTTCTTTAGATAAGGCATACAGTGATTGTAATACTTTTTTAAGTCATTGACTGTAATACTTTCTTTCTTTCTTTTTTTTTTTTTTTTTTTTGAGGAAGTGCACAAGTTGAATTATGTTGAAAATTTATAAAATTTTAAACCGCCAAACCGATTCGCATCCATCCGCCAAACCGCCAATCCGCTAAATCCACATCCGCCGGATTGGCGGACGGATGCGGATTGATTTTCTCCAATCCGCCAATCTAGCGGACGGATGGCGGATTGGAGGTTCTGTGGCCGCAACCGACCCGCGCCCACCCCTAATTCAAACATAGTGTAAAAAACAAAAAAAACAAAAGAAAAAGAAGAAAGATTGTGTGGCATAAAAGCATATACGTTACGATTTACGATTGAACTCCTCGCTGGCTTCAATGTTGTGAATCGTTTGCGTCTGAATTACCACCGAAAGTTCGTATTGGAAGTTCCCACTGGCAGGTCTTATTAGTCTTCTGAAGAGGAATCCACTACCACTTAAAATTAAAAAAAAAAAAGAAACAGTTAGTGCTGAATATTTAAATAATAATATTATTGTTTTAATTATCTGTTCTCTTATTTTGTATTTGATTCAGAAATTGACATATTTATTCATTCGGTTGATCCGAATAAATCTTGATTTCCATTCGGTTGGTTAGGTTTTAGAGCTTATGATAATGCAATTTTTAAGTCAAGTTTGGTTTGAAATTTGAATATTAACCTGTGTAGACCGACTTATGTGAGTCTTCGACCCTCTGAATTTTGATTTCTCGGTCGGCTATCGGTCCAAATAACTTGTCAATCGGTTCCATTAGTGGTCCAGTCACTTGTGAACCTCTTTTCTGTGAGCGTACCCAAGGTCCTCATTTCACTCCCGACTTGGAGTAAATTCAAAACAGGAATTTGCTTACCATTCCGTCTCTGCTCCTTTCCTGAGCGTTTCACGCTAAGCGCTTCGATTTTGCCTTGCGCCTCTCAAGGCTTTGCTATCACTCATGACTAGTATATGGATCTCTCTATGTAATGGTCGGACTTTTAGAAACTTCACCAAGACGCTTCCCGAAAGTGATTTTAATTATCAAAGATTACTCATTGTAATTATTTGTATTGTCATGTGATGCATACGAAACACATTTTGTATTTGAGAATAACTAAATAATCTTTGCTATCCCATTAAATTTATAATTATTTGAGCCGGATCTGAATTTATAATGCATTAATTGAAAAAAAAATGCAATTACAAGGTACTAGCGTGAACCTAATAATTTTAGTGATTGAGAGGTTATTAATAGGAAATTTTCTTTTTCTTTTTGAATTATTATTCACACATAACTTTTTATTGTCAATATTTTATGCTTTGTCTTGTTCTAATATAAAATATAGAGCATATGAATAACAAAAGCTTCACTCTTTATATTTTTTTTCCTTACCCTTTATTTTGACGAAAGATATGTGTGCGTACTGAACACTGCACTATATTGTGGATCGGAGCTCCGCACTTGATTGGACTATCCAGGAATTGAGGCCCTACAACAAGGAGCACCGTCAGAGCTGTCGGCCGGGGTTGGCCAGATGACCCCTCTAGTGTGGGAATGAGTAATCAGAGAAGAAGCCAGGTGCTTGTAGACGTCCCCCGAACGCCCCTGGAGGGTTAGGTCCCGTTCTGTTCATATTGGGGTCACTACAGTTCAAGGACTCAAATGTTACGGTTCTTAATCTTGAACCAAAGAGTCCAAATCCGGCAAATCGTTTTGAAAACAGATTTTTTTGAAAGAAGTGCCAAACATGGACTGCTTTGCCAGATAACAGAGTCGCCACCTAAATATTTTTTAATGGGAAATTTAGGAAACCCTGACTCGGTGCAAAAGGCCACGTGTCCGTCATCACCAAAGTTGGCTCGGGAACTTGGGTACGATTGGGGAAGGTCACTTCGTGAGCACCCCCGCTCGCCCTGTCAAAGACCGGCCTCTACTAACCATGATATCTGTTTTTGAAAACATTGTATGCTCTTATTCCGATTATTAGCCTAGGTTACTATGTGATGCTCGCAGCAAACAAGTATAGACTGGGCCGCCTGAATTGGAACAAAACATTTCATGTTTGTTTGTTTGAAAATGGTTTGATGGTGCTACCCGCAGGTAGGCTAAGACGCGGATTTGCCACCCTCAGATGGGCTTAGAAAACAAGATTTTGCCACTATCTAGTGGACTTAAAACAAACGGTCAATGATTCGTCCCAATTCAAGTAACTCAACCTCCACCCACAGGCATTCAAGGCAGTTATATCACATAAGCACGTAGCCTCATGGTAAGCATGCTATCATGGCAGTCACTCACACGCATGCAAGGATGCTAAAGCATAAAACTCACCGAGTACTCCAAGCCAAAACAGAAAACCGATTAGGAATCATGCATGATCCTAACTATACAGAAATGCCTAATGCAACACATGCAATAATGCAAACTATAGCAGGCTCGGCTATTCTAAACATGGCATGTGGAATGCTACAACTAACACGTATTCAATTTGGAATTGAAATACAAATGCAGTTTGTATGATGCGCCGAGCCCGGTGCGTGCAAGACAGATGAATGATACAAACATGCTGTCATACTGTATGCTAATTGAAATATGCCCTATATCTAACCAACATAAGCGGGTAAATAAAAGGGAGAAAGAAATGGGGGTTGGAAGACATACATCACACTCACCCACGCTTATTACAATTATGCCCTCGCGCAGAGGGTCCGAATAAATAATAATACAGTCCGAATAAAAGAATAATACAGATTCCTAATTAACAAATTAAACTAAGAAAGCTTTAAAATTGGCTTGCAAGCCAGGGGCTGCCTTGACTCGTTCCGGATAATGGAATAATGTATGCTGGGTTGCCTTGCGCGGAAATCCACTGGGATGCCCAATTTAGCCTCTGTTCGCAGTGTTTCTTGAAATGCGTGCCAGACTCTGAAAAGTTGCTGATTCTCCATATATGCTGCAACAGAGAGCAGGAAAAGAGCATAGCGATGTATTTCACAAATATATGCATGCCTCGATCCTCGTGCCACCAATCACGCATCTCGATGCATGATGGCCGAGGAGTCGAATTGCACAACTCACTATAGAATGAATGCACATGAATGCTACGATGAAAACCTAACTCCATCATGGGTAATCCGGAGTGTCGGTGACTTGGGAATTGAGACCCGTTCCGTTACTCGGAGTACAAAACACGCCTCGTTTCCCGTGCAATATGCATGATATGCATGAAATGCAACTAATATACAACCTAGCATGCGCAATGCTATGAAAATGAGATGTCTCGAAATGCGTGCCCACAGGCACGCAAACTGAGGAATGCGGAATGACATGCGAAATGCAATGATGGGCTTATACCAACATGAGGGAGCCTCAGCCACACTCACATAGGATGCCGGAATGATAAAAATGAGGTGCCTCGAAATGCGTGCCCGTGGGCACGCATACCGAGAAACACGGAATGACATGCGAAATGCAATGATGGGCTTCTACCAACATGAGGGAGCCTCAGCCACACTCACATAGGATGCCGGCGGATAAAAATGAGATGCCTCGAAATGCGTGCCCGCGGACACGCAAACCGAGGAATGCATGAATGCAATCTAAGATACAACCTAGTATGCACTATGCTGTGAACATGAGATGAAAATGAGACGCCTCGAAAAGCATGCACGCGGGCACGCAAACCGAGGCGATGATATGAAATGTAAATCGGATAAAAACTGAAGTGCCTCGAAATGCGTGCACACAGGCGCGCATACCGAGGCAATGATGAAATGGAAATCGGATGAAACCAAAGTGCCTCGAAATGCGTGCCCACAGGCGCGCATACCGAGGCAATGATAAAATGAGAAATCGGATAAAACCGAAGTGCCTCGAAATGCGTGCCTACAGGCGCGCATACCGAGGCAATGATAAAATGAGATGGAAATGCAAATTGGGCTTATACTAACATGAATGGACCTCAGCCACACTCACATCAGATGCCATCGGAGAAAACAGAGGTGCCTCGAAGTGCGTGCACACGGGCACGCAAACCGAGGCATGGCCTGAAGGCATGAAATAGCACGGGAAATGATATGCAAGCATGCAAACCAAATTTCAGCACCTAAATGAAAGGGAAAACAGCCCCGAAATGATACGAAATGACAACCAATGCATGAAATCATCCCGAAATGTGATTTTAAGTACCCGAAATGGCCTATAGCCATACTAAACATGCACAACATGATCATGAAATGCAAACCAGTAGCAAGGCAGCCCCAAATATGGCATTTTTTCAGTAACAAACAAAGCTAAATAACAACCACAAGCATGGCAAAAATAGCTTGCAAAAACAGGGAAAAAGAGGGGAATTACAAAGCAAGTAGTATATACAATGCTCAAACCAGAAAAATCAGTTCTACAAAATTGAAGATGGGCCAAAAACATGCATATTTACAGTAGATTAGATCCTCCAATTCAGTATGTAGATATGCTTAAAATAGCATGCAAAAATGAGCCAATAAAGGGCTACAACATGAGGTACCATAAGCAATCACCAAACAACTTTGAACCCTTAACAAAACATGAAGAATGAGTCATTTCAAGACACTTTCTAAGCCTGATGAAGGCTCAAATCAGAAGCTAAGCAAGCCTAACAAAGCATGCAATTTTACGGTAAAATGGAAGCATTTCAAAGGAAGTGCATGATAGAAAGGCCAAACATGGTTGAGCCCTTCTTCAATGTTGAAGAGGGCTTCAAAATAGGCTCACTCACAGCATATTTCATGCTCGAAAACAGATCACTCATGAGCTAAAAATAGCATGCAAGAACATGGACAAGACATGGATTCAAAGCAAGTGGCATGAAGAGGATGAAAACAAGGTTGAGCCCTTCTTCAATGTTGAAGAGGGCTCCAAAATAAGCACAACATCAGTTCATGAAATACTCCAAATCAGATCACAAATAGGCCAAATGAATCATGCAATTTTACGGTAATTTGAAGGAATTATGAAGCAAGTGCATGATAGAAAGGCCAAAAATGGTTGAGCCCTTCTTCAATGTTGAATAGGGGCTCAAAATAGGCCCATTTACAGTTTATTTCAGGCTCGAAAATGGATCACTCATAATCCAAACAAAGCATGCAAAATATTGGCATATAAGAGGATATTGAAGGAAGTATAAGATAGAGGGCTCAAACAGGGTTGAGCCCTTAAACAAACATCAAGAATAGCTCAAAAGAGGACCACTTTCAGTAGTGGTCAGAGCTCAAAACAGTGAGCAAAAAGGGTAAAGAATTGATGGAAAATTATGCTAGAAAAAGGGATTTTGAGACTTACCCTTGAAGATCCAACTTTTGCTTCCTCTTGCCTTGATGAAAGTTGCTTCTAAGCCTCTGAGGAACACCCCCTTGCTGCTGGAATGGAAGTGGTGAAGGTGGAGCTTAGGGTTGATGAAGGATTGAGCTAGGAAGCTTGAAGAACTTTGAGGGTTTTGGAGGTGAAAATGGAGGCTTTTGAAGAGAGAGTCTTGAGATGAAATCTTGTAACCTCAACAAAGGAGGAGGCTATGCCTTCAAATAGGGAAGAAAAGGTGTAAAAGGGGAGGGAATTGCATCCAAGCATTCCCTCCCAAAATATCCCCCGGATGCCCGGGATATTTTGAAAAATATCCGGACAGCTGGAAAGGGCTGGAAAGCAGAAAGCTGGCCGGCCAGGTAAATTCCTGGGAGGTGGCCGGCCGGCCACCCCACCTGGTCGGCCAGCCACTCACCCTGGCCGGCCGGCCATGGCCCAAAAATGAAGTGCAAATTTTCTGGCCGACCACCATGCAATGGTGTCCTCCCAGATGTGTAGAATAAGGCCCCAAGGTCGGAATCTGGCAACTCTGAAGCAGGAGTCACAACATAGGACTTGAAGGAGAGGCTCAAAAATGAAAACAACAATTTCTGGCCGACCACCAACTTTTAGGGTCCTCCCAGACGTGTAGAACAAGGTTCCAAGGTCGGAAATTGGCAACACTGAAGCAGGAGCCACAACATAGAGCTTGAAGGAGGGGCTCAAAAATGAAACTTTGAATTGCTGGCCGACCATGCTCTTTTAGGGTCCTCCCATGTCCCCTGATCACAGATATGTAGCTTTGGTTGGAAGAAAATATCCCCAGGGTGTTCAACATTGGCCCGGAAGTGAGCAAAACGGGCGCCGGAGGAGCGAAACTGGTTATCTGGGATAATTGCTGGCCTCCTCCCCCCCAGTGATCTTTCTGGTGTTGAAACAGAGGTACCTGCCAAAATTGAACAAAAACTAATGAGAAATGAACGCTCGGGGCCCAAACCGCGAGGTTCGGGGTCTCGAAAATGGGCTGCGGGCACCGGAAGTGGTGTTCAGCAGCGAAGTGGGTATCAGAGACCGCAGTGTTCCTCGGAATGATAAAACAGAGGTACCTGCCAAAAATCAGAGAAAACCAATGCAAAATGAATGCTCGGGGCCCAAATCACGCAGTTTGGGGTCTCGAAAACCGGCTGCAGGCACCGAAAGTGGCATACGGCCACGAAGTGGGCATCAGGGGCCCCAGTGTTCTTCATAATAATAAAACAGAGGCACTTGCCAAAAACCGGAGAAATCGGAGATGGTTGGGCGGTCCCGAACCGAGGCACACGGCCTGACGGCTCCGAAAACCGGGAACCGGGCTCCGAAATGGGCAAAATGGCCTACGGCCACGAAAAGTAGCGCACGGCCACCGAGAAATAGTCTACAGGACTACTCCCTTCCCTCAGAAAAGAAAACAGAGAAAACCGAGTCTGGTTCGCAAACCGAGATAAAGCACAGAAGAGGATTCGGAAGTTCGGAGGCAGGGCGCACGGCCGCGACTCTGAGACTTCTGAATGAGCACAGTATGCAATATCACCGAGCGCTCAATCGGTGACGTCTGAGCCTTAAGGTCGGTCAAAAATGGGGTGTCTACAGTTGCCCCTCTTTGACAGAACTCGGAAGTCACAAGTGACGGGAGTGAATGTCAAAGCCCAGAGACGACCCATTTTTGACAAGGCCGAAGACTTAGACACTCATACAAGATGAACAGAAATGTGTGCCCGCAGGCGTGCCTTCAGGCAAGGGGCAAAATGCAAAATGATAGGCGCGGAGCCGGGTGATCATGCAAGTGCAGCAAGCTGTAATGAGGCAAGTATTGACAAATAGATGCAACAGTTTTAAGCAAGAATGCAAAGCAACAACTACATTTCATGCAGTTAGGAATGCGGAGAATCACTCGATTCTCGTCGCGTCTCACACGGAGAAGATACGATACCTGCGCGATTCGTCTGGTCGCACCAGCCTCAAATGAACCGTACATACAATATCGTGCCTGCAAAATAGAGAAATTCAGCAAGAACAATATACTAACAACACATATTCAACGTGATTCCTGGAATTCCGAAAGTCTGACACACGCAGTGTCGGCGAGTGAATGCAACACAATACGAGAAAAGACAAGGCGTGACAACGCATGTTCAAGCATAGAGGCATGGTACATCAAGAAATCATGCATGACAATGCAAAATGTTGATTAGAATGCAAGTTATAAGCACAACAATGCAAAACGAGCATAAATCAGGGGGTTTGTCGGCTGCGAAATAATAAGCAAGAAAACGCGCACTTCGGCGACGGCAACTCAATCACGGCCTCGGTTTCACTTCCCGGAGAAGTTACAACATGTTCAAAAAGGATACACCTTGATTTTGATGAATAATGATGAGACACATATCAGAAATTGCAGCTAAAGTTCCAACGGAGCAATTTCACGCCAGAAAGTGCACTTTTCTTGAACTTTTCAGGTCCCGAGAACTCCAAAATTCCTCAAAATTTGCAGAGAGGTAGGGGAGGGGGTGGGGACCATGGTCGGCCAGGTCATGGCCCTAGGAGAGGCTGTCGGCCAGGGGAGAAAAAGTGAATGGCCGGCCAGCCAGAGAAAGGGGCCGGCCGGCCACCTGGCAAAAAGAGGGGCATTTTGGTCATTTTTCTAATTTCTATATATATGCTTGCCCATTGCCTCCGAAATCCCACCCCCGAGTGTGGAATTCTCTCTTCTTGCTCTCTAAGCCATTTTCTTGCTCAGATCTGCATTTTATACGCGCCCCTCGGCCTCCCACGCAAGTTGTTTCTGCGAAATCCTTCAGATTTAAGCACTTTGAGCCTACTAAAATTTGATTTCGGAGCTTCTTTTCTCATTTTCAACACTTGAGGTAAATTTGTTTTAATATTTGGAATATTTTCTCGGGAGTTGACTTTTGTTGACTTTTTATTTCCCGAGAGTTGACTTTTGTTGACTTTTTCCAATTTTGGCTCATTTTTGCTCATTTTTGCTCCCTTTTGCAGATTTCTCGAAATGGCCGGCAATTTCTCCCACGGCGGAGGTTTCCCTGGTGCCGGAGACGATTTTGACATTATGGCACTCCCCCCGAGGGTCCGGCCTTTCTTCCCCGATCGATATGCTCCAGCGGTACATAGGCTTCCGCGAGCTGTTTTCCGTCATTTCACCGATTTCAACGATCGGGTTCCCGGGGATCTGCTTCTACGAGAGCCGGAGCAGCACCTCTCTCATGATGCGCGAGAGGTATTTTACTTTACTTTTTGTATTCTTGTGCATTTTGTAGCTTTGCCATGCTTAAACATACAGTTGTAGCTTACGACATAGTACTTTGTTTGCACTTTGAACACGTAGTTAAAACACTTGAATTGTTGAACACACGGCTCGAATCTGAAGGTGAACACACAGCACACACTGACTACGAGTAGAACACACAGTCCCAAACTCTGATTTTTTGAACACACAGTCCAAGTTGATGATGAACACACAGCCCATACTGATTAAGAGTAGAACACACAGTCCCAAACTCCGATTTCCTGAACACACAGCCTAGATTTGAAGTGAACATGCAGCCCACTGATTAAGAGCAGAACACACAGTCCCAAACTCTGATTTACTGAACACACAGCCCAGATTTGACGTGAACACACAGCCCACTGATTAAGAGTAGAACACACAGTCCCAAAACATAGATTTACTGAACACACAGCCCAGATTTGACGTGAACACACAGCCCACTGATTAAGAGTAGAACACACAGTCCCAAACTCTGCTTTACTGAACACACAGCCCAGATTTAACGTGAACACACAGCCCACTGATTAAGAGTAGAATACACAGTCCCAAAACATAGATTTACTGAACACACAGCCCAGATTTGACGTGAACACACAGCCCACTGATTAAGAGTAGAACACACAGTCCCAAAACATAGATTTACTGAACACACAGCCCAGATTTGACGTGAACACACAGCCCACTGATTAAGAGTAGAACACACAGTCCCAAAACATAGATTTACTGAACACACAGCCCAGATTTGACGTGAACACACAGCCCACTGATTAAGAGTAGAACACACAGTCCCAAACTCTGCTTTACTGAACACACAGCCCAAATTCCAAATTTACTGAACACGCAGCCCAGATTTCACTTGATTTGCACACAACTCATTTTCATTTCACTTGCTGATACATGCATTCATTCTAAATGCAGGCTGGCTCTCGCACAGTACGAGGATATGGCTCCACTGCCGCGAGGGAGTGGTATGCTGAGCTTCCGGAAGCTGTCCGGGACTTGGTTGACTTTGCAGGATTCGGACCATTCTGCAGAGGGTTATCTCATTGTCTTATCAGTAGGAAATTGTTTGCCGCTCTGGCGGAGAGATGGTGGGACACCACCAATTCTTTCCATTTCTCTGCCACTGGAGATATGACTATGACCCCACTGGACTTCGCTGTACTCACCGGCCTAGACGTAGGCGGTGGACCCATTCCCTACGATGAGGATATGAGTGAGTGGGAGGCTGCTTGGATTTATCTATTGGGGGCTCGCCCACCTGTAGACAGAGGTACCGGGAGGGTTCGGTATACTTGGTTCTCCTCCCATTTCCGGCGGCCACAGATGGAGCCTGAGTCTCCCGAGGAGGTCGAGCAGTATGCCCGTGGTTTCCTCATGTTCCTCTTTGGCACCACTCTGTTTGCCGATAGAGGGAACATGGTCGGGTTGTATCTACTGAGTGCTCTGGTAGACCTATCACAGGTCGTTCAGTATGATTGGGGCGGCGCTGGCCTGGCTACCCTTTATTGTTACATGAGCGCAGTCTCTCGTGGACGGGGGGACGCACTCGGCGGCTACTGGAGAGCCTGGGAGGTACATTCTGTCCTCTTGATTTACATTTTTGCTCCTCATTACTTATTCACTGCACACACGGCGCACTTTGCATTCTGTATTTTGCCTTTAGCACTTTACATTCACATTCCGCACTGCTTTTCTCAGCTATGGGTATATGCATATTTCCCTACATTAGCCCCGGAGATGGAGGTGGCAGGACCTCCTATGACCCCGTTTTCATTGATGTTTGAGGGCGAGCACCTATCGAGGCCTCGAGAGACTCTCTTCTCTCTGCGACAGTATTTCGACATTGTGAGGGCGACAGAGGTATTTCAGAACTCTCAGTTCCTTTCATTTTCATCTTTGATCTGCTTTGTATTTCTTGATTTCTGATTGATTTGTACGCTGGTTATCCGCAGATCACCTGGCAGCCCTGGGCAATCTTTGGCGACGATCTCGAGAATCAGCACCCCGGAGGGTCGACTAGTTCCCAGTATAGGTTCCTGCTCGAGGGACCAGTTGGCAGGGCTTGGTTCCTGGGGGAACGCTTTCAGCGTCAGGTATGGGGGTATAATTCTCAGGACCCTCCTGCTGTGCCTCCACCCACTATGCGGACTGCCGACAGGCTATCTACTGAGGAGGTCACTAGGGACATGCAGGGCACCGATGCTTTACTGCATCTCATTGAGGGGAACTACGCCACCTATCGCCGCATATATCTGATGTCTCCCTTGACGGGAGTACGGGCTCCACCCCTGAGGCCCACTGGCGCACCATCTTCGAGTCGTGCCCGTGCTGCAGACATCCCTTCTTCTAGCAGGGCTGGTGCATCTAGAGGTAGAGGCAGTTCGATTCCTCCGATCCCTCCGACTCTCGATCATCCTGGATGGCCAGATATGCCGACTGAGTTGACGAGTTGGCAGTACGGGACTACTTCTCCGATTCCAATCCCTATGGAGCCTCCGATGCCTAGTCACAGATATGTCAGTGATCCTGACTCACCACCGGTATGTTCTATCATTTTTCATTTATCACACAGACATTTTGGCAGTTGCTTATTTATTGATGAGTTGAGCTTGTGCCTGCAGCCACCTCGGGAGTACATAGACCAGATGCTCGGGGTGGTGGCCTCACTTGAGGGGATGGTCCTGCGTAGAGAGGCACAGATGTCCATCATGGGCTTCCAGGCACCCTTCATCTCTCTTGCATTTATCACATTTCTGTTAACATGCTGGTTTTGAGCATTCTGCTGCACTGATAGGCTGTGTAGAACACATCTGGCACACACCCCACTCACATACTGTACTTGTACCTGCTTTTTTATGTTTGAACTGATGTATTGCACTTTTCATTTTCAGATGCCTCCTGTGTATGCCCCGTCGCGGGCCAGGCCATCAGGGCCTTCTCAGAGAGGCCGAGGTGCTAGACCTACTCGAGGTACTGGGCCGCGAGGAGCTGGGCCATCCAGGCCTTACCGAGGAGCTCGAGGAGCAGGGTCGTCGCGCAGACGCAGGGCACCCATTGTCGAGGATGAGGAGGAGGAAGTCGCAGACCGCGTGTCAGAGACATCTCCTGGGGAGGGAGGCTTCGGTCTTGGTTCCGGGAGCGGAGGCGAGGCTGAGGGGGATCCGGAGGATGACAGCTCTGATCCGGATGGTGATGATGGGGCAGAGATTATCCCACAGAAGAGGATGAGAGGGCCTCCTCCTTCCCGTTCCCGAGGATACTGATGTTATTTCCTGCTTTATTTTACTTTTTAGCTAGTAGTTTGTAGCACTTTGCACATTGTGTTAGGCAGTTTTCTTTTCTGTAAAACTTTGTACCTTTATTTGTTGTAAAACATGATGGAATGAAACAGCTTTTGAAAAGATGTTTGTATTTGAAATTCTTAGCATCGCATCGCATCACTTTGCACAAAATGGAATTGAATGAAAATGTGCTTTGTATATTCCCCCCCCCAGTGATAATTGCTGGCCTCCTCCCCCCCAGTGATCTTCCTGGTGTTGAAACAGAGGTACCTGCCAAAATTGAACAAAAACTAATGAGAAATGAACGCTCGGGGCCCAAACCGCGAGGTTCGGGGTCTCGAAAATGGGCTGCGGGCACCGGAAGTGGTGTTCAACAGCGAAGTGGGTATCAGAGACCCCAGTGTTCCTCGGAATGATAAAACAGAGGTACCTGCCAAAAATCAGAGAAAACCGATGCAAAATGAATGCTCGGGGCCCAAATCACGCAGTTCGGGGTCCCGAAAACCGGCTGCAGGCACCGAAAGTGGCATACGGCCACGAAGTGGGCATCAGGGGCCCCAGTGTTCTTCATAATAATAAAACAGAGGCACTTGCCAAAAACCGAAGAAATCGGAGATGGTTGGGCGGTCCCGAACCGAGGCACACGGCCTGACGGCTCTGAAAACCGGGAACCGGCTCCGAAATGGGCAAAATGGCCTACGGCCACGAAAAGTAGCGCACGGCCACCGAGAAATAGTCTACAGGACTACTCCCTTCCCTCAGGAAAGAAAACAGAGACCGAGTCTGGTTCGCAAACCGAGACAAGGCACAGAAGAGGATTCGGAAGTTCGGAGCAAGGCACGGCCGCGACTCTGAGACTTCTGAATGAGCACAGTATGCAATATCACCGAGCGCTCAATCGGTGACGTCTGAGCCTTAAGGTCGGTCAAAAATGGGGTGTCTACAGTGCTCTCTAAGTGCAGAGAGTTAAGTTTCAGTAAGTAGGGTTTAGTTTAGATCAGTTACCTTCAATGTGAAGTTAGTGTAGTTTATATATAACTCCTTGCTTGTTACCCAAGATGGTTTCATGGAGCTATGGTGCTGCCAGCTTTCCTTTTAGCACTGCCTAAGGTTGGGGACCATCTGATAGTTGTCATAGGGTGCTTATACTCATTGTAGCCATCCTGATAACAAACCACATTCCTTTGGTTAACTATTTCTGTGATTCTAGGTGTAAGGGACCAGCTGAGGTGGCAACTTGCACATGCAAATACTCACAGCTTCCACGTTTCTTTGGTGTGTTCCTTCGTCTCAGCATTGTGTGCCTCAACTCGACACTCTATGGGATTACTTGTAGAGATGGGCTGGCCCAATATGATATCTTTGTATGGGCTCAGCCCTTTTTGGGTTCTATCCAAGGGTCAGGTCCTACGGCTCGGCCTAGCCCAGCCCAGCATCGTGGCTAGACTGATCTTTCTACCACAGATTGGGCCCGGGTGCATGAGGACTTGGATGGATTATTGACAATGTGATTGGGCTGAATTGACTAGCCCAATTGCTTATCCTGGTTCTCAGATCTTGAGTCTAATGGATTGGGCCGGTCTAGGGATAGGATCCAACCCATTTCGTATTTAGCCCCTTCATTTGGCTCCTAGCTCGTGCTAAGGTTCCCCTTGGGGGGAGCTACTACTCTGTACTCCAAGCGTCACGTCGCTTCAGATCTGCCCCAGTTCGGTCTTGGTGGCGGTTCGATCCTGATACATACCCTCTGCATGTGTCCTTTCATGGGGACACGTGGCGGCGTGGTACTAGTGCGCCGATTCCATGCTGATGGTCGTGATTTATGTACCTTCACGCCGATTGGTGCAATAAATGCTCTAGATTCATCAATCCAAATCCTTTCATCTGTTTTCAAAATTTCTAAAGAGTCCAAAACCCTTTCCGTTCCTCTAAGTTGGTCTTGTCGGTGCTCTGTCCAGACGTTCCACTGCCGTTCTCCTTTCAATGCCGCCTACTTGCCATTGCTGTTCCAATCTCTGTAAGTTCCCTTAAGAGTCTTCTTTTCTTGTCTTTTCTCTTTTTCTTTTTTTTTTTCTTTTTTATCTTGATCGCCTTCTTTGGCCCTTGCGCCATTGTCTCTGGCGTCTGGTTTTATTTTCTGCCTAGTCTGAGTTTCGTCTTCATACCATTAAAACTGTTTAATGGGGAAGTTTCGATCATTAGTTGATACCCCTGAGGCTATGGCCATGTTTTGCCGAGACTACAGTATCCCTGATAAAGTGACCCTTTCGCTAGAAAAGATTGACACCAAGCACATGGGCACTAGGAGTACTGTGGCCTTTCCAGTCGCGACCATTGTTGAGGGAGGGGTTCGGTTTCCCCTCAACCTTTGGTGCGTCAATTCTTGCACCAAGTTTAGCTTACCCCTATGCAGGTGTCTGTTAATCTGTTCTGAGTCGTCTGCGGTGTCTCCGCTGTTAACAGGCGGTTGGGTTTAAATCTGGACATCTAGGACATTTTGGATTGATACACTCTTTCACACAACAAGGATCACAACACGTACTACCTTCGTGTTCGTTCGGTTGATTGTCATCTTGTGACTGGTTTACATGATTCGGACAAACATAACGATGATATTCTACAAGTCGGTGGTAATTGGGAGTTTCCTGCTGGAACTAAGTTCCAATCTGAACGGATGCACCAGAAGGATAGCTGCCCAGGTTTGAGTCATTCTTTCTAGTGTTTCTGCGTTCTTTGTCTCGTTTTGAATGTTGCTCTAATGTTGCCTTTCTTTTCTGCAGATGCTTCCCGTTTTCAGTGCAGGTCGAACTGAGAGAATACCGAGGCCATCAAAGCTGTTTTGAAGAGGTCTGTGCCTGAGTTATTGGATTACCAAGTGACTTATCGTTCCACTATTCCGAAGAAAGCAAGGCTCACTGCATCTCTTCTGGATTCCGACACTGAGACTGATACATCCCTTACCCCTCTGGTCACGAATCGCCGCCGAAGCCAAGGTGTGCCGTCTGAGAGGACACCTTCTCCTGCCCCCAGTTTCGCAGGGGGGTGGGTTTATGTCCAAAATGAGGGTACTGATGGATTTGGAAGCGGAGGCTTTTGGTTCCTTTGACGCTTTGGAGGCTCCTTTGGTAAAGGCCGAAATGAAGAGCCTCATGGATATGAAGTTAGAGGTAGAAGCCTCTGGAACTCATGCTACCACTATCGAACCCTCTACTTCGGTTGCCGCGAGAGCAAAGAAGAGGAGAAGGGAGACCGGCAAGGCGGTAGCTGGAAAGGCTTTTGAAGATCCTATTGAGGATGAGTCATTTGAGAAGTGGGAACCGTCAATGTTGCATCAGGGCAATCCCATTTCTACTTCAAATTCAGTTGTTACTTCTAGAGACTTTGCTTTTGGCAGCAGCAATGGAAGCCGACGAGGTGGTAGTCTTCTGTGACTCCCAGCTTATTGTGAACCAGGCAACAGGCGAGTATGCAGCCCGAGATGAAAGAATGATAACCTATGTCAAAGAGGTTGTTAGACTGTTAGCCTTGTTTCAGAACTGCTGACTACAGCAAGTTAGCCGAGATGACAATAACCATGCCGATGCCTTGGCTAACCTGGCTAGTGCAATGAAATCAGGGGAGACAAGAACAATAATGGTTAATTATTTGTTTAGACCAAGTGTGGAACCACTAATCACAGAGTATGAAGCAATGTGTATAGAGATGGGTCCAAGTTGGATGGATGCAATAGTGATGTTTCTTAGGGACATCAAGTTATCGGATGATCGCAAAAAGGCACACAAGATTAAATTGAAGTCGGCAAGGTTTAGCCTAACAGCAGAAGGACATCTCTATAGAAGGTCCTTTACTAGCCCCCTTTTGAGTTGTGTGCACCCCTCCCAGATCGAAGACTTTTTGTATGAAATACATGAAGGGGTATATGACAGTTATGCTGGAGGCAGACCACTTGCTCATAGGGCCATTACTCAAGAGTATTGGTGGCCCTACATGCAAAAGGATGTTGAAGCCTATGTCAAGAAGTGTGAGAAGTGTCAAAGGTTTGTACCTTTGATACCTCAACCAGCAGCAGATTTGAACCCAGTATCCAGCCCTTGGCCATTTGCCCAGTGGGGCATGGATCTTGTTGGACAACTGCCCCAAGCAACTAGGCAAAGGAAGTTTCTGTTATTAGCAACTAATTATTTCACAAAGTGGGTAGAAGCTGAACCCCTTGCGAAGATTCAAGATATTGATGTAAAGAATTTCATATGGAAGAACATCATCACCAAGTTTGAGATCCCAAGGGCAATAATAGTAGACAATGGTACACAATTTGACAATATGCTAATCAAGAGTTTCTGTACAAAGTACAAAATCAAGAACTACTATTCTACTCCAAGTTTCCCTCAGAGTAATGGTCAGGTAGAAGCATCCAATGTAATTTAGGAAATGAGTGGAAGAATTGCCCAATGTAATTTAAGCATATCGGACTACGCCGAGAAGATCAACTGGGGAATCCTCATTTGCTATGGCTTATGGCACAGAAAAAGTCATCCTATTAGAAGTCGGCATCCCAGGGATCAGAACCCAAAGAGTAGAGAATGGGACTAATGAGGCATTCCTGGCACGAGATCTAGACTTACTTGAGGAGAAAAGAGAGAGAGCAGCAATTCGGTTGGGGGCATACCAGCAACAACTTGCTAGGGCTTATAACAAGAAGGTCAACCCAAGAGAGTTCAAAGTTGGGGATCTGGTGCTAAGAAAAGTGGTCGGCAACAAGAAAAATCCTAGGGAGGGCAAGCTGGGCTCAAATTGGGAGAGGCCTTATAGAATCATCGCTATCGTCGGTAATGGGGCATATTGGCTTGAGGATAGTAAAGGCAAAGAGTTGCCAAGACCCTGGAACACTTGCAACTTAAAGATTTTTTATCATTAGATTTTTGTTTTTATCATTAGCCGAAGTAATAATAAAATTTTAGCTTGATTTTTAGTTTGAAATTTGTGTGAATGGACTGACCAGTCCTGTGGCGATGTTTCTGATTGAAACATGACGAATAACTTAGACTTATTATATGGCAGAGTTGAATTATACTTGTATATAATAGAGTTGAACTAAGTTGGCGATATTTCTGATTGAAACATGATGAATAACTTAGGCTTATTATATGGCAAAGTTGAATTATATTTGCATATAATAGAATTGAACTATGTTGGTGACGTTTCTGATTGAAACTTGACGAATAACTTAGACTTATCATATGGCAAAGTTGAATTATACTTGCATATAATAGAGTTGAACTAAGTTGAAATAACCTAGACATGCCATGTCGGCAGAGTTAAACTTAAAATGGAAGCAAGTGTACTTAAATCAAATTAAACATAAAAGCCAAGGTTGAAACACCTCGACTAGTCTTTGTTTCAATCTGACTTCAGCAACGGGCTATAGACACTTAATGTGAACTTAAGTGGAACTTAGGTTCACATTAGGAGGTAGGGAGCTGGAGAATGATGAATGAACTTAAAAATTTGAAGTGCTTGGGACTTGTTGAAATTTTATAGACAAAATTTATAAGTCAGAATGGGCTTAACACTTGTTGAAATTTCAGAAAAATTTACAAGTTGAAATTAGCTAAGGTTATATTGGAAAAAGTATCCAAGATACATAGCTGCCGAGATGGCCAACCAGGCTACCAGGCTTGGAAATGATAGAAGGAAAAAAGTCTTGATAGAAGATAGCATGTGAAAGTAAAAAAGAAATGCTGAATAAACAATTGCAAAAATATTTTTGATATTTTTGAGTGTTCGCCGAGGTGTGCTAATGGTTGGCCAAGGCAAACAGTCAAGGTTTGTATCCGAGGTATTATACCCCAGAGTTATTATACAGTTAAAGGTATACTTTGAAGAAATGCAAAAATATTCTAAGTATGAGAGCGTGAAAGGCATGAAAGAAAGCAGTAAAGCCTACAAACATTCAACACTTAGAAGAAATGAGGAGACTTGCATTCAAAAAAGATTACTTTTTCAATTACAAAAGGGCCACATTGGCCAAATATGAAGCTAAACATTATTCAGACAAAACAAAATACAACTGAAAGAAGAAAGAGTATAAAGAAAAGTTGAAATATCCTAAGTACTAGGATTGGCTGGCGGTGTTGCATTCTTTTCGGCCGCTATATCGGCATTTATTTCTAGCAAAGTCTGATCCAGACTCCTTTCGACGCACTGGACCTCGACCTCAGAGGTGGTTGCTTTGGGAGAGACGCCCTTGGAACCCAAGTCATCCTCTTCATCTTGAGTCAAGTTTATTTTCTCATTGAGGGTGAGAGACTTGGCATCAGCGGCAGCCTCCTCCTCCACTTCATTAGCTTCACCATCCTCGGCATCATCTTCATCGGCTTCATCGCCAGAGTCCTTGGGCTCTGGAGAGAAAGGCACTTGAACCTGACTGATGTCGCAGAGGTTGGAATCTATTGGAACAGATAACTTATCGAGCGCCGTCGTCTAACCAAGGTAATAACCTTGGTTACAAGCCAGGTTGACTTGCCCTTTGTATTGATCTCTGATGGCGGCTTACCCTTCTTCAAAAGCTTTCTCATCGATCGCCTTGACCTCGGCTTCCTTTGAGTCGAGGGCCTCTTGAAGCTTAGCCTCTAAATCGGCTGCCTTGGACTTGGCAACCTCAAGATCAGCTTTGGCGGCCTCAGCTTCAGTATCGATCTTTTTTGTTTTTTCATCGGCCAAATCTTAAGTAGCTTTGGAAGCCTTGGCTTGATCCGGCAAGACTCGATTATTAGCCTCAGCTTGATTGAGTGAGGAGAGGAGCTTGGCAGGTTCTTTTGTCTTCTTTACCAACTCTTTTCTTGTCATCTCGGTCTTGACAGCGTAAGAGTGAGCATGCTGGAAGGCCTACAAAGAAGTAAAACAGATTAGTGAGATTTGACTAAGTATAGAAAGATCACAAAAGAGTAAAAAAGAGACTTACCAAGACCGAGTGCTGCATCATAAGGGCGAAGTTTTCATATTCATGCAGTTCGGCCATACGGTTCATGTCTTTTAGTAAAAGAACAGCCGTTGACAAGGCTGCACCGACTTCAAGATTCATTGCGCTGC